>CM043697.1:143220634-143480634 GCA_023935145.1 Bretschneidera sinensis
GTGAATGAAACACCTTACACTTGCCATGTTGAAACAGAATGGTAAGTCATTTTTCTTGTAATTGTCCAATATTCAGCAAATTATTCTTCAACTCAGGGACATAAAAGACTCTTGTGATGATTTGTGTCATTTCATTCACTTTCAGCCTTACATTCCCCTTTCCTAATACAGGCATACTTGTGTTGTTCCCAAGCTTCACTGAATCCCGAAAGATTCCATCAAAATCTGAGAAATAATTCTTTTGTCCACACATATGATTGCTGAATCCAGAGTCAAGAAACCACATATCTTCTCAACTGGTTTTGTTTAGATCCACAAACGCCATCAACAGCATCTCCTCTTGATTCTCTGCATAGTTTGCCTCTGTCTCTCGGCTTGGACATTCCCATGCAAAATGTCCTAGCTTGTGACAATTATAGCACTCCACTGTGGCCCCAGTAAAAGATCTCCTGCTGCGCCCTCTTCCTCTTCCTCTTCCTCTATAATTTCCACGACCACGACCTCTGCTTCGGAACTGATCTCTATGAGTAACTTTTAAAGCCTGTTCTTCTTCTAACACATGAGAGTTCATACGTTGTTCATGTACAATAAGACTACTCTGCAATTCATCTATGGTTAAAGTGTCTAAATCTTTAGACTCTTCAATGGAACAAACAACATAGTCAAATTTGGAAGTTATAGATCGTAAAATCTTTTCAACAAAAGCAGTATTTCCTTTATCCTTACCATTTGCTTTCATTTTGTTGGCAATGGAAAGAGTGCGAGAGAAATATTCGTTCACAGTTTCTCCCGACTTCATGTGAAGAATTTCGAATTCCTTCCTCAGAGCCTGCAAATTTCCACGCTTTACTTGTGTGGTACCCTGATATTTATGCTTCATAGAATCCCAGATATCCTTCGAAGTCTTTTTGTTTAGAATTGAC
This sequence comes from Bretschneidera sinensis, assembly GCA_023935145.1. Classification (NCBI taxonomy): domain Eukaryota; kingdom Viridiplantae; phylum Streptophyta; class Magnoliopsida; order Brassicales; family Akaniaceae; genus Bretschneidera; species Bretschneidera sinensis. Next base: position 143,221,558 of record CM043697.1, read on the forward strand.
TCTAGGATAGAACGATCTAATGCCTGAAATAGATAGTTCTTTGCCTTCAAATCCTTTAACTGCTGATCTTCAATGTGTTTCCTCTGTGCATCTGTGAGAACAGCACCTTCAACCACTGCAGGAACTCCATTCTCCATAAATCCCCAATATTCCTTTGAATGCAAGAAGTTTTCCATGAGCATTGCCCAGTGATCATAGTAGCCATCAAACTTCAGAACAGCTGGTTGGACAAATGAATTGTATGTCATCATCGTTTAAGTAGAACACACGTAGAAGACTGCTGCTTCTAAATAATCAGGCCCCTATGATAGGGCTCTGATACCAAATGTTAGAAAAATATAAGCTGAATAAAGAATACAGATGAAACGGGAGGAAATCAACTTCACTAGATTGAATAACAAACTTTGTTATTATATAGCCTAACAGAGCAAACAGAAATAACTGAACAAACGTGAAAATAACCCACATCTAAACAACTCCTACAACATGCTGAAAAAACCAAATCAGCAAATAACAAAACCCAAAATAAAAGGTGTTTATAGATGTAGTGGTAACTAACCACTAAAGCAGTAAGATAAACATAAAAACTAACATGTTGTACAACTATCACAACTCTCTCTGCAGTAAATGGAAATAAAATGTACATCTTAAGAGAAAAAATCCCAACGGCCTATGCATACAAAGAATCAGTGTTAGTGCACTGATTTTCTTCTTCCCCACTGGCGTGCTGAATGTCTATCATAGATCCAAAAATCTAATAGACACTTGCAATCGACTATTAATGGGATTGATGAGTGGCCGTTTAATATGGCGCATGTAACACCAAATCCACAAATACTTAGCCTTCATTTTTACTTCCAGATTCTTTAACCCCAAGTTTCAAGCCAATAGAAGCCCATTTTGTAGAGCTAAAATCTCCCTATAATACTTGTTGTCTAGTTGGCGATCTTAATTTTCTCGAGCCATCGAAGTGGGAGAAATAATATGACTAATGCAGTCATAAACCTAAAAATTCTCATTTCTCTAAATGGAGTGTACTTCAAACAAATAACGCAATGGCTGATCATGATAAAAAAAACTTGACACATAGTGTGATCTGCTAGAAGATCAGAAGATAATGGAGTTTATACCTCAAGAAAAAGATAAAATGATTCACCAATGATTATAGAGCCATAGAACTCACAGAAGCAGAGAAGTGGTGCTTGGAGGCCAAGTCTTGAAGGTTTAAAAATACCAAGATACTTTCACACTTCCAAACCCCCCTCTAATCAACAAAACAAAATGTAAATCTAAATCAAAACAGCTCAAGGAGCACTAATAGTTAGTAGACAACCCAACGAATACTAGTAGAAGTAGTGGTTTCTCTCAAAAATCTCAACTAAAGGAACACTACTAAAAGTAGTAGTTTCTCTCAAATCCCTCAGCTCAAGAAGCACCTTAGAAGTAGAAGATTCTCAACAATCAAATAGTTCGTAGCAGCCCAATGAGCAAGTTCTCAAGCAATCAACCAAGTAGCTAGTAGCAAATCAATGAGCAATCAAGTAGTGTTAGAAAACTCTAACTGGTCCTATTCAAGCAATCAACTGCTCAAAGAGTAACCAAGTAGTGTAGCAATCAGTCCTCAAAGAAAAACTCGTAGTGAAGCAAACATTTTAACAGTAAACAAGTTCTCTAATTTCCAAAAAAAATGTAATCTAGTAATCTTAATCAAGTCTCTCAAGGTAGCACTAAACAAATCACTGATATTCCAACAAATTGTTCAATTATTTCTTAGTTGTATTTGAATATTTCAGAAAGCCATCAATAAAGATGTTGCTTGAATGTTTTTATTCTTCTTCCATCGCATTTTATCCTTTTACTTGGAGAATTACATTGCTTCGTCTTTTGTAATGATGTAGAGAAAACCCAATTAGTACAATTGTTTGATCTTATTTTATGCAATATTGACAGATTTATTTCACGCATAACAAGAATCTTTGAACCTTAGAAAGGTTCTGCACACCTCGTATGAGTATTCTGCCAAAGATCATTTCCAAGCAAACAAAAATATAAAAAGATAAAATCACCAACCTTTTTGCAACAAAGAGAGTTCCATGTGTGGATTAAAGGCCCTCAAAGGTCACTTGGATTTTTAAAGAATGATGAGCTCAAGAAACGAATATTCTAGCAAAGATCATTTTCAAACAAATAGAAATATAAAAAAGATAAAATCACCAACCTTTTTGCGACAGAAAGTGTTCCATATATGGATTGGAGGCCCTTAAAGGTCACTTGGAATTTTAAAGAATGATGAGCTCAAGAAACGAACCTTAGACTTGAAAAGAACTGATTACAAATGATTGTTTTGGTTATTGGTTTGGTTTGGAGGGAAAATTTGTAATCAACCTATTACAAAACTTTTGCACAATCAACGTAGAGCTAAAGACTGCTATAATTCTACTAAGGCTCAAGGTTAGGAGCTTCACATTTCTTGAAATGGTGGAAGAAATGGGATTTATATGTGAAACATGATCTAAACAAGATTGAAATGGAATGTACAAATGATCTGCAGAATTTTGGATAGCTATGGATGGTTAAAGGGAAGATTTGCATAATCGAAATTAGATCAGAATAGTGGGTACGAATAATATGTAGACTTTTGGCGGTCGTGGGTGGTCAAACAAAAAATTTGCATAATCGAGAGATTCTTGAGTTATAGGTTATCGGTGGGTCTCAGTTCAGTTTGGATGGGCTCACCGATTGACCTCTAGGGTTTACCGATCAATGGCCAGTATTGAATCAGTTTTTGGTACCTGTTTGCATTTTAAAAAGTCAAAGCAATTTTTTTTAAGAATTGGTTAGGTATACTCGGTCTCTTATAATCAGTTTTTATTCAAAATCAAACTCTTGTTCTCTCATTCATCATTATTCAAGAGTCTCGGCACCATAATCTCATTATTAGGTTTCACATATGGCACATTCTATTATTTGAAACGAAATTGGTGTCAATAATATGCATTACAAGCCAATGCCTATGATATTGGACCAAGAGAGTAATGTAGGGGTTATTGAACAACTTCTTGAAAGTGACGAGGAAAATGCAACTAGGGAGAAAGTAGCAGCAATGAGGGTGGATAGGATTAGGAGAATACCAGTTTGGACTAGAGACTATTCCTTGTATTGTGAGAAGAAAATGTAAACTTGTTGAATCAGTCAATAGTTGTTGATGCCAAAAAATGGTTGATGTTGACGTGGCTCGGGTGTTGACGTGGTCTGGGAGCTGATATGGCTTAGGTGCTGATACAGCATGAACCTTGCACAAGTAACATGGGTGAACTAGAGGCTCTTGGAAGGAAGGGGGGGAGACCTCCAAGGGCGCTTCGAAGCTTAAGTGAACAAAGGTATAAAGGAGAAGCCGAGGGCTCAAAAGAAATCGAGGGCTTATGCAGTTAGAGTGTAAGTAAAGGTGTGAATATGAAAATGGTGAAGTCCATACCTGGGCTTATTTATAGCCTTCTGCCTGCAGGAAGGCATTGATTGCCTACTTGGGGAACGACGTGCTGTAGGGTGGCCGTAGGGTGGCGCACCATAGGGTGGCTTCAGAGTGGTTGTGGTAGGGTGGCGGTATGCCTGCGTGTGCAGGCGGCTGCACGTTGTAAGTTGGCGTAGCGGCTGTAGAGCGGAGTGCAATAGGAGAGGTCCAGACGTAAGTCCACTAGGCCATCCTTCATAAGTCTGGATATTCTACTGGGCTGGACAGTTTTCTGGGTCGATCATTGGGCCGGAGTGTCCATTAGGTAGGTGAATTCACTAGGTCGATCATTAGGCCGAAGTGTCCATTGGGTCGGAGAATTCACTGGGCTGATCATTGGGCCTGAGTGTCCGTTGGGTCAGAGCATTCTTCCGGGCCTGGAGCTTATTTGGGCTAGAGTATTCTGTTGGGCCTGGAGCTCACTCGGGCTGGAGTATTTTGGGCCATATCACAGCCTCTCCACTTTCTTGAGTACATTTATGTGCTTAAGGAAGTATTGCATGGGCCGAGCTTTCAAATGGAGCTGAAGAAGCACGCGCGAGTCAAACTGGTGTTAGGTGGCTGCCTTCGGGGTCCGATTCGTCATTCTCGTGAGGTAGAAAGTCGTCTGGGGGAGGGAAAAAGGTCATCTTGAGACCTTAAAAGTCTCATTCTTTTCCCTTTTTGCATTAACTCCTCGTGTTTTCCCTTCTTGTAAAAGGGGATCCTGACACAGTTTCTTTTTAAATTAAAACAAGTTTAGTTTTCTGAAATGAGTTTGTCCTTACTCTCTAACTGAGGGATCACACTTTGACTTGAGAGATTCTGATGGTAGTGATCCAAGGGAAGGAGGGGAGTCAGTAGTTCCTTCTGGGATTTATGAAAGCCAAAGAGGAAGACAAGACTACTCTAGAGGAGGATCGTGGCTCAACGAACATGGACTTCTTCTTGATTTCAAACGGGGGTCGGGACCTCTTTCAGATTTTGAGCGGGGGCAAAGACCTCTTTCAGATTCCGAGTAGGAGCGGTGAAGGTTCCTTATGCCATGAGTTTCTCGGTTCTTTGGGAACCGAAGAAGAAGAAGGGGGCAACCATCCTCAAAAGAGTACCACTGGTTCATTTAAAGTCATGAGAGGGGTCGTGTCTCTGGATGGTGGGCTTCTTGGGCCTCGAGCTTTTTGGAAATGAAGAAGAAGAGGGGCTGAGGAGGTCCCCTGGGCCTCGAGAGAAATATTCGTTCACAGTTTCTCCCGAATTCATATGAAGAATTTCGACTTCCTTCCTCAGAGCCTGCAAATTTCCACGCTTCACTCGTGTGGTACCCTGATATTTATACTTCATAGAATCCTAGATATCCTTCGAAGTCCTTTTGTTTAGAATTGTCTCTAGGATAGAACGATCTAATGCCTAAAATAGATAGTTCTTTGCCTTCAAATCCTTTAACTGCTGAACTTCAATGTGCTTTCTCTGTGCATCTGTGAGAACAGCACCTTCAGCCACTGCAGGAACTTCATTCTCCACAAGTCCCCAATATTCCTTTGAATGCAAGAAGTTTTCCATGAGCATTGCCCAGTGATCATAGTAGCCATCAAACTTCAGAACATCTGGTTGGACAAATGAACTGTATGTCATCATCGTTCAAGTAGAACGCACGTAGAAGACTGCTGCTTCTAAATAATCAGGCCTCTGTGATAGGGCTCTGATACCAAATGTTAGAAAAATATAATCTGAATAAAGAATACAGATGAAATGGGAGGAAATCAACTTCACTAGATTAAATAACAAACTTCGCTATTATATAGCCTTACAGAGCAAATAGAAATAACTGAACAAACGTGCAAATAACCCACATCTAAATAACTCCTACAACATGCTGAAAAAACCAAATAAGCAAATAACAAAACCCAAAATAAAAGGTGTTTATAGACTTAGTGGTAACTAACCACTAAACCAGTAAGATAAACATAAAAACTAACATGTTGTACAACTATCACAACTCTCTCTACAGTAAATGGAAATAAAAAGTACATCTTAAGAGAAAAAATCCCAACGGCCTATGCATACAAAGAATCAGTGTTAGTGCACTGATTTTCTTCTTCCCCACTGGCGTGCTGAATGTTTATCATAGATCCAAAAATCTAATAGACACTTGTAATCGACTATTAATGGGCTTGATGGGTGGCCGTTTAATGTGGCGCATGTAACACCAAATCCACAAATACTTAGCCTTCATTTTTACTTCCAGATTCTTTAACCCCAAGTTTCAAGCCAACAGAAGCCCATCTTGTAGAGCTAAAATCTCCCTATAATACTTGTTGTCTAGTTGGCGATCTTAATTTTCTCGAGCCATCGAAGTGGGAGAAATAATATGACTAATGCAGTCATAAACCTAAAAATTCTCATTTCTCTAAATGGAGTGTACTTCAAACAAATAACGCAATGGCTGATCATGATAAAAAAAAACTTGACATATAGCGTGATCTACTAGAAGATCAGAAGATAATGGAGTTTATACCTCAAGAAAAAGATAAAATGATTCACCAATGATTATAGAGCCATAGAACTCACAGAAGCAGAGAAGTGGTGCTTGGAGGCCAAGTCTTGAAGGTTTAAAAATACCAAGATACTTTCACACTTCCAAACCCCCCTCTAATCAACAAAACAAAATGTAAATCTAAATCAAAACAGCTCAAGGAGCACTAATAGTTAGTAGACAACCCAACGAATACTAGTAGAAGTAGTGGTTTCTCTCAAAAATCTCAACTAAAGGAACACTACTAAAAGTAGTAGTTTCTCTCAAATCCCTCAGCTCAAGAAGCACCTTAGAAGTAGAAGATTCTCAACAATCAAATAGTTCGTAGCAGCCCAATGAGCAAGTTCTCAAGCAATCAACCAAGTAGCTAGTAGCAAATCAATGAGCAATCAAGTAGTGTTAGAAAACTCTAAGTGGTCTTATTCAAGCAATCAACTGTTCAAAGAGTAACCAAGTAGCGTAGCAATCAGTCATCAAAGAAAAGCTCGTAGTGAAGCAAACATTTTAGCAGTAAACAAGTTCTCTAATTCCCAACAAAAATGTAATCTAGTAATCTTAATCAAGTCTCTCAAGGTAGCACTAAACAAATCACTGATATTCCAACAAATTGTTTAATTATTTCTTAGTTGTATTTGAATATTTCAGAAAGCCATCAATAAAGATGTTGCTTGAATGTTTTTATTCTTCTTCCATCGCATTTTATCCTTTTACTTGGAGAATTACATTGCTTTGTCTTTTGTAATGGTGTAGAGAAAGCCCAATTAGTACAATTGTTTGATCTTATGTTATGCAATATTGACAGATTTATTTCACGCATAACAAGAATCTTTGAACCTTAGAAAGGTTCTACACACCTCGTATGAGTATTCTGCCAAAGATCATTTCCAAGCAAACAAAAATATAAAAAGATAAAATCACCAACCTTTTTGCAACAAAGAGAGTTCCATGTGTGGATTGAAGGCCCTCAAAGGTCACTTGGATTTTTAAAGAATGATGAGCTCAAGAAACGAATATTCTAGCAAAGATCATTTTCAAACAAATAGAAATATAAAAAAGATAAAATCACCAACCTTTTTGCGACAGAAAGTGTTCCGTATATGGATTGGAGGCCCTTAAAGGTCATTTGGAATTTTAAAGAATGATGAGCTCAAGAAACGAACCTTAGACTTGAAAAGAACTGATTACAAATGATTGTTTTGGTTATTGGTTTGGTTTGGAGGGAAAAATTGTAATCAACCTATTACAAAACTTTTACACAATCAATCTAGAGCTAAAGACTGCTATAATTCTACTAAGGCTCAAGGTTAGGAGCTTCACATTTCTTGAAATGGTGGAAGAAATGGGATTTATATGTGAAACATGATCTAACTCTTGTTCTCTCATTCATCATTACTCAAGAGTCTCGGCACCATAATCTCATTATTAGGTTTCACATATGGCACATTCTATTATTTGAAATGAAATTGGTGTCAATAATATGCATTACAAGCCAATGCCTATGATATTGGACCAAGAGAGTAATGTAGGGGTTATTGAACAACTTCTTGAAAGTGACGAGGAAAATGCAACTAGGGAGAAAGTAGCAGCAAGGAGGGGAGATAGGATTAGGAGAATACCAGTTTGGACTAGAGACTATTCCTTGTATTGTGAGAAGAAAATGTAAACTTGTTGAATCAGTCAATAGTTGTTGATGCCAAAAAATGGTTGATGTTGACGTGGCTCGGGTGTTGACGTGGTCTGGGAGCTGATATGGCTTAGGTGCTGATACAGCATGAATCTTGCACAAGTAACATGGGTGAACTAGAGGCTCTTGGAAGGAAGGGGGGGAGACCTCCAAGGGCGCTTCGAAGCTTAAGTGAACAAAGGTATAAAGGAGAAGCCACTACTTCTACTAGTATTCGTTGGGTTGTCTACTAACTATTAGTGCTCCTTGAGCTGTTTTGATTTAGATTTACATTTTGTTTTGTTGATTAGAGGGGGGTTTGGAAGTGTGAAAGTATCTTGGTATTTTTAAACCTTCAAGACTTGGCCTCCAAGCACCACTTCTCTGCTTCTGTGAGTTCTATGGCTCTATAATCATTGGTGAATCATTTTATCTTTTTCTTGAGGTATAAACTCCATTATCTTCTGATCTTCTAGCAGATCACACTATGTGTCAAGTTTTTTTTATCATGATCAGCCATTGCGTTATTTGTTTGAAGTACACTCCATTTAGAGAAATGAGAATTTTTAGGTTTATGACTGCATTAGTCATATTATTTCTCCCACTTCGATGGCAACTCGTCTTGAAAGTGACGAGGAAAATGCAACTAGGGAGAAAGTAGCAGCAAGGAGGGGAGATAGGATTAGGAGAATACCAGTTTGGACTAGAGACTATTCCTTGTATTGTGAGAAGAAAATGTAAACTTGTTGAATCAGTCAATAGTTGTTGATGCCAAAAAATGGTTGATGTTGACGTGGCTCGGGTGTTGACGTGGTCTGGGAGCTGATATGGCTTAGGTGCTGATACAGCATGAATCTTGCACAAGTAACATGGGTGAACTAGAGGCTCTTGGAAGGAAGGGGGGGAGACCTCCAAGGGCGCTTCGAAGCTTAAGTGAACAAAGGTATAAAGGAGAAGCAGAGGGCTCAAAAGAAATCGAGGGCTTATGCAATTAGAGTGTAAGTAAAGGTGTGAATATGAAAATGGTGAAGTCCATACCTGGGCTTATTTATAGCCTTCTGCCTGCAGGAAGGCATTGATTGCCTACTTGGGGAACGACGTGCTGTAGGGTGGCCGTAGGGTGGCGCACCATAGGGTGGCTTCAGAGTGGTTGTGGTAGGGTGGCGGTAGGGCTGCGTGCAGGCGGCTGCACGTTGTAGGTTGGCGTAGTGGCTGTAGAGCGGAGTGCAATAGGAGAGGTCCAGACGTAAGTCCGCTAGGCCATCCTTCATAAGTCCGGATATTCTACTGGGTTAATGTGCCTCGTTATTGCTATCATAATCTTTATATAAGAGAGTTTCCCCTCACCTCAATCCTCACTTAGCATTTTTGAGAGCATAAGTTTAGCAAAAGATAGTTTGAGAGCGCTCGACCTTCTTAGGAGTCTTCCTCAAAAGTTTTTCTAAGTGAGTTAGGATGTCCAGTGGTAGCGATAGTAGTGGGGCTTTGTCAATGGATTTAGGAGAGACAATAGGTGTCTCTTCTAGTGGAGAAGTCTCCTCTCGGGAGATGGCCCGTAGGAGCGGGGATCTTGCCCTCGTGCCTTATACAAAAGGTGGAAATGAGAGCGAGGATGGAGAGTCATCTGGGGAGGGGGATGTCGGGCGTGAATGACCATTAGGGATGATGCCATAGATACGGAGAGAGAGGAATGGATGTTCGAAGCTAATTCCATTCCAAGTGTGGTGGAAGATGCTAACCTCGTTGGGACGAGGATTAAGTATAGAAATCCCCTGGACTACAATATAAGGGCCCCAGAGGGTGGGGACAGAGCCTGCGACACACTTTCGAGCCTGGTATCTTATGAGCTGTGTGTTTACGAACACTAGCTTAAGGCTGGGCTTAGGTTCCCTCTTCACCCGTTCCTCTGCTCGATGCTCAGATACTTCGGTATCGCGCTGAGTCATTTGGTGCCCAACTCGGTCCGGTTGATCCTGGCATTCATAGCAGTGTGTTAGAAGGTAGGAGGGTGATGAACCTTAACGTGTTCAAAGCCCACTTCCCGCTGTCTCGGCTTGGCCACTCTGGGTTGTTGTTAGCTAGAGGTGGGGGAAGAAAGTTCTGAAGGAGAAGCCCTCTTCCATAAAGAGGTGGAAGGGGGGTTTTTTCTTTCTTCAGAGTGCTGTGAGCTTCGATGTTCCTCTTAATTAGAGTTTGGAGCGTGTTGGCAAGTGCAAGAGGTCGCACCTCCTACACTAAGAACAGGGGACGTTGGAGGTGATGTTGGCCGCGTTTTTGGACATCGAGGTGCTTGGAGACAACGAAGAACTCCACAGGCACGGCCTGTGTCCTCCGAGCCTCGAGCATGGTAGCCCTTGGTTTTTTAGTTTTTGGGAATTTTAGTTTTCTTTTCAAGTAACTAATTCTTTACTTTTCGCGCAGACATGGATATGGCTGCAAGAGCCGGACGCATGGCTTGTGAAAAGAAAAGGGTCACGGAAGCTGGTGGTTCCCTGCAATCGCAACAGAAGAAGAAAGTCAAGGCCCCAACCATGGTGCTAATGCCGGTGGGCAGTCCCCCTAGGCCCTCGATTTCTGAAGAGCTGGTGGACTCGATCACACCCACTTCTCCTCCGGGGCCATCTGTGTCTTGGGAAGGGTCTGGGTTGGCTCATCTTTTCACTCATCGGTGGGCCTTAAGGGTGGACGACTCCGTGTTCCCCCACCCAAATGTCGTTCAAGAGCACGTGGTGCTGGGGATTCCTCTCTGCAATATAATGAATATTTTAGCGAAGCCTATTGGGGCTCTTTGCTCGGCTGCGGAGGTCAGCTTGTCTCAGGTAATGCTTCATTTTCCTGCCCTCCTTTCCTTGATTCTTATATTTCCAACTGTTTTTACAAGGCCATTTTTCGTTTTGGGCTGGAGTCCTTACTGGGGTGCTTTCTCGGCGTACCATGGACATGGCTGATCGTTTAGCCAAGGCTGAGTACAAGTTGGAAGAATCTCAAGGCTTGGTTCATGACCTGTCTCGCTCTCTCGAGTTGGCAGATAAGAATAGGGCAGAGACTATTTCTGAGAGAGACCACTAGCGTCGAGCTAAGGATGTCCTTAGGGAGGAGTTGGACCTGGTCCGATCTGAGCTGGAAGAGTTCCGAAGGAAGGCCACAGTGAAAGACCTGCTCCAATCAGTGTTGGATGAGGTCCACCGTCGTGCCGTGGAGACAGAGGAGTTCCTGAATGAAAAGGGGGCAGCCCAGTACCTTGAAGGTTTCGAAGAAGCCAAGAGGAGGGTTGTGTCCCTTTTTTCGGAGCTAGACTTCTCTGGTCTTGATTTGGCGGCTGGTTCTGAAGAGTCTGGTGCTGCTTCTTCGAGAGAGGGCGTAGAGGTCACTACTACAGGCGACGCTCAGGAGGGACCATGGAGTGAGACCCAGCCAGCCCTAGAGGGCAAGGCGGGTGAGGCGGGAGATGGTGAGAACAGAGCGGAGGGGAGTGATGGTGATGCCCAAGAGGCTCCTGCCTCTCTGGATTAGGCTTATTTTTGTATCTAGGGTCGATAGCACCCGACTTTTGTACTCCCTTTTTAACTTAAGAAAAATTATGGAATTCAAACTTTCAACTTTATTGAATTTTTGCTTTTACATTTTACTGATAAAATTTTTGGAGATTCTCCGCATTCCAAGTGCGGGGGATAGGTTTGCCATTCATATCCTCGAGCTCGTAAGTGCTGACCCGATAAACCTTTTGGATCCGGCAAACGCCCTCCCAATTTGAAATGAGCTTTCCTGTGTGGTAAGGACGGAATACTTCACTCTTTCGAAGGATGATGTCATGCAGCTTGAAGTCCTTGAGCTGAACCTAAGAGTTATAGTATCGGGCTGCCCTCTGCTGGTAGGCAGCCAGGTAGATTTAGGCTTTATCCAGGGCTTCATCTACCAAATCCGCATTCATACTTAATCCCTTTTCATTGATGCTTGGTTCAAAGCATTGCACTCGTGTTCATAGGACCCCGATTTCAAAAAGGATGACGGCCTCTGATCCGTATGTCATGAAGAATGGAGTTTCCCCTGTTGGCGTTCGTATTGTTGTCCGATAGGCCTAAAGGATATTGGGGAGCTGATTAGCCCACTGCTTATTCGCCCCGTCAAGTCTCCTTCTGATTCCTTGGAGGAGCGTTCTGTTGGTTACTTCAGCCTGGCCATTGGCCTGTGGATACCCAACGGATGAGAACCGGTGCTCGATGTGGAGGTCATCACAGAATGTCTTGAACCGAGAGCTATCAAACTGCTTTTCGTTTTTGGTGATCAATACCCGAGGGATCCCAAATTGACACACTATTGACTTCCAAACAAAATTTCTGGTTTGGTGATCTGTGATGCTAGCCAGTGGCTCTGTCTCGACCCATTAAGTGAAGTAATCGATGGCCATGATGAGGTGTTTTTTTTGCCCGACAGCTATAGGGAACGGGTCAAGGATGTCCATCCCCCAAATAGTGAAGGGCCGACTGGTGATGAAGACAAGAGGGCTAGTAGGGCGATGCAATATTGGAGACCATCGCTGACAGTTCTCACATTTCTTGACCAAGTCAGCTGCATCATCCATCATTTTGGGCCAATAGTACCCTTGGCAGAAAACTTTAAAGGCTAAGGCCTAGGTTCCCAAGTGATTCCCACATATTCCTTCGTGGACTTATCTGAGAGCGTAGTATGCTTCCTTTGGCCTGAGGCATTGTAGGTAAGGTAGGGTCAGAGCCATTTTCTACAATTGTCCTTCCATGAGGGTGTACTGTAAGGAACGGGAGATTAGCTTCCTAGCTTGATCTTTTTGTTCCGGTATTGTGCCATCCCTCAGATATTGGAGAATTGGATCCATCTATGTTGCTCCCTCCTCTACTGGCAGGACTGGAGCTTCGTCTATTCTTGGGACGGAGAGAGTTTCCTGGTAAACGGCTTGGCTTGGCACCAGGTGCTGGGAAGAGGCTAGGTTGGCCAGGCTATCTGCCTTGGAGTTTTCGGCTCAGGGGATCTGAGTTATCCGGAACGTCTTGAACACGGTGGCTAGCTCCTTTACTTTGTGGAGATACTAGGCGAGCTTCTCTCCCTGGCCTCAAACTCTCATTTTACCTGACTTACTACCAACAGAGAGTCGCTGAACGTATCCAAAACTTCGACGGCCAATGCTTTGGCCAATCTTAGACCAACTAGGAGGGCTTCATACTCCGCTTCGTTATTGGAGGTCTTGAACTCAAACCTTAAGGCATACTCGATCGTAAAGCCCTCTGGACTACAAAGGATGAGCCCTGCCCCATTCCCTAGTGAATTTGAGGATACGTCTACATGGAGGGTCCATCCCGGGGAGGGTCTCTTGGTCTCAGATGCTGAAGATTCATCCGGGTCTTTGGACAGGGTTGTCTCTACAATGAAGTCAGCCAAAGCTTGGCCCTTGATCGCTTGTCAGGGCCGGTAATGGATGTCAAACTCTCCCAGCTCTACTACCATTTTACCATTCTCCTAGAAACACTCGGATTATGCAAGACTTGCCTTAAAAGTTGATCCGTCAGGAGAACGATGGTGTGCACCTAAAAATAAGGTTGGAGCTTCCACGCAACCACTACTAGGGCATAGGCCATCTTTTCAATAGGAGGGTACCTCATCTCAGCTTCATGGAGAATTTTACAGACATAGTAAATGGGCTTCTGGATGCTTATTTCTTCTCTCACCAGGACAGAAACCACAATGCTTTCTCCGGCTAACAAATAAAGAAAAAACTTTTCACCCGAGAGCGGCTTGGCCAAGAGTGGTGGCGAACTTAGATAATTCTTCAAACCTTCAAAAGTTTCCTGGCAACTCTCGGACCAGGAGAAATCTTTCCCCTTCTTGATGGCCTTAAAGAAAGGAAGGCACCTTTACGCAGATTTGAACATGAACTGGTCCAAGGCCACGACTCTGCCGGTGAGCCGCTGGACTTCTTTCACGGACTTAGGGGGTCATATCGAGGATGGCTTTTATCTTTTCCAGGTTGACTTCTATTCCTCTCTGGGTGACTATGAACCCTAGAAATTTTCCCTCGGTTACCCCGAATGCGCATTTGGATGGATTCAACCTCATGTTATGCTGGCGCAATACTCCAAATGCCTCTTCCAGGTTGAAGCAATGGTTCTGTGCTTCGGGGCTTTTGACCACCATGTCATCCACATAAACCTCCATATTCCGCCTTATCTGCTCCTTGAAGATATTGTTTACCATCCTCTGATAGGTCGTCTCGGCGTTCTTGAGCTCGAAGGGTATGACTCTGTAGTAGTACAGCTCTCGATCAGTGATGAAGGCGGTCTTGTCCTGGTCTGGTTTATGCATGAAGATCTGATTGTAGCCGGCGTATGCATCCATGAAAGAAAAGAGTTCATGCCCTGAGGTAGCTCTACTATCTAGTCAATCTGAGAAAGGGGGAAGTAGTCCTTTGAGCAGGCTTTATTCAAATCAGTGAAGTCAATACAAATGCGCCACTTTGCACTGGCTTTGCGAACCATCACCACATTAGATACCCACTCAGGGTACCTTGCCTCCCTGATAAAACTGGCTTCCAGCAGTTTATCTACTTCAGTGTTGATAGCCATCTGACGTTCGGGGGAAAATGTCCTCTTCTTTTAGATGACTAGTTTATGCTTGGGGTCCACATTCAGGCGATGCTTGATAGTTCCAGGGCTAATCCCTGGCATGTCCGAGGTCGACTAGGCGAATAAATCTCTGTTCTTCTAGAGCAGAGAGACAAGCTCATTTTTGAGCTCTTCGGAGAGGTTTGCGCCTATTTGGATGGTTCGGGTGGGGTCTTGTCCAAGGGGTACAGAGGTCAACTCCTCCACAAGTCGTCCTCTTGGTGTTTTCATCTCGTCCCAGAGATCTTCTACTTCGAGAGGCAAGGCCGCAGTCTTCTTTCCTCCTTTGACAGCGTTTTAGTAGCAGGCTCGGGAGACTTTTTGGTTTTCTCTGATCACCCCCACACCTTCACTGGTAAGAAATTTGACTTTCAGATGATAGGTGGAGACAACGACCTTCAGCTTGTTGAGGGTGGGTCGGCCGATTATCATATTGTAGGAAGAGAGTTGCTTAACTACTGGAAAGGTGGTATGTACTATGGAGGTCCTCGGCACTGTCCCTGCAGTTACTGGGAGAACTATACTTCATTCAACGGACACTGGAGATCCGTCGAAATCATAGAGGGGGGCCAGGGCCAGCTCTAGATGCTCACCCTTCAGTTTCATGCTTTGGAAAGCATCGTGGAACAATATGTCTGCGGAGCTTCCATTGTCGATCAGGACCCGTTATATTTCACAGTTGGCTACCAAGAGAGAGACTACCAGTGCATCGTCGTGGGGAGTCTGTACATCCTCTAAGTCGTCCTCCGTAAAAGATATCACTGGCTATGTTCTCTTTCTCTTGTGGGGACTACTGACGGAGGCTGTGGCCCTTGTGTATGCTCTACTGCTCTGCCCTGAACTACCTCTCGCGGTCGGGCCTCCGCAAATTGTTTCGATGATGTGGGTGGTTGTGGCCACCTCCAGCTTCTTCTGACTGGGCCATTCTTGCTCAGTCTTGGGGTTTTTTAACGGGTCCCGCCTCTCTTGTTGGCGATAAGGATGCCCAGTATCTCTTCTTGGCAGCGCAGGCTCATCCCTTCTCCGGGGTTCGGTAAACTCCTTTAGGTATCCCCGGTTGATAAGAGCTTCAATCTGCTCCTTCAGGTCATGTCATTCTTCAGTGTCGTGACGATAGTTCTTGTGGAATCGCCACCACCGTCTCTGATTCTCCCCAAGATGCAGCTTCCTAGGTTGCCACTGGAGAACGGACTTATCTTGGAGCTGGATGAGGACGTTGGTCCTGGTAGCATTGAGTGGAGTGAAGCTGTCAGCCCGGGGGTGGGGTCTATAGCTGTTGTCCTTGTGGGGTATCTTGATTATCCCCTTTTGGGGGTCAGGATCTTTCCTCTTATTCTCAACTTCACCCTCTATCTCTCTTCTGAAAGCATGGTCATCATTTGCTAGCATGTACTTCTCAGCTCGGGCCAGGATCTCATTCATGTCTCTGGGTGGGCACCGAGTTAGTTTGGAGCTGAAGATGCCAGACCTTAATCTATTGTTGAATGCCATTACCTGGAAATTTGGGTCGAGGTCAGGAATCTCCCATACTGCTATATTGAACCAGGATATGTAGGCTCGAAGCCTCTCCCTTCAGTGTTGGATAATATTGAAGAGGCTCTCTGAAGTCTTTTTAGGTCCCTTGCTACTAAAGAAATGCGAGGCGAAGGCGTAACTGAGTTCTTTGAAATTGCTGATGCTTCCTGGCTTCAGCCGTGAGTACCAAGTACCCGCTGCCTTTTCAAGAGTCAAAGGGAAGACATGGCACATGACCGGGTCGGAATGCCGATGCAGCATCATAGTTGTCTTTTAGTGCTGTAGGTGGTCTATAGGATCCGCGGAGCCATCATACATCCTGACTTGAGGCATCCTGAAGTTGGGTGGAAGCGAGGTCTCGATGATGTCTTCTATAAATGGAGGGTCTTGGATGCTGAGTTCATCCATAATGCTGGGATTCTTGCGTCTTAGAGCCAAGTCTATCTTTTCTTCCATTTCCCCAAACTGTCTGTCCAGGCTGAGGTTGCCTTTTAAGAGGAGCTCTCCTTGGATCGGCTGTAACATGATGAGGGCTCAATGTGGGGCTGGTTATAGGTTGGGTCGTCCCTATCGAATGACTCTGCTTGCTCTAAAGCCTGGCTAGGAGAGAAGGAAGGTTGCTGTCCTCCTCCCCGAACTTGGGCCACTAGGTTGGCTATCATTCTGGATAGCTCCTGGAACTGGGCTTGAGTCACTGGGGCTTGAAGGTGTGTCGCATCTTCTTGGTAATTAAGAGAGTCGGTTCCGGAGAGGTGAGGGCTCTGTTCTCTGGCAGGGGTAGCATGCTCAGGGATTGTTGGGAACTTGGGTCTGGATTGGTGACTGTGAGCGTCGCCTTGGTTAGGAGCTGAGCATGCCATTGGGGCTTCCTTGTTGGTTCTTCTGGTACTGTTTCTTGGCGGCATCGTGACAGATGAGTTCTTTTTACTTCTTCGCTTTCACTGTAGCGAGAGATTATAGTTTCCCACAGATAGTGCCAATCTGTTGATGCTGACGTGGCTCGGGTGCTGACGTGGTCTAGGAGCTGATATGGCTTGGGTGCTGATACGGCCTGAACCCTGCACAAGTAACAGGGGTAAACTAGATGCTCTCGGAAGAAGGGGAAAGGGAGACCTCCGAGGGCGCTCCGAAGCTTAAGTTAGCAAAGGTATAAAGAAGAAGCCGATGGCTCAAAAGAAACCGAGGGCTTATGCAGTTGGAGTATAAGTAAAGGTGTGAATATAAAAATAGTGAAGTCCATACCTGGGGTTATTTATAGCCTTCTGCCTGAGGGAAGGCATTGATTGCCTGTTTAGGGAATGGTGCGTTGTAAGGTGGTCGTACGGTGGCGCACCATAAGGCGGTTTTAGGGTGGTTGTGGTAGGGTGGCGGTAGGGTTGCGTGTGTAGGCGGCTGCGCGTTGTAGGTTGGCGTAACGATTGTAGAGCGGCGTTCAACAGGGGAGGTCTAGACGTAGGTCCACTGGGCCATCCTTTATAGGTACGGAGATTCTACCTGGCCGAAGAGTTTACTGGGTCGATCATTGGGCCAGAGTGTCCATTGAGTCGGAGAATTCATTGGGCCGATCATTAGACCAGAGTGTCCATTGGGTCGGAGTATTCCGTCGAGCCTAGAGCTTATTTGGGCTGGAGTATTTTATTGGGCTTGGAACTCACTTGAACTAGAGTATTTTGGGCCATATCAATAGTTATAAACAAACGGTTAAAAATTAGTTAGCAATACGTCCATCAGTTAAGATGCCAACTAGTTAGTTATCTAGCTAATCTAGGCGCCAAAAAGCTGTTGTACTTGATATAAATAAGCTACTAGTGAAATGAGGATGGTAATGAAAGGAAATAACAATTTTCTTTTATCTCAAATTTCTTTTCTTTTCATCTTTCACTGGAGTTGAGCACTGATTGTTAAGATGATGTTTTATGTAGCAATTAAATAAAATATAATTTTTTTTATTTTAATTGCTATTTAAAGCACAATCTAAATATTGTCTAAATGTTAGTTTGTCTTTAATCAAGATTAATTGCAGATCCAATTTGTCTTAAATTTTTATAATTTTTGTAGTTCTTATGTTTTTATCACTATATACTAAGCATAGAAGTGTTACCAAGCTCAAGATCCAAATCATAGTCGAGAAGGTTTAGAATAAAAAATTGCAATTCTTAAACCCTAACCCACTTTTGGGGGCTTTAAGCCCATTTAGTTCAAGAGAAGGAAAAAAAGTTATTTTTTAAATAAAAAAACAGTACTAGTAAAGTTCTATTACAATTTGAAATATACTTTAGATAGAAAAAAAAAGAAGGTAATTTTCCCGAAGAAATAAGTATATTACACGCGGCACCGTTTGCTCGGTATCATGGAAATGCATATGACACCTAGGTCACAAAGTCATACCCCAAATCCAAAGTTCAATTCCAAACCCTTGCTGTCCTTTCCCCAGCACTCCAGTAGCAGCAGTTACACCATCTCCCACTTGGTCAGTTCCTATCTTCCAGTCATCTTTGTATCCTCGCCGGACTTCACTCAAATCTCTCTCTCTCCATGCCATGTCTAGCGGCACTGTGGACCACTACAAGCACCAAGACCACCTGCAATTGGAATCCCTCCCATTGATAGACCTGCGCCTCCTCTCGCAATCGGAACTTCTCTCCCTCTGCTCCTCCTCCTCTTCCCCTTCTCTCTCTGACGAAGACGTCCTCACCCCCAAAATCGACCGCTCCGTCTTCAACGAATCCGCTGGCAGCCGCAAACAAACCTTCTCCCGCCTCCGTCTCGCTCCCCGTCACCACCACCACCCTTCCCCTCCTAAACCCCTCTCTCCCCCTCCCTCCTCTATTCCCCAATCTCTCCACCGAGAGAACTCCCAAATTCTCTTCCTCCTCAGATCCCTCTTCTCCCTTGATTCCCTCCCGAAAGAGAATGACAATAAGACCGAACAAGAGGAGGAGGAGGAACAGCAGCACCACCTATTCCCCGTCCACATTGAATATAACAATACGAATGCAATTGCGTGCGAGACCGTACAGAACATCCCCGTTGGTGTTGTTAATTGCACCGGGAGAAAAAGGAAGCGAGGGCGGCCCCGTAAGAACGAGATGTGGTGTAACGATTGGGTGATTGAAAGCGAAAACAGCGATAGCGAGGCGCTCCCGATTACCCATCACGAGGGGCTGAAGGAGGTGATGATGGAGAATAGGGACGGTGTGGCCGTGGATTTGGTTGCGTTGGGGAACGTGGAGGATCCGTTTGGGGAGGAGTTGAGGAAGAGGACGCAGGGGATGGAAACTGCCGATGAATTGTTGGGGTTCTTGAGAGGGTTAAGGGGAGAGTGGGTGAGTAGGAGGGAGAAGAGGAAGATTGTTGATGCAGCCGATTTCGGGAACGTGTTGCCCAGGGGTTGGAAACTTATGCTTTGTATCAAGAAGAAGGCTGGTTGCGTGTGGGTAGCTTGTCGCCGATATCTAAGGTTCTTTAGATTATGTTTTGCTTTTGGCTTTTGCAATTCTGTTACGTGCTTATTTAAATGTTCTTGAATGAGGATATGTATGATATATGTGTAGTTCTTTCGATGTGGATATCAATTGGTAATACTGTGTGATGAAGAAGTTAAAACACCAAGGAAATAGGCATGTTAAGAGCAATTAAAATTCTAACATTTCAAACAATGGAGAAGAACATTTCAAACAATGGAGAAGGGTGGAGAAGCGATTTGAATTCTACTTTTGAGAACGCATATGGTGAGCTACATATTATCAAGATTTTTTTCCTTTATAGTTGTAAGTATGAATTGTGTTTGAAGAATTTCTTTGGGCTCCATATTGTTGTAACTATGACTTGTGTTCGAAGAGTGGAAAGCACTTTTCTACTATTTGGTCAAAGAGAAAAGTAAGAGCAAAAAACTTAAAAAGAAAATTGAGGTTTTCTTCCCTCATCCTCCTGAATTGTGAAATTGGAGAGTAGAAAGTGGAACAAGCTAGTTTTCTTTTTGTCTTTTTCTTATTTCTTTCCATGTAATCTCTTTTCTTTTCTCTCACTTTTCTTTCCTACCAATCATAGCATAAGATTGTGCTTGATATGAGAGAAAAGTAAAAAGGAAAAAAAAGAAGAAAAGAAAAGAGGGTAGGAAGTACTATTCTCCTGCACAGAAAATGAGAAAGTTGGGAGGATAAGGCTAGATTGAAATTGAAGGCGGATGGGTGGTTTGAAGTTAAGCCTTTTTACAAGGCCCTCTATAGTTCTTTGCCTATTTCATTGGAAATCCATTTGGAAGACTTGCACTCTTAGTAAACTTTTTTTTCATGGGAAGAAACTTAGGGAAGGGTCTGTTTTATGATTAAAAAAAATAAACTTCATTAAGAGAGAAAAAAGATGCAAAAGAAGAGGACAAGGATTCCTCCTAAAACACAAAATGAGACTACATCAAAATACCCCTCCAGTCTCTCTCATTGCCATAAAATCTTGTGTCGCTTACTCCTTTCCAAAACCCAAAAAATTGATCTTCATAATGAAGGAGATCGATGTAGAGAACGCAATGGAAATTTTAAATTTTTTCATCGATTCGTATAAATCTTAATCGCTTTATGATTTGTATAGAACATCTCATGATCAAGAACATGCAAGGTTTAGAGTTGTTACCTTTGATTTGTTGTGCTCTTAACTTGTAGTTGGTATTGCCGAATTCTCTACCATGCCCGAATCCAAATTTTGTCTTGTTCTTGAATTCACAATAATCACAAAACTGTATGATTTCTAAAGATAATCCACACAACGCAAATCCCAAATTAGAATTTCTCTCAAAATTCGGTATCTCTTTTGGGAAGAACAACTCAATTTTAGGGAGAAACTTGTGTGTAGATTATGTCCTATAAAAACTATGCACACTAATAAACTATTTGTAGTGTTAAGGTTAAGTGCAATTAACCATTAATTGCCAATTAAACCCCTACACTTATTTCTTAATTACACATTGTCTCCTTTGTATGTGACCTTTTAAGTTCAATTAATCTTGTTGTAGGCCATAACTTTTTTGTAATTGTAATTGGAACCCTTTCCAATTAATTAGAACTTCTTCTAATTTGTTTTGAATCAAAACTCCTTTTTGATTCTCGATTCTCCCTTTTGTAAGAATTAATTAATTGTCCATTAAATTATTGCTTAGGGCTTTTACAATGAGTGACACTTAGCAACATATCATGACTATTCATACATTGTGAATTTGGATGTGAAACCTTGAATCTTTGTGTTATCCTTTACTATGCAATTCAATCTTTCCATCATGCAATGTCCCGATCAAGCTAATTAGGGTATTAAATTACTGCCAAAACCTCAACATTAATTCTATGTATCTAGATCTTAAGAATATAATTCTAATTATGAAATTAGAAACTCTTTTCTAATTCTCACTCTGCCTTGGCTAAGGAACTTCACGAATTATATCTTAGTAGATCACATAGAACATTTTTCTCTTTTACTTAGGGGTGATAGATCTCTTATTGTACACTCACATACTTTCATATGACACTCATTATACCCAATTACTATTGATTAATGATTCATAAATAGAACCATAGTAAGTAGCATCAAATTATAATAAGTTGCATACATGATAACCATGGTGCCTTAGGTCTAAGGATCACATGCACAACTGTAACATAAGAACCACCCATTGACGGATAAGTAAAACTCCATTAGGTGTTCTTATATCGAGTCATGTTCGGTGAATTCATTCTCCAGTTAGAACCCATATACTTGTTTTAGTGTCTACCACACAACCGACATTGAGATAAGTCACCCTCCCGATTGAGTAAACATAATATGTATTAGCCTAATCGAATTACTAATGTCCAATTGGTATCCTACGACCAAGAACATTTAAGAGAAAAGTTTTTTAGAAGACTAGGTCTCAAAATTATGATCAAATTATAATTCTATCTACATTGCTCTTATTTTATGGACTTAATCATGACAATTTAATTAAACAAATATTCGTGATAAATAAACTTTTTATTAATTATGATAACAATTTGAATAAGATTATTTAACAAATAATATCCCTAGACATCAACTTTCATTAGCTTGTAGGTTATACTACTAACAATCTCGCACTTGCACTAAGGCCAATCGCTCATGTATCTCATACCCATCTTTTCAAGATGACGGTCAAAGTGCTGCTGTGTCAATACCTTAGTTATTGGAATTGTTGTTCTCTCTGTTGATGCAACCTTTTGTATGCTTACGTCTCCTCTTCAATGATTACGTTAATCAAGCAGATGAGCTATACAATGTGCTTGGATTTATGATGAGACCTCGGCTCCTTGGCTTGAGCTATTGCCTCATTGCTATCACGGTACAAGGTACTGCGAATTCAATGTTAGGAAATCAAGCTTGGTGATGAACTTTTCGTCCATACCGTTTCATTTGCAGCTCTAGACACAACAATATATTAAACTTCAGTGGTGGAATTTGCAATTGTATCTTGCTTACAACTCTTAGTTTACTGCTCCACCATTCAAGGTGAACACAAATCCAGAAGTAGACTTTTTATCATCTACATCCAGTCTGAATCAGTATATCGTTCCAGTTTCAAGTCACTTCCTCCATATGTGATGAACAAATATTTATACTTAAGAATGTTTTTCACAACAATCTAGTGTTCCAAACCTGGAGTAGACTGATACTGTTAGTAACATTTATAGCATAACTGATATCAGGTCTAGTTAGGGGTTAGCATGGAAATCGGTGGACCCGCGGACTCGACCCAAACCGGTGTAATGGGTTGGGGTTTTCAAAAGTTTGGTTGGGTTTGGGTCGAGAAATTTTTAACTCGATGAGTTGGGTTGGGCCACGGATTAAAAAAATTTCAACCTGACCCAAACCAGTAGCCTAGTCATCATATAATTATATTTTATATATATTTAAAATATATTTACTTTAAGGATTGATGACCTACATTCGTATTTTGGTAAGTTAGTTTGAATTGTAATATATATATATTTTTTTGTATATTTGATGGATTACATTCTTATTTTTCGTGTGTTTGTATATGTATTTGTATATATATTTACATCTTCCCGTTTCTTTTATTTTTCTTCTTAGAAATCCTCCAACAAAAAATGCTAGTTTCCATAAAAAAAATGCAAATTAGAATTTAAATATGTAAGAAGTATGTTTCTTTTTAATACTTTTTAGTTGAAGAAGAACATTTGTTCCGGTGAAAGTATTTTTTGTGGACTTTCAATGTACTTTCCAAAAGCTTGTCGAATCGATCTGCTTATCCTATGTTCATTCACTTTATGTTTTTGGTATGATGGAACTTGATTATGGAAATTCTAGGATCAAGTCTATACTAGTGTTAAAGTTTTGAAGAATTTTATTTATCAAAAACCTTTAAAATCTAGTTTTTATTTACTTTTATATGGTTTGTATTAAATTAAGGTTGTTTGAACTTTGTGTTGAGTGATTTAAGATATTTAATTTGTAAATGATTGTTTGTAAGATTTAAAAAAAAAATTGTATGAATTTGATTTTCGATCTAATGATTGTTGGATAATTGTAGCAAAATATTTTTCTTACGTAATATGTTTGCATTAATTTTTAATTGAAAAAAAAGTAAACTGGTGACCTAAACCGATCTAATCCGATTTAAATAGGTTGGTTTGGGTTGAGGTTTTTTCAACCCGGTATAATTGGGTTGTGTTGATTTTTTAGGCCAATCTGACTCATGATCACCCCTAGGTCTAGTACATAACATAGCATAGATGACCCGTACTCACTTCCTTGTAGTTCATAGGATCCTTATTCCCAATAAGATGTATCTGTACGTCACCCTCGATGAGATACCCATATCTTTTTAGTGCTCTAGGTATCCTACTTGATCTATGATGAGGTTGTGTGATAGGAGACTCTGTTACAATAGGCTCCTAAAGTTGATCATTGTTGATTTGTGGTTCTTGAGACACTTTTTAAGTTTTATTTTGCTCCCACTTCCCCCTTTCTAGTTCAAACTCTTTCACTAGAAAGGTAGCAAATTTAGAGACAAACACTTTTTGCTCATTAGAGAGATAAAAGTAATATCCCAAACTTTCTTTGGGATATTCCACAAATCTGCATTTATCGAATCTTGCTTCTAACTTGTTTGCAACTAATCTCTTGACATATGCAGGACAACCCCAAATCTTAACATGCTTAAGACTAGGTTTCTTACCATTCCAAATCTCATATGGTATCTTAGGTATAGACTTAGAAGGACCTCTATTTAATAGATATGTGGTAGTTTCTAAGATATAGCCTCAAAATGAAATTGAAATATCAGTGTAACTCATCATCAATTGCACCATATCTAATAAAGTACGATTTCTCCTTTCAAACACACCATTCAGTTGAGGTTTTCTTAGAGGAGTCCACTGTGTGAGAATCCCATTCTCTTTGAGATGATCCAAAAACTTATTTGTCAAGTATTCACCTCCTTGATCAGATCAAAGAACGTTTATACTTTTATCCGTTTGTTTTCCTACTTCATATCTAAATTCTTTGAACTTTTCAAAGGATTCAAATTTGTACTTCATAAGATACACATACCCTAACCTCGAATAGCCATCGGTGAAGGTAACGAAGTAAGAATAATCACGTCTAGCAATTGAGCTTAAAGGCCCACAAAATCTGTGTGGATTAATCCTAATATGTTAGTAGCTCTTTCTTCATGTCCTCTAAATGGAATTTTAGTCATCTTTCCCATGAGACAAGACTCGCATGTCGGGTATGACTCGAAAGTCGATGAATCAAAGTATCCATCTTTGGCCAACTTGCTAATCCTACTCATTAATATGACCAAGTTTGAGATGCCAAACTTAAGAAGGTTTAATTTCATCTTTTTTTATTATTATTATTACATTGTTGATCAATATGCAATATATTACCATTCAATTCTAGATGGTAAAGCTAAGTAAAAAGTCTCTTTGGCTAACATAACAGCATTTGCTACATTTCCAAAGCAAAGCTTGACTTCTCTATTACTTTGCTTCTTGCTTCTTCTCAGCACTTGTAGCCTTTTGCAAATGTGAGAACCACACTTTGGTATCTAATACCCAAGTAGAATCTTATTTAATTAATAAATTAATTTCAACAAGTAATAAATCGGACATTCCTTCCAAAGGTTTGTCCTTTTACTCTTGCAAGGTGATCCTTGCGATTCTCTTCTAGTATTCATTATTGCCCCAATGGAAGCATTGTCCCTTTTTCTTCTTGGATTTTGAAGAATTGCCCTTCTTGACATCTCCCTTTGCTTTCAATGGTTTCTTCTTCTTTGAGACATTCTTGACTTTGGGCCTGGAAAAAGAAGCCCCATCAACAAGCATAATGGGTGTCTTGCCCTTCTTAATCGTTGCCTCTGCAGTCCCTAACATGTTAACAAGCTATGGAAGCGTAGTTTTTATCTTGTTCATGTTATAGTTCATAACAAACTGCGAGAAAGAATCTGGAAGAGACTGCAAGGTCAAGTCATTACTTAATTCCGTATCTATACTAAAACCGAGTCCATCTTACTGCTCGATATAGTTGATCGTTTTCAATCCATGCTCATGGATTGATGATCCTTCGTGCATCCTAGCCCTAAAGTGGTCCTTTGAGATTTGGAACTTTGCAGTGTGACCATGATCACCATACAACTCTTGCAAGTGAAGCAACATCGCATAAACACTTTTCATCTTCCTATGTTGTTTATGAAGCTCATTAGACATCGATGCTAGTATGTAGCACCTAGCCTTTATGTCATCCTTAGCGACCTCTTCTTCCAGTGCATTCGTAGTAACATTTGCGGGAAGCATTTGATCAAGAAAACGGTTCTCAAGTTCCACAACCTGTCCATGAAATTGGGCCTAGCATCAAGAATTTTGGATAGTGGGTTGAGGTTAGTCATTGTAATCTACAAGTAAACAACGAAAAATTAGCATTTATTCAATTTTATTTTGCACTAATAGATTTGGTCTCTAATCATATTGCTACCTCCCACTATTCTTTTCGAATTCCATAATCCCTTGGAATGAAATTCCGATGACCCCATTGGAAGGTCTTCCAGTGGGGATTGAGATCCCATTACTCGTTTAAAATAGTCTCACATAATAGTTTCTTGGCTATAGTAAACCTTTAACAAGTAGTAGTACTTATCAATTACATCTCATGTAATTCTCAATCTTTCCTTCGGCTTCTAAAATATATTATCCTCATATGATAGTTGCTTGGACAATATATTCTAGTTAAATCAAACACACCATTTTCACAAGTGTAGGTGATTGAACCAATGAGTCCTCACATGATAGTTTCTTGGACCCATTAGTTTCCTACCTCGTTATATCATATATTTAATAAGACATCATGTTCTCCCATAATATAAGTCTCACATGTATGTGACAAAACTTACTTAGAACAGTAGATACCGTGTATTCCTACAATGGTGGAAGGCCACGATAAGACATTCATAATGTCTCTTCATTACAACTTAATAGCCATTACTTTCATGAGAGAGTTTAGTTGGTCTTTTGTCTCATCATTTTATTTAAACATGCATATACATATCATACATCATATAATATCAAATAAAATGACCTTGGGTGATTACAGACTTTTGTGCATGATTCACTTGAGCCATTAAGTGAATCATTGGTCTCAATTTAGGGTTTTATAATATCATTCACTAATTCCAACATAATGGGCCTCCATTGCTTCCTTGCACGCTCGATCATCCTCAAGCTTTACATGTAAAATTCCTATCTATTCCTATGAAACTATTCTAACTAATTATTAGTAATAATCAATAAGAAATCTTGATTCAAACTCAAGGGGAGTTACAATAAGAAGGTCATAGAATTTTACAACAAGAGATAAAAGACGGGCGAGGTATAAAGACCCCATTTAAAATTATAAATTCTAAAATATAGAAATAAATATTGCAACCCATTGAAAATAAAACCATACATTCAATCGCATTGAATAATAACCAATCACATAGCTCAATTATTTGGTCTTAAGTCAATAATCACCCTTGCTTGAACATATACAATCAAGTTATATATATAAATTTAAATATAATTTATTCTAGTTATGACTTTACGTCTTATATTGCATTCCTAATCCTTTTAGCTTATTTAGAAACTCTCAATCCTATTATAAATAATATTTAGATTTCTTAATCAATAGAATTCATAATTTTAATCTAATAACGTGAAACCAGACATTTTAATCTTTCCAAAGCTTCCGAAAACATCGAAATCCGACTTAAAATGAGTGAGGGATCCATGTTTGAAGTTCGACCAGAAAATTTGTTTGTGAATCGACTCTCGGGCTCTGGTAGTTAACTCTCGGGGTCATCTGAAGTTTTTATGAGTTTCTGTCCTAGGGAATCGACTCCCTAAACCCGAGAATCGATTCCTTGAGAGTTTTCTGTAGATTTTCTAAGATTTCTCGCATTTTTCATCCCAAATTCAATTCAATTCGATCCAAAATCATATTTTTTATCAACTGAATTGAATTTAATCAATCCTATTGGTTTAACATTGTTCCTCCAACAATCGTATTATCATCTCATGACAATAATCAAATCAGACTTAGGGTTTCATATACCTAATTTGATTTTCTTGATTCTTCAATTTGCAATCATAAGAGTTCTAATCTCAAATCTACTATAGCCATAACAATAAATCATCATGTTTTACATAAATCATAGGGACGACTTTGATACTACTTGAAGGAGATTGATGTAGAAAATGTTGGGGAAATTATAAAAAATTTCATCGATTCTTATAAACCTTAGTCACCATATAATTTGTATAGAATATCTCATGATTAAGAACATACAAGGTTTAGATTTGTTACCTTTGATTTGGTGTGTTCTTGACTCCTTGTGGTTGGTTTGCTAAATTCTTCACCACACTCGAATTCAAATTCTGTCACGTTCTTGAATTCACAATAATCACAAAACTATGTGATCTCTAAAGATAATCCACACATGGCAAATCTCAAATTAGGATTTCTCTCTAAATTCGTCCTCTTTTTGGAAGAACTCAATTTTAATGAAAAACTTGTGCAGATTATATGCTAGGAAAATTCTACTCACTAATAAACTATTTATAATGTTAGAGTTAAGTACAATTAACCATTAATTGCAAACTAAACCCCTGCAGTTATTTCTCAATTACATATTCCCCCTTTGTGTGTGACCCTTTAGCTTCAAATTAATCTGGTTGTAGGCCATAACTTTTATATAATTGCAATTGGAACCCCTTTCAATTAATTAGAACTTCTAATTTATTCTCTTTTGTAAGAATTAATTAATTGTCCATTAAATTAATTCTTAAGGCCTCAACAATCATGAGTGACACCTACCAACATATCATGACTACCCAGACAATGTGAATTTGGTTGTGAAACCTTGGAACTTTTTGTTATCAGTTATCATGCAATTCAATCATTCCATCATGCAATGTCCCGATTAAGCTAATTAGAGTATGAAATTACTATCAAACCCTTAACATTAATTCTATGTGTCTAGATCTCAAGAATATAATTCTAATGGTGAAATTAAAAACTTTTTCTAATTCTCACCTTGCGTTGGCCAAAGAACTTCACGAATTATATCTTAGTAGATCACATAGAGCACTCTCTCATTTTACTTAAGAGTAATAGATCTCTTATTGTACACCCACATACTTTCATATAAAACTCATTATACCCAATTACTACCAATTAATGATCTATGAATAGAACAATGTTAAATAGCAAAGTGTAATAAGTCGCATACGAGATAATAATGGTGCCTTAGGTCTAATGATGGCATGCAGTAACATAAGACAGACAAGTAAAACTATATTAGGTGTTCTTAAGTCATGTTCACTAAACTCATTCTCCAATGAGCACCCACATATTTGTTTTAGTGTCTACCACACAAGTGGCATTGAGACTGGTCACCCTCCCAACTGAGCAATCATAGTATGTCCCAGATTAATAATGTCCAATATCCTACATTCAGGAACATTTAAGTTAAAAGCTTTCGAGAAGATCAGGTCTCAAAATTATGATCTCATCGTAATCCTATCTCCATTTCTTTTACTTTATGGTCTTAATCATGATAATGTAATTAAAGAAGCATACATGATAAATAAACTTGCCATTAATTATGATAACAATTTGAATAAGATTGTCTAACAAATAATATCCATAGTCATCAAACGCATTGGCTTGTAGGCATACTACTAACACACAAGACCCTCAACAGTAGATGGACAAACTCAAATCTCATAAAAAATGCCAAACAAATTATTCTAAAGTTGCTTAGCTATTTCATAGGGGAGAAAAAATGGCTATTGTTCTCATTTGAGGACTATTAAACAAATATCCTAGTGTTTTGTTAGGCCTCCATACTATAATAAGTCATTAGTATTGAACCTGTTAAGTACCAAAGTTCAGGTGAAAGTGTTGGCGTTAGAGGGAACACATACCTTCCAGATAGCCTTGTCCAAAGGGAAGAAAGAGGGGGACAAATTTCAATAGATTGGACATGAATGATTTACAAAAGAATATGCCAGAACCAGCCCCTTAGGGAAGGATCTTGATCACTGACAATGTTCAAACGAGAGAAAAAGTGTTAGTTAACAAGTTTTATCTTTCTAAGGAGAATGTCAAGATCTTTCGTTATCTTTTGGTGGGGTGTTCTTGGACGAGTCAACTTTGGGAGATGGCTTTTATGGCTCGTTTGGTTGGGGGTACCACATGAATTGTTTATCCCACATTTGGTTTGGACGATCTACTATTTATGTTGGATTAAGGTGGGACAAAATCTATCACCTCTTTGGGACAAGTTTTTTTCCTTTCCTTTTCTACACTTAAATAATAATAATAATAATAATAATAATAATAATAATAATAATTATGATTATCAAAATAATGATAATAATAATGCTTATTTATAAGAATCATAATAATCATATTATTATACTAATAATTATTTTAATAATAATATTTACTATAATAATGATAATTATATTTATAATAAAAAATTATTATTGATAATTATAATTATTATAATAGCTATCAAATTATAATCATAGTAATAATTATTCTTATAATTAAATTTATAATAGTATAATAATAATTATGATTATAATGAAAATAATAATGCTTATTATTATAATAATAATGTGCCCAAGTCTTGGGGGTCCTGGCTTATAAAAAAAATGATAATAATAATAATAGTTAAATTTTTGGGTTTGTGAAGAAATTGAAGATCATTAAGGATGATGAATAGTGTTAGTATTTTGGTATATAGACTTCTTATCTTACCTTAGTCCCAATCCAGCAATCTCATGAACCAAGCATAAGATTAAGGTATTACCTCTTTAATCTCCTTTTATCCTATCACATGTTAATCCTAGTCCTATCCCACTATAATTTTGTTCGTGACCCAAACAGACCCTTAGTGTTTTGGAGGATTTCTTGGGTGAGTGTCGGATCTGTTCAAGGAGTATGGGTGAAGAGGGGCATTCTAGCTTCTAAAGAAAGAAGGAAATCTATAGCTTTAATTTCACTTTCCATTTGTTGGATGGTTTGTAAAGAAAGAAATAGGAGAACTTTTGATGGTGAGGGAAGATCAAATGCTTTTTTTAAGGAGTTGTGGCTCAATACTCTTAACTTTTTTGTTCTAAGGGGATTTTTTATTTATTATAAATGAGCATGATCTGTTAGATCTTATTAAAATACTGTCTTGTAGATAGATAGTTGCTCTTTTACATGAGCAGCACCGCCTTAGTGCCTATTAATGCAATCTTTTACTCATAAAACAAATGGTAGGAGGAAAGAAAATGAAAATATCCAAGTTTTCTCTCTAAGCGCACAAATTTTGATTACCCAAATTGGGGCTGATTTGAGAAATAAAAATTGGAGAGAAAAGAGTTTTATACTTTTACCAAAGTTCCCTTATTTTAAACCCTCGTTATAATATAAACTTTGATAAAGAGCACTATTACAAAGGACATCATGGTAAATTTTTATTACTTTCATTTTCTTTCCCTCAGTTATTCTACTCTACCAAGTAAAGGAAAATAATTTGTTTTCTCTTTTCTTCTGCTTCTCCATTCCCCTTAGCAAGCACATAGAAGGAAAATATTAATTTTTGATTTTCTTCTCATTTTCCATTTTCTCAATTCCCCTTAGCAAGCACATAGAAGGAAAATATTAATTTTTGATTTTCTTCTCATTTTCCATCTTCTCAATTCCCTTAGCAAGCACATAGAAGGAAAGGGAACACGCCATAGAAGGAAAGGAGATGGGTAGGTACAGTGGTTGGGTGGCCGTTGTGTACCTAGGGTTTCGAATTTTTTATTGTTTTTTACTGTTTATTCAGGATCCCAAGAATCTTTGACTTTGATTCCACGTTAACTTGGGATTAGAATAATATGTGAATGAAAAGGCTACCAGACTGTCTGGTCCTCTGCTATTTATATTTGACTGTATATGCATAATTACAAATATACCTTGAATAGAGGTCATATTTGATTCCTTATGCATGTGAATGTGCTTGACATTTTCACTGCATTAATATTGAGTTAGATATGCTGACCTGAGGGTCTTATATGAATGCTAACTAGTGATGAATCTATAGTTGCTACAGAATTTATAACTCATCAGAACTTCTCTATTAAATATTAAAATCATTGTTGGCTTGAATGACATTTCATGAATGATATTTTATTAATAAGTATGATATATTTGTAACAGTTAGGCGATGTTTGGGTGGTTCTTTAAACACCACTTAAAGCAAAAATTAAGGCATAACAATGCCTTGCCTTTTGCTTTAAGCGATGCTTAAAGCATCACCCAAGCATCCCCTTAATACATGACTTCCACTAGAACTTCTTTAATCCATCTACTACATTGCTTTTTTCATTTGGGTAAATCATATCAGCGCTTGATAAACTTTGAGCGTTTGGAACTTCACTCCCTAAACTTTTAATTTAGCACGTAACTCCATGGACTTCTGATTGTTACATTGTCATACCTGACCCTTAACTCCACTTAGACGGATGTTAGAAAAAAGTACAGGTTCAACCATCCTCCTCAAGTGATCAAATATCTTGAAGTAAGAGTTCAAAAACCAGATCCAAAAATCGAACGAAAATAAGGGTGTATGGCATTGTCAGAAAATCAGAAGTCCTTGGAGTTATGTGCCAAAGTTGAAAGTTCATGGAGTGATGTGCCAAGAGATCAAAAGTTCTTGAACTGCTGTAATATACCCTTTTCAAGAAGAGACTTTTCAGAGGTATATCTTTGTTTTGATTGTTATTTTGCATATTTAGTTTCTTGGTGTGTGCTTCTAACACTCTTCTCTAATTTGGTACTATGCAGCCCTCATGGGCAGCAGTTTGTGTCCTGCAAGGAAGTCTCCTCCTGCTTGCTCTCCTTTTTTGGACCCGAAGGTGCAAACCAGCCAAATTCCAGTCATACTGACGACAGTGTTCTGTTAGATGACAAATTGACATTGGGAAATGTAAGTAATTGTAATATTTGTTCTACTCAGTTCCAGTGTAGGTTGTATTTACCAGGTATGCTACAGTCTGCAGATCATATGCACAAAGATGACGAGGAAGGGGCTAGCCTTGTATGCTGTTCACAATTGGCCATTGCTTCTGTATCTACTGAACAGGAGAAGCCAGGCACGTTATTGAATATAGGGAGTCCAGGGGATGTCCAAAAAGGGGGCACACTAAAAGCAGATACAGTGGTTGAAACTTATACTCACAAGAACAGTGAATATAATTTTGTGCCTTGTGATGAACAGGCTATGAAGGCTGATAAAAATGATGAAACTTTACTTGAGGATTTTGACAAGTGTAGTGTTTGTAACTTAGCTAATGACAAAGTGCAGAAGCTGAATGCAGAAACTGATGCAACTGCTGCTGAACTTTTTGTTTGTTCTGGTGTTAAAACAATCTCGTCTAATTATCAGAATAGCAGTATTTGCGGATCTTCTGATGAAAAGTGCACTGTGAATGTTATTAATAATTTTGTTAGGCAGGAAACTTCTCAGAAATATTCTTTAGCTCCATCTCAAAGTGACCAAGCATGTGTTGTTGACAACAACATGAATGGGACTTCCATTAGCTCATTGTCTAAAGACAAGCAAGAGATAGGTACAGAAAGTGTTCATGTTGCTTCAAATGAGAAGGCATTTAGTTATGGAAATATAGAGGATAGGCTTTTTACTAGCACATTGGAAAAGATGGAAATTAATGATGGGAATAATCTTGTGGGGGATGAGTCAATGTCTGGTTTTGATAATAGTTGCACCAGGCAGGAAGATATCAGGCAGCAAAGAAGTTCTGAAGGCTGTTCACTTGTTCCATCTGGGACTGAGCAAAGATGTGGCCCCATAAATAATAAGAATGTGATTTTAACTACCTTCAGTTCAGAGTCTGTGCAGAGAAGTGGATCTCAAATTATTTTAAATTCTGCATCTAAAGACAAGCAAGCATCTTGTGTCAACAATAATCGGCGCTTTGAGTCTAGCACATTAGATGAGCTCAAATTTGATGGTGTCAATAATTCTGGGCGTAATGAACTAACAGTTGGTTTTGCCAGCAGTAACACTATAAAAGATTCTGAAGGTGGTTTGCTTACATTATTTGGGAGTGAGCAAACGTTTGATGATAATAAAGTTTCTTCTGGGACATTAGAGGTGGACAAACTTGATCAAGTCCAAAACCCTAAGAAGTTCCTTGTGGTTGGTGGCAGTGACACTGAACTAGAACCTGTGACTAGCAGCATTAAGCAAGAAATAAGTACCAGAGGCTGTTTATTTGTTTCATCTATAAATGAGCTAAAAATTGCTTTGGAAAATAAGCATCTCAACAACAGCACACTGGAGGATCATAAGCAGGATAAATTGTCTGAAAGCTGGTTATGTAAGCCATCTGATAATGAGCAAACCTGTGACGATGAGAGTAATGTGAATAGAGATTCTTGTATCACAATGGAGGATTCCAACCATAAAGTGAAAAGCTTTTTGATTGGTAACAATCACACCGGACCAGATGCAGATGTTCTGACAGCCACTGCCCATGAAAGTTGTTCCCCTACTTTCTCTGGAAATGAGAAAATATTTTCTTCGAAAAATAGTATACCTGGTCTTTGCAGCAGCACTATGGATGAGCTAAAGCAGAAAACAGGTTCCGCACAGAGTTTGTTTTGTCGGAATAATGAATCAATGATCGGTTTTGGAAATCACAGCCAGACTGGTGAGTACATCATGGCTGAGCTTTTGTGGAAAAGTGAAGAAGAAAATGCTCCTCCGAGTGGTTTAACTGATAGTTCATGTCGACTTTTGCAATCATCAGGCAGTTTTCCCTCATTTGATATAACTTCAGATAAGGTATGAAGCCTGATCATTCTCCCTCCCTTTTCATTATTCTTTCGTTTTCTTTTCTGGTTTCGTGTTTGAATACTAGAGTTCAACCCTCATGCTTTAAACTAGAGTTTTTGAGAGAGAGGGTGTTGCGAGATATATGCTCCACTTATGTATCTTTTATAGCCCCCTTTTAACCCTTTTAATACGAAGTTCTTTCTACTTTCCATGTTTTTTAGCTAATAGAACTTATGGCACATATTTATTATTGTTTTTTATTTTTCTATGACAGGGTAGTAATGAACTGTTTAGTGTAGGTGAGAAGTATGACAGTATATCAGGCTTTGAAGGGTTGAGATCAGCTAGCATAGAACATATGGAATATAATGTTACTGATCAAGCAGCCTCTCATTCAGAGGAATCAAATATCTCATCATATGATGCAGTGATGCCCCAAGGTTTTGATTCGCCTGTTTGGTTTGAGAAGGAAGCTTTGCCTTTGTTGCCAAAGATAGCTAGCAGGCATCAGGTTGCTACTGTGTGTGCCTGGTGTGGAAAAGAGTTCCATTACGAGGCTGTTGACTATGGTGTAGAAGCAGGCTCTGTGGGTGTTTTGTGTGCTGCCTGCAAGGCCAAGTTCTCTGGGGACAGCACTTGACTATAGACTGGCGTATATGTGACTCTCCAAAGGATGCTTCTCATTTGCATTTTTTTGTTTTCTTTTAAAAGAACTCCCGAGCCTAGAGCAGCCGATTTGACTCATGAACTTGGATCTACTTGGTACATATGCACACAATTGGATGTTTTGACGTTTCGTGATATTTGTAAAAGATGTTCTTAAATAACCAGATTAATGGAAATGCTGCACTTAGATTACGGGATGAAGGTATGCACTCATTCTGTCTTAATATTGATATGAAAAATAGAACTATTGAAAGATCCTACCAGGCTTCAGTGGCCTGCGTGCAGCGTGCATATGAATTATCCCATTTACTCCTTTTGCAACTTTATGTTGTCTACTGGCTATACCTGTATATCTTGCTTCTTATTCTCATTTTCGGTTCCAGCACAGCTGATATTTGGGAGTGGCTTGTTGTGGAGTTTTCATCTTGGGATTATATCTTTTGTAGCAGATGTTAGGATTGAATTGAATTTGTTTAATAACCTGAGTAGCTAAAGAATCAAACTGCTGTAATTGTTCTTCTAGTGTCAAATGCTACGTAGATGTAAAGATCGAGAGCATAGGAAGAATTGAAGAAGGGAGCACCTTAACAGGAAACCTTGTTAGATGTATTGTCGACTCCTAAGATTGGTAAAAAAAAATGTTTTAACTTTAATTGGTGATCCCATGTCTTCCATGATAATTCTAGAATTTGAATGTGTTTTTTTTGTGATGCGACATTTAATTTTATTATGAAAATAATTTTATTTCTATTCTGATCTGTGCAAATCTTTTTATATAATCTTCTCAATATTAAATCTTTTTTTATAATCCTCCTCAAGATTTAATATTGTGCTGCAGAAGGGGAAATAAATCTAGCTCTTACTGTAATGAGCTTTATCCGGGAAAAGGTCAACTATATTACTAGGAATTCTACCATCCACATCGTGGTTACTCTCTTTTATATTTAATATCCGGTCCGGGTTTGGATAATATTTTAAGTGAACAATTTATTTATTTATTTTTTTGGCTATGAATGGTTTTTCCTTTTCTATTACTACGACTAGAAGAGCTTGTAGCAGACCAGCCTCTAAATTGGCTCTCAGATTACATATGAAAATCCAGCCCAATCGCCCCATTAGAAAATAGCAATAATATTATTTCTTGGTTTTAATAGCAATAATATAATTTTTAAAAGCAAAGAAATTATTTTTTTAAGGTGAGTGATCGGTTAGTTGTATAGGTAAAATTTTACTTCTAGCCCGAATCTTGGGTGGTAGCGGAAGCAGAGTCTCATCCAACTTAACTTCCACTCGCCCTTATAAAATATCTATTTTACCTTGTGCATGTATCATGTTTACAAAAAAAAAAAAACGTTCTTATATAAGTTTTTTTCCTACATTTTTTAAGTCAGAAAAACAAAAACAGTGTTTTTCCTACATTTTTAATTGTTGTCGGTTTTATTGAGGATGGTTTGTAGATTGAGATAGAAATTTTGTTTAAAGTATTTAATAAAGTAACATTTAATTTTTTTTTAAAGAAAAAGTCAGATGGTAGCGAGCGGAAGGAGGGTGACCCTCTCACCCACATTGGTTGGGATTAGACAAAAAGAATTCATCCAATCATTGGGTGGTAGTGGAAGTGGATGGTGAATTCCACCATTGTGGGTGGGAGTGGATGGAGATACTTCCACATCCAATCCAACCCATTGGCATCTCTACACTGAAGCTTGGTCGACCTGAATAAGCTTGTTGAAGGCCACAATATCAAAGTATTGGCTCTACAAAGAATCGAGCAGCATTAATCAAGGATGACAATGGATGCACGCGGTTGCGGTTGCACTTTCATCCACATTCGTATCCACAGGTGGAAATGACCATCTACTTCCGTCCACCAACCAAATCGAGTAACGGTTGTTGGTGTGAACCATCAACGATTGCAGTTGAAAATGTCAATTGTTTCCATTCGCTTCCATCGCATATTTTCTCTTAAAAGTTCTTTAAAACTTGTTTTTCAAGCATAAACTTGTACAAATAATCATATTATCATAAATAAAAAAAAGGTTTTCTGTTGTCTTTTAACAACTTAAATCAAATATTCTAAATGAAATCAAAAAACCATAATCCATTGACATCAAGTTCAACATAAATCGTTCGGCATAAAAAATTTCACAAACCACTAGCAACAAATATTCATATTAAAATCCAAAATATAAATATAAAAGCATCTCAAGCATAAATATCCCAAGTTAAGTTGCCTTTATGGAACACATTACAAGCTACAAGGTTATTCCTACAATTAAAAAGTAAGGAAAAAAAACAAGAGAGTCATTTATAGAGGGGTTGGTAAGGTTTTAAATAAATTAATTAAAGGTATAATTGATATTACAGAGGAAGGAATAGATGTAAGTGGATGTACGGGTGGGTGATCTGCTGGATTCGTAATCTACCCACTCCTGTTGCAAATGGTATTTTTCGCATTCGCATCCGTATTTTTCAAGTGGTCAGTCGATTAATGTCATCCTATGCGAAACAAAGCCTTACCTCAGATGATCCAAATTTCTCGAGCTACCTATAGGTTTTTATCTTGAATGAGGACTTTAAACAAAGACAAAAAACTTGAAAAGCACACAAAGCGACCAAGATCAAATTAAAAGCTTGAATGACTTGAGCTACATGGATCAGGGCCATCAGGCTAAGCACTATTTCAATAGAAGCCGAGTTAAGTTCGAGCTATGTAAGGCGTACTAAGAACACTTGATTAAAATTCTCGAACGCCTAGTGAAAAATTGAATACTTGAACTTCAACAGAAAAAGGGGATGAAATGGTTAAAAAAACCAAAATCCGAGCCCGACAATCAAGCTATCTCATCATTCAAAAAGCCAAAATCTAGAATCTAAGCCATGTGATGAACTAGCGAAGAACACCAAAATCAGAGCCGAGAAATCAAGCTATCTCATCATTTAAATGACCAAAATCTAGAATCTAAGCCATGCGATGAACTAGCGAAGAACAAGAAAAAAATTTCAAATCCGCAAGGCTTGGGAATGATCTTGAGAATGTGTATGAGCTACAATGACTCAGAAATTGAAGATCTAACAAAGAAAAGTTAGAAGGTTGAACCCAATATCCAATCCGAGCTTGAATGACCCACTCAAGGTTAGAATCCAAGCTTCAACAATCAAGCTACACCTTAGCTTAGACTACTAAAAAAATCTGAGCTACCTCTGAACGACTAAACCTTAGCTCGGATAGAAAAATCAAAGTAAAACTTGAAGAAGTTGAGCTTCACCTCGGCTTAAAGAACTCATATTGAAGAGTTGAGCCTTAACTTATATGAAAAAACTCGCGTTAGAGATCTAAGCACTTACAAGTGAAAGTTAAGTTCAAAATTGATCTTGAGCTTATAAAAGTTTTAGAAAATTAAGACAAGTTAAGCTGCTTGGACCAAAGCGAATCTTACCTCGATCAGACCAAAGCAGAGTTGCCTTGATTTGACCTAGCTCTTTGGATGAGGTAAAACTCACCTCAATCCAACTTATGGACTTATAAACACAAAATATTTGACTCTTACTGTCTGCAATTTAACTGAACCAAATTTGTTTAATTGATTCGAAATGAATTGAACAATCGAAATTGTCCAATCGATACACAACCCCAATCACGTGGACTCGTTGGTACAGATTTTGCCATCAGCGGTTTATACTTTATACTACACGTTCTTTTAGCCAATAATACATATTTATAATAATAGAAATAGCAAAGTTTCACATAGACACTAGCGTGAGCGGTACAAGGGATTGTCAAACATATATAGTTGATTTATGAGATCACTGGCTCCAAAGCACGGCTTAGTTCGGCTTTAGATATATGGGCTTGGGCTGAGGGCAGGAAAATAGGCTCGAAAGCTTTTGATTATGGGAAAAAACCCAACTCTAGCGCGCAGTCTTGACTAGGAAATAATATTTGACCCGCGGTACAAATTGGGCTTATGAGTCCGGAAAAAGTCCGACCCGGACCGGCGTTTATCATCTCTAATTCTGTAGAGTCTAGCTCGCACAAGCAACAATTCCAATTAACAACCAACAAATCAATCTTCTTCCTCTTTCCTATCCATTCCTCACTGCCATCTATGTCAACACCAGAAAATATAAAAACTAGATAAACAATAACCATTATAATTCTTAAAGGCCCTTTTTCCTTCTTCCCTCGCTATTATTATTATTTTTTTTTTTCTGTCTGAGATTATTATTGCTATTATCCCAATTAGTAAATCCCAAAACGCGTAAATAACCCATAAAGCCAAAATGATAGTAACGTATTTTCTCCGTCATCTACAAACCCAAACCTATTGCTAAAATGTCCCGGTTATTATTAAATCTTTGATCTTTAGAGCGTTTAGTGCTTTACTGGCTTTTTTTTTATGGGGTCGGGGAGGGTATGGGAAGCGGGGATCGTTATGTTGGCGGTCTTTTGGGGGAGGCTAATCTGCGCCGCCTCCCTACAGAAGTTCGTTGAGGTTCCGTTTTGTCCTACGGAGTCCGTTACAGATTCGATCTTAGGGTTTCCAGATTGGTACTGTCCTCTATACGCTGCTGCTACTGATGAATCCCCCAATTCTATTGCCGTTACCGAGGTACGTTGAGAGTGTTTTTGTTTTTTGTTTTCAAGTAGTGATTTTTATTGTGTATTGTGATTTTTGCTCGGGATTCTTTCCCTTCTCCCTTTTTTAGGCTTTGATTTATTAATATGTTATGACTATTTTTTAAGGGAAAAGAAATGGTTATAGATGAAATTTTATTTAGCTGATTTGGTGATAATATAGTGTGTGTTTGAGAAGTTGAGATTTGGAGTTGTTGTTACAAATGAGGGGAACAGCATGACCAATACTACATACTGCTTGTTTGACACACTGGATTCAGAAGAGTTCAGGATTAAGAGGAGGATATGATGCAATATTTTTTTATAAATGAAGAAAATAGAAAAAAATTTATGTTAATGTAATTTGAATGAAAATTATCTCATTTTATCCTCTTCTTAATCCTGTGTACCAAAAAAGCACTAAAAGTGTTTTTTTTAGGAAAAGAAGAATATATGGTCAGTTTGATTGGATGAACATCAAGGGCCATTAGTTATTCCTATTGCAGCCTAGAAATTAATATACTTTTGGCGACTAGTTAACTTATGATGATGCTGGAACCTAAAATCATGTAGGTTGGGCCCCTTTTGCTAACCTGATACTTCAAACGGAGATGTCCATAAAGTGGTATTGGTGGTGTTTTTTATTTTTATGTTGATATGGGGTTTTACTTCTCTTCAAACTATATAAGAATGTGAACCCCTTAGGTATTGTTATTAGCATATTTCACATGCTAAGAAAAAACTACCTATATATGCATCTCTTTTGACTTCTTTTGATCTTCTACCACCATTTTTATATTTTTGGCAGGTGTTTCTTTAGCCATAACAATCATTTTTATTGAAATAAATAGGCTTGTGGATGTTCCTTTGTATTGTGGATGTAGAAATAGGAAAGAATACTTATAAAAAAATAAAGAAATAGGAAAGATTGATTTTTAGAATAAATGTATGATATGGGTGTTGATGAGGCAAACATCCTTTCTACATTATTTCAGTGCACGAATGCATAAAATTGGAAAGTTGCTTTTCTTTTATAGCTTGGTACAATTTTAATGAAATTCATATTTTGCTACTGTGAAGGGAGATGAGGTTTCGTTGCAAAAGGCTCTGAACA
This sequence comes from Bretschneidera sinensis, assembly GCA_023935145.1. Classification (NCBI taxonomy): domain Eukaryota; kingdom Viridiplantae; phylum Streptophyta; class Magnoliopsida; order Brassicales; family Akaniaceae; genus Bretschneidera; species Bretschneidera sinensis. Next base: position 143,262,186 of record CM043697.1, read on the forward strand.
TGGTTCAGAAGAATAGCCATGAATATGTAGCGGTGCTCTTTTATGCATCTTGGTGCCCTTTCTCTAGGTCTTTTAGACCAAGTTTCTCCATTGTTTCTTCTTTGTATAGCTCTATCCCCCATTTTGCTATTGAAGAATCAGCCATAAGGCCAAGGTCTGGAAACCAAAATCCATCTTTTTAGGCTTGCATATTGTGAATATATCGTTTTAGCTTTTGATAACGACATTGATTGATTTCTGCAGCATACTCTCTAAGTATGGAGTCCATGGGTTTCCTACTCTATTCCTTTTGAATTCTACTATGCGTGTGCGTTATCATGGCTCCCGGACTCTTGGTTCTCTTGTTGCTTTTTACAGTGATGTTACTGGTAAGACCTTTCTTCTCAAGGCTTTCTTGCTGTGGGTTTCTCTTTTGTAATTTTGTTGTTCTGGGCTAGCGGTCTATGTGGACAAGGGCGTCTACATGTTACCTAATTATTAATTTGGATGAGATGAAGTCTTGAAGTGTACTGTTGGTTGTTGATTGTTTGTCAAGTTGTCCTTTATCTCCAAGTGAATCATTTTCAACTTTCCTTCAACTTGATAATTGCTTTATAAATAACTTTCCTTCAACTTGACAATTGCTTTATAAATAAATGATTAATTGTTAATTGTTAGTTTTTACTGTTCTAGTTAGTTGCATTGTAGATTCTGCCTATGTATAGCTTGTAATGCTTATCCTGTGTACTCTTGCACCCGGCCTCCTCTCTTTTTATAGCAATAGATTATGTGAGCACATGGATGCGTGTGTGTGTATAGAGAGAGAGAGAGAGAGAGAGAGAGAGAGGGAGGGGCATTTATCATATAGCTGTGTTTGCCTTTGCAGTCAGATAACTTTAACTGGTATGTTTGATTACTCTGCATGAGCACACTGACTAATGCATCTATAATCTCTTTATCTTGCTATAAAAAAATTTATTTCTTAAGAGACATTTGCTGTTTTTTCTATATGCTATTTTTGATGATGTTATTGAAAAATGTATCTCCCATGGAGTCTGATGAACTTAGTGCTTGGGTATAGGCATTAAGATTGCATCGCTCGATAAAACATCCCTGGAGAAAATTGGACACGCATCAAATCTAGAGAAGCATGATAACATCGAGCTGGAAAGCTGTCCATTCTCATGGGCAAGATCTCCAGAGAATCTGCTTCACCAGGAGACATGTTTGGCTCTGGCTACTGCATTTGTGCTTTTGAGATTGCTTTACCTATTTTTCCCAACTCTGCTTGTATTTGCTCAATTCACTTGGAGGCGGCTCATTCAAAATGTTAGATTGGATAATTTGTTGGAGCATCCCTTGGCTTTTCTGAATCGAGCAATACAGTTATTTAATTCTCTGAAGGAACCTTGCAAGAGAAGTAATTTGCAGGAAGGAGCAATGAATGCTAGAGCATGGGCTTCCAAATCTCTAGCTACTGTTTCAATTGGGGATGCAAGCACAAGCCGGGGTGCACCTGTAAGTGAATATCACTGACCTTTTCTCTGATATGGGAACAGATACTTGGATATTCCTTTGAAAGGTTGGCCCACACAGGCCACTAATGCCAGGATTTTTTTTTAGAATTTCGTCTGCACACTTGATTGGGGTTTAATTTGGGATCCAATGTTTGTAATGAAATTATGTTACTGTATCTTGACACTAGTAATTCATTTTTCTGTCTATGATTTAGAATACAATTTTCCTATTGCAAAATCTGTGCCAGTATGCATTGGGTTTTAATTTGGATTTTGTAATGAAAGTGAATTTTATGTAACTGTGTACTGAGACCGTAGTAATTCGATATCATATCTTGGCACTAGTAATTCATCTTTCTTTGTCGATATGATATGCAAAATTTGTGCTGCAATATGTAAAGGTTAGTGATTGATATTTTGGTGAGTGTACCCTTTTCACCAACTGATCTTGTGCCCCAGCCATTTACCTGTTTCTGCAACTTGCCAAATAGGTTCTTCTGGCCTTAAAAAATCCGAAGAAATTTTATTAGCAGTTATAAAGAATGGTACTTCAAAAATTGCCATTTCCTGGTATGCAAAACAGACTATGGTATGCAAAAATTGCCATTTGGGACAAAGATATTGGTAGAATTTCGATTTTCCCGATATAGGTTAAATCTTAAAATAAAGATTGTGGGACCTCCATACCCAGTTGTACCCAAATACACAGTAAAAGATCTAGTTGTATGGGAAAGCATAGTTGCACTAAACTTTTCGGTGCTTGTGAAATGAGTGTCTTCTAGTGGAGGGTCCCATTAACATCCCTCTTATCGTGGGAATTTTATTTTGGTACTTCAACTTTCAATTGTTTCATTAACGTCCCTCCTGACTATTGATCTTTTATCAATGTAATCTCTAAGACATATTACCTCAATTTAAGGCATCTAAAAGTCATGTGGCACCAAGCTTACTAACAATGAGTGAGGAAAAAACTTGTTCATTCCACTTGGTTATTATCTTATTCTTATTTTTACAATTTATCAAACTAATTTTAATTATGAGAGTTGAAAGTTTAAAACTAAAATTGGGTTCGTTATATGTGACCGTTAACCCGAGGCTTTTGTGAACAACTCAGCTGTTGGAAGAGTTTGTTTGAAGAAAACAGAGTCCCACATCCCACATCACTTAGAAAGAGTCTTCTATTTGGCATTATACTTGGGGAAGTGCCTTTCGAAGGGGTCAGGTGTTCAAGGGTTCACACCTCACACAACGGGTACTTAATTATTTTGGAATTAATTAATTACAACAGTTATTATTTCAATTTTAAATGCAAGAAACTATTTTTGAATACTTCTTTCTTTTTCTATGTAAAACCTACCGCCTACATTATCATTGTATTAAAGTAAAATTCTTTGAAGAATTTTTGGATTTATTCTTCGCGGATTTCCTTCAATCCTTAGAGATTTTGTTGAATCTTAAAGGATTATTTGTCTGATCAGAGCAAACTCAATCAAATAGAGACAAATAAAACCTTAAAGACATCATCTTTAACACACCTCAGTCTTTTCTGATTCCATATCCACCAACATCAGCTCCAACCAGATTGATCGTACTTGAAATTGAGCTTCACCTATCCAAAGGATCATAATGATACAAAACCAATAGTTAATGGACATAAATGAAACAATTCGAAGTTAAGGGGCTAAAATAAAATTCGCATAATAATCATGTACCAATAATGGGATTTAACCTATTAAAGTATTAATTATCATAATATCAAGAGTGTCCATTTTGCAATGCAAGCATCATTACATTCCTATCAGCAATGCCGCTTGTTGCCTAGGCCAATCTGCAATCTGCTCAGCATGTCATCAAGGCAGGAATTCCCCATATTTCCTGCATACCAAGACCATTATGAGAGCAAATATTTCAAAATACTGTCTGTAAGGTGAGAATAAACATTTAATACGAGCAAGTAGCAACTAAGCTTCCTCAGAATCAAAAAATTTAACAGCATACTTAACTGTCCGACTGAACCTCCATTGAGATGATGAAGTTAGAATACTAGTCAATATCCACAGTGGCAATATCTCTCTTCGCAATCTGTCAAAACAAAATTTCTTCATATGTTTTCTTAATATAAAAAAGGGCAGATATATTAAATCAAATTTAGTTAGTGGTTTAGCTTACAACAAAATAATATAGTTGTACTTCAACAAATTTTAGATTTCCAAAAAAGGCTAATTTTAACTCATAGGGTTTAGGCTATTTTTAACATTAAGATCGGTAAAAAAATTTGTTAGGATTAGAACAATTCTTTTATGGGATACCACTTCCACTTCCTGGCACCATTGGAGATGAAGAAAGAAGCCTATGATAGGAAAATGTGGGTGCAGAAGTCCAAGGCAAGTGATCAGCAACAGGAAGGAGATTCTTTGTGCTAATAGTTTCAATTAATTGGAGTTAGGCACCATAACTGTGTCCCTTTAGGTAGTTGATGTAAGAATACCAATAATATGAAATATGCATGAAAGCTTTAAATTTTCCGAGAGGACACATTGCCTTATCAAAGGGGGTTTAACACCCTCCAAAAGGAACTCACTTTGTGATACAAATGAACATATATCCATAAACATGACAAGAAGACAATAAATCATTGAAATTATAATCTTTATTTAATACCTGTGATATGTATTCCTTAATCCTGTCACTCACTCGTTCATCAAGAGCTCTCTCAGCTAGCTCATAAAACAAAGTATTACCTTCAGGGCCACTGACCTTGTCCTTCTGCAAATACCTACCAAATTGAGAGAGAGAGAGTAGGGATACATAGAAATCCTATGTCTCAATAAATAGTTGTCACAATTAAAAGCTTTATAAGATGCAATCTACCCTTCTAGACAATCCTAACCTTTGCTGGACTAGTGTCTCTAATGCCTGCTTGCTGTTTCCAAGGACTGGATGGCTTTCATCACTTTCATGCAATCCCATACGCCTCAAATGATGCCAAAGATTTTCTGCGAAAGAAAAGCAGTTTGTGTCATGTCAAGCGCAGAAAAGCACGTGAAACAATGGAACATAATAAGGAAGTTTGCCTTCAGAAGTTTCTTATGAAAATCCAACATAAAAAGCAACCTCCTAGGGTGACATTAACCATCTAATATTCTGCACTTTGCCAGATGAATTCACCAAACTGTTGTTGAAGTAGGAAGCTCCATTGAGAACATAGTTGAGGTATATAAAACTATATGGGTTAGACTAAGAAATTATCTTAATAGAAGACTAGTTACAATGCAAAAGTTTTTCCATCCATCTTGATACTTTTCTATTGCAAACTAATACCTCCGAAACTAATATATATAACAATCAAACCAGAAAGCATACCTTCTGGGATTTTACCTCCAGCGAGGTGCACGATACTAAGTACAACAAAAGTGAAACCAGTGAGATGAGCTGTATTTACATCCTCAACATATTTTCTATAGATCTCAGCAGGTAACTGACTTATGATGACATAGGATTTTGCATCAGCAGAGCCTGGATGGATAGTCATAGAACCACAATTAGAGCGAAATAGATAAAATAAATAAAGAAATGTCCTACACTGCACACAAAGTACTACTATGGCTATAAACAACTGTTTCATAAGGAGTGTCTTCCAGGGAAGAACCATCCCATTATTAGAATTCGTGAACTAAACAACTGTTTCATAAGGAGTGTCTTCCAGGGAAGAACCATCCCATTATTAGAATTCGTGAACTAAACTAGTAAGAAGAATTTCTTTCTAGAGTGATTAACGTGAAGGAGGAAATAATGCACATGTTAGTGTCGATATAATTTGGAGAAGAGAATCAAACACATTTTCATCAATTGTCAGACCTGCTGATTGCTAGGTGGTGCTTATAATAGCAGCTCATGGGATGTTATCACTTATAATGAAAAATGGAGGTGGAGAGGAGGTCAACACTTTAAGGAGGCAACGGCTTTCTCATGTAACTAGATAAGCTATATATTGGCTGATTACCAATTCCACAGCAACCAACAGGCAACATCAACAACAAACCGAAATCATGGCTTGTAACTTAACAAGCTTTATCCTATTCCTATTGAATTCCTAAGTCCTAACTAACAAGATTTATCCCAGTAAGTAATACATTCATGTGCGTCCGCAACTTAGCTTATGCATTACATTCCTGAGGTAGGAGTAAGACATGCATTCCTTGGGTGAATAATTTCTAATGCTAAATGATCCAGCAGATATTGTCATCCAATATCCAGCATTCAACTGGAAACTGCATCACTAATGTTGGAGAATATTCCTATCTTAAAAATACCTTCCACATCTATAAAAGCAAAATTCTGGAAACCAAAATTGATTAGTGAATGGTATATGATGTCCCATAACAATAGAATAGTACTCTCAAGACATCTTCTATTCCATCAAAACAAGAATTAAGTTCAGAATTTAAGTACTCTCAAGGTATGGAATTGTTTATAACAATAAATCTGAAAAGGCAATAAAGTTCTCACTTTGTTGTGAAGAACGTCCCTGATTCGTAGATGAAGGGCGGGATCGTTGAAGTTCCCTCAATTCATAGCCAAAAATGCTAGAGAGCTTCTCTTTCGCCTCATTAATCACATAAGCAGGAAGTGAACGCTGGCGATAGTTCTTAGTAACTATTTGAGTGAGCTCATCCCTCTTGATTGGGCATCCTGAGTTCTGGTGGGTTTTAAACAGGATATAACGGATCGTTTCTGCAACAAGTTTGTCCTTTTCCTGTTGACAAGAATTAACACTTTGTAAGAATAAACTAACTCAAATATATCAATAAGGAGAGAGAAAGCAAAAACATTATGCACCTCTTTTGATAGATCCAATTGAGAGAAATCTTCAATAGCACTGGCCATTCTGCAGCCAAAAACAAACAAACAAACAAACAATTCATTGCTTTCTTGAACATTTAGAAAAGAAAAAAAAAAATATATATATATATATATATATATATATATATATAGATTTCTTCTGATATCAAGAGACATTCTTTGTGATTTTGTTCCAACAGCCCCAAAAAGTAACAAAAAAATGCAAAGAGATTGAATGAAGAAGAAAAAAGAGAGAAATTGAAACCAAATAGAAAGGGAAATTCCATGGCATTGAATATTAACTTATGCTACAACAAAATATCATCGAATATCAACCTCTGAAACATCCATTACCAAATAATACTTCTCAAGTTAATCGAAAAAACATAAGAATGCATGAAGTGTTATTATACTCAATTTATGGGTAGGGTGCGAGAGATTTACCTGGTATGAGGGTGATGCGGCTACAGCCTACAGGGTGGGTCTTTGAGATGATGAAACCTAAAACCCTAATTTGTAAGCAGAGTATAACAATAGTCTATGGTGGGTGATCATGTGGTGGCAAACTTAGAAGCGTTTGAAGGGTCCACTTGATGAATCCTAATTCCCAGCCCCCAAGCTACTTGTGAGAGAATAGACTGATTCATTCTTCGTTTCTTGGGAGAATTTGCAACCAAAAAAATAAAATAAGTGGACCTATATAAATCAAGGTTCGGGTTTTCCTTTTCCTTTTCTTCTTTGTCCTTCAATAAAAAATTCAGAACAAGTACTTCTTTCATAAGAGGAACACTTACTTTTAGTATTCATCCATAATCAATCATGGTGTATAATCTTTTACCACCTTAGAAATTCACTTCAGTTTGTATTTTAAATAAAGAGGCATATATTGGAATTTCTATTATTGTTGAAATAACTTTATACATAATTTTGTTTCACAAAACATATTTTTAAGTTCACAGGAAAATTATTGTTAATTTTCGGAAAATGATGAACAAAAGTACTATGATAAAAATATCTAATATACATATTTAAAAGCAGAATCATAAAGCGATTTTGTAAACACCATGTGGAGAATCAATATTTCCACCTTTTATATCAATCAATAAACTGCCATAAATATCACATGCTTAAAAAATTATATCCATTTTTTTAAAACACAGTCGTTCTACAAATACTGCTCCACTATAGTTAGACATAGTTATTAGAACCTAATTGGACAACGAATCGGAGGCACCGGATCACCGATTTAACCAGTGGGTCAATGGTCGAACTACTAGTTCATAAAATTATTAAAAAATATATAATTATATTAATAATATTATATCAAGTACCTGTTAAAAAATATAAGATCTATAAAATCATGATTTAATATTAGGTAACATTAAAAAAAAAGACTACCAAATAAACAAGTGCCTATAGGGATATTTCAGTACATAAGTAACACACCAGTAAAATAAATGTTTTAAAAATAAATAAATAAACATTGTCAGAACATTTCTACCAGAGGAAACTCAGAAATTATGGGACTACAAATCATCTAGGCATCAACTGCTATGTAATACATAAAGGTAAAAGGAATTATATATCCAACAAGACATCAGATTGAGATTTTAAGTATAGTATGAGATTTAAGCTGCTGGATTTAACAAAAGTTAAGTGTAAATGCCAGATATTTAATAAATTATCAAAGTTGCGTTCAAAAGAAAATTATCAAAGCTAAATGCCTAAATGGAGAGAAGTTCCCGCCCTGATGCCACTGAATGCTGAGAAAAAAAAACACACATTGGGAAAAAATCATCATAAGTTATTCTGCAAAGAAAAACTCATTATTCCTTTCCACTGCAATAAATCATCTACGCAGGCATTATTCCATTGCAGTCAGATTTTCAAACAAAAAACACGTATTCTTTTCAACGAAGCCACTAAAGGAAGACTACATGAACAAATTGCTAATTCCATATCCTTGCTGACACATTATCCACATTAGAAATTAGATTCGCAGACAGAGAAATAGCACAAAACTACTGAATGTTCTTCTCCATGGAAGCAGAGTGGAAGAAGGAAAAACCCAAACAACTAACTTTCTCCATGAAAGCACACAAATCCATTTTTTTATGACATTCTAAATTTTTAATCAAACGCGAAGCTACGGAATTAATTAAACTGTTTATTTTGGAGTAACATATGAGAAAAAAAATGGCGTTGAAATGTATGAGAAAGAAAATGGTGCTGAAGGTGAAGTTGCTGCAATGTACCGGAAAGGTGGATGGTGGCCGGCGTAAACCGCGGCCGACTGGCAGTCGGTGGAGTAAAGCTTCAATTGTGGCCCGCGTACAGCAGCGATCGGAAAAAGGGTAGAGAGAGCCGAAGATTCAATCTTGTTTTGGGCAATTTGGGTAAAACTGGATTTAACAAGTATTACAATAAACCGGCCGGTTCTAGTTATTCACATGGTTCAGAGAGAACCGGCAATGATCTAACCGTTTGCCCGATTCTCTTTCATTAGAATCGAATGGGTTTAATCTTTGGTTTATGATCAGATAAATCGACCCGATTCAATTCTAATAACTATAAATATAAATATAAATCGTATCAATAAAAAACAGCTCTATTACAATTTTATATACATCGATCAAATAGCACACAGATAAATTTAAATTTTAATATTTTTCGTTTGATGATGTGACATTCAATTTCACCATAAACTTGATTTCATTGTTAATTTTCATATGGAAAAGATCATGATCCATGTGAAATACCTTGCAACTTTGTATAAAATAACAAAATTTTTAAAAGAAAAACTAAACAAGAAAAAAATTCCTTTTTGCTCGCTGCTACCGTAATCAACAATTTCACTTTACAAGAAAACCATATTTATAACTCTCTCATTATCGAGGAAAAAATAAGAAACAACTATTGGTGAGAGAAAAAAAAAAACCACGCATAACACCTTGGTCCTTGAACCAACGATAAGAATTTGAATTTAAATGTTCTTTGTTTGATAATGTGGCATTTAATTTCACCATAAACTTGATTCCATTGTTAATTTTCAAATGGAAAATTTTGTCTTCCACATGAAATACCTTGCAACTTTGTATAAAAGAACAAAATTTTTAAAAGAAAAACTAAATAAGAAAAAAAATTCATTTCTGCTCGCTGCTATCATAATCAATGATTTCACTCTACAAGAAAACCATATTTATATCTCTCTCATTATCGAAAAAAAAAAAGAAGCAACTATCAGTGAGAGAAAAAAGAAAACCACGCATAACACCTTGGTCCTTGAACCAACGATAGCAATGTGCATGGTGGAATTGGGTCGAGTTAGAGGTGAATCCTCACTCAACTCATAACATTATATTTTTAACTCTAACTCAATTAAACTCATAACATGTTATGAGGATCGTAACCTTAATTAAACCTATGAAAATTTGGGTTGGGTTCGGGTTGGATTGTGAAATCAAAATGGTTTTCAATGGAATAGATTGGATCGAGTTAGGTCGAGTTGGTTAAGGCCGAACTAGATTCTTAAATTGTATTTTTCACTTTACAAATAGATTTTTAAAAATATCAAATTAACATATTCTTTTTTATTGGATCAAACTGATGAATTTAAATTTAAATATTTCCCAAATATTATGTTCAAAAATCCAAACATCATATAAAAATTCTTATTTATTTTAGTTAAGTTGTAACATCAATAAGGTAAAAATTTAAAACACTATAATAAGATCTCTCTCTCTCTCTCTCTCTCTCTCTCTCTCTCTCTATATATATATATATATATATATATTAAATATGAACTCACGGGTTATGGGTTAGGCTAGGGTTGAGAAAACTCCAACCGTAACCCAACCTAAGAAATCTCCACTCGTAGCTTGTTCAAAGTCCGAGTTAGGTTTGCATTGGACCGATCTAGCTTGCCTAAGTTACACTCCTTCCCAGCAGAGTCAACACCCCCTTATCAACCATTGAAGAGTTGTTCTCTACTCAAATACAAGGCAAATATCTCCCATTATTCTCAGTCATGCAACACAACCACTATAGAGACACTCCTCCACCATTTTGCCTGGTCAAAAGAGTTGAAGATCGAGAAGATCTGCAAGGCCCATTGTCAATTGGTTGGGTTTGCTAGAAGAATCACAATTAGTTGACACCTCTTTTAGTCTCCATTGACGTTGAAGACGATGGAGATAGACACTGGTCATGCAACTCCACATGGGATGTAATGTGACCCTGTCGTGGAGCGAGAAAAGAAAATGAGAGAAGAGAAACAAAAATAGAAAATGAGAGAGTTTCGAACGAAATTGGTATCGTTGATCTGTCAAAGTTGCATGATGATGACTCTAATTGTAAATGATATTGTTTGAGAACCTTCTTAAATATAGATTAAAACAACTTAGTTTGATTTAATTTTTTGTTTTGATTTAAATTTAATTGATAAGTCTGAGTAATATTAGTGGGATTAAAATTTTTTTTTTTCAAATCAAGTGGGGGGGAGAAAGAGAAAATAACTCAATTGATTGACCCTTTCATATAAGGGTACTTTCATCTTTTTAAATTTCCCATTTTCATTTAAAGTTTTTTAGTTAATTTTGGTCAAAGAAGGGTTTATATATGTTTGGTTAATATCAATTTTGGTTCACAAACTTAGGAATGAATAATAATTTGATTTTCAACATATCAATTTTTACGTTTAACATTTTCATGACACAATAATTAAGTTATAATTTGTAACTTTGTTAAAAGAAATTAACGAAAATAAGTCACATGATGGATACATGACCTATAGTTGGCAAATGGGCATGTGAAGTCGTATGTATAACTATCTCTTCTCTTTTTTTAATTAAATTTTGGATATTAATCTCAAAATCTATCTTTATATTCTTGAAATTTTTATCCAAAATTTACCTTAACTCTAACCCTAATATTTAGATAATAAAGATTTAAGATTCTCCAACAAAAGTCAAGGATAATAAAGAGATTCAGTACGACTTTTTCATAATGTGATTTACTTTCATTAACAAAGTTGTAACTAAAACTCAATTGTTTACCTTATGAAACATTAAGTTTAATTGATGATTAAATTGTTATTCACTCTTAAGCTTAAAAGACCGAATTTGATATTAACCATATATTTTTTAAACTTTAGTGTAATAAGTGCAGTGGTACCCATTCATTTTTGTACATGAAATTTCAAAGAACCGGTACCTGACAATAGAAAATGCGAAGTGGAGCCCAGTGGATCACTAGCAATCAAGTTATCAAACAGCCGTCAGTGGTCGTTCCAGACTTCTAGTCAACATCGCTTCCCCGTATGACAACCAAATTCCATCCAATGGCCCATATTTCCCGTCAAAGCATTAAAGGGCTCCCAAAACCCTAAACGCATTTTAAACTGCTGATCGTATTCTGTAACCTGAATACCCTAGTGCAGTTACCCATCTTCCAATTCAGAGGGGGAGAGAGAGAGAGAGAGAGGCGATGGAGAAGGAGAGAGAGCGACAGGTCTACTTGGCGAGACTTGCAGAGCAAGCCGAGAGATACGATGGTAATCTCTTTATAAACCTATGAAGTTTGTTTGTTTTTTTGTCTATTTTTTTTTGTTTTTTCGTGCATGAAAATGTATACAGTATTTCTTTTTGGGATGTGGTTTTTCCTTGATTCATGGATTAGTGTTGTTAATCACGGTGCCTTGGTACTTTACTCGTAATAATTTATTCGTTTGATTGATTGGCTTTACTTTGTAAAGCACTAAGTAGTGCAAGGAGTTTTTGTTCTTTCAAATTCGTTATCTTAATTTGTTCAACATTTTTTTCCGTGGACACTAATTAGTACATTACACAAGTCGGATCGCGAATTCCTGTCTGTTTACCGAGATTAAGAACTATTATATTTTCTCCTGATTTGGTTTCAGTGTTGTAATTGATAGATTTAACTTCTTCAATAGCTAACTGTGGTAAAAAAAACTTCTTTAATAGCCGCCTTAGGTTCAGAGTGTGGAGATTAACTTTCTGGAGGCCAGTTAATTTATCTGTGCTTTACATAATGATGAATAACGTCTGAGTTCATCGTGCTTTATTCAAGAGACAATGAAGTAACCAGACCAATATTATGTCACATTTTTTAATGTTTAATTTTACGAAATGTTGTCAATTTTCAATTCATATTTAAATGATGTATGTTCTGCAAGGCCGTAGATTGTTTTGTCCTAATGGTTCTGTTATTTTTCAGCAAACAGGAAACAAACAAATCATATTTTATTGGATAGCGCAAGGCATCCTTATGTCTCCCTATTTCCCTCGATGAATCACATCTCAGACATTCATTAACTGGTCTGTTGAAACTTCATTCTATGCTATGTTGAGTTTGATGATTTATTTTGTCAAATGTTCTTGCTGCAGAGATGGTCGAAGCAATGAATAAAGTTGCTAAGCTGGATGTGGAACTCACAGTGGAGGAGAGGAATCTGGTTTCTGTGGGGTATAAGAATGTCATTGGGGCAAGAAGAGCTTCGTGGCGGATATTGTCTTGCATTGAACAGAAGGAGGAGGCCAAGGGGAATGATCAATATGTGAAGAGGATAAAGGAATACAGGCAGAGGGTTGAAGATGAGCTTTCAAAGATCTGCAATGACATATTGTCCGTCATTGATAAGCACCTCATTCCATCCTCCTCAACAGGGGAATCAACTGTCTTTTACTACAAGATGTGAGCACTATCATATTGTTATTGTTCCTTTGAGTTTAAATACTAAAAAAAGTTTTTTTATTTGACAACTATGTAAGTGTAAGATTGAGAAATCAAGATAATTTAATCAAAGACTCAAAAACTTTCAACGAGTAACTTCTTATAATTTTGGATTAAGTTGGATTTTGTTTCCTATAGCAATCATGCAGCCCAAATATATTTTTCTTTATACATATTCTACCATTTCCCCCCTTCCATTTATTGGTCCTGATATAGTGTGCTGAACTTAATGTCTCGTTGCGATAGGAAAGGGGATTATTTTCGTTATTTGGCTGAGTTTAAAGCCAGTGATGATCGTAAGGAAGCTGCAGATCAGTCACTTAAGGCCTATGAGGTCTGTTGTAGCTCCTTTTGCATCCGTCTTTTGTAACGTTTTCTACATTGTTTATTTGCTAGTCATGTTATGGAGAATTTAAAATGGTAATGTTTGTTCTGCTGCTGTTGATGTAGGCTGCATCCTCTACTGCGACCTCGGATTTGCCCCCAACTCATCCAATCAGACTTGGCCTGGCTCTTAACTTTTCTGTTTTCTACTATGAGATCTTAAACTCTCCTGAAAGGTTAACGTGCAACTCTCTCCCTCTCTCACGTTCCAGTGCTCATGTACACCTAATTGCACTATTTTTTTTTTCTCATCAGAATCAGTGATTTTAAATTTGGCGGGTTCATTGTTGATGGGGGTGGCATTGTTAGATGACGCATGGATCCCTAGATGCTCCCTTTCACAGCTTTGATTCTGTCTTATCTTAAACTATGTGTTGTGCAGGGCGTGCCACCTGGCTAAACAAGCATTTGATGAGGCTATTCAAGAACTTGATAGCCTTAATGAAGAATCCTACAAGGACAGCACCCTTATTATGCAGCTTCTTAGGGATAATCTCACCTTATGGACTTCAGATCTGCCAGATGAGGGAGGTAATCTCTCTCTGTCTGGAAATGTTTGTTGTGCTGACTTGAAAGTTGTTTTTGTGCGTTTAGGGGATCTAAATTCAAGCGCACAGGACTTCATAAGATGGAAATTGTTTTTATTTTATAAGTTGGACATTGTTTTTGCTTTATGCTAAAAGTTTTAGGGATAATAAGTTGCAGTCTTCCAGAGGACTTATATCCATCTAGGAAAGACACTGCTATGTTAATAATTTTCACTTCAGTTTGATGCCCTAGAGCAAAGATACCTGGATATGTGGTACGAGACTTTTCTCGGTACGTGGTATGAGGAGATAGGCTTAGTTGGATTGCTGTTTGGGGTCGTGGTACATTGGATACATTAATATATATATGTATATGTAAAATATAATATATAATAGTATAGTAAATAAAAGCATATATATCAATAATATTTTAAGCTGACTATAAAACTCCAAAGGAAATTTGGGTTGGAAAGGAAATTTTTAGTAACCCAAAGCTTGATTTAAAAAAGGAAAGCAAATTGTATTATATACCTAATAATATGGTAACTCGTGGGCGGTACGACTCCTTTTTGATAGGATCGTGAGTCTCCTTGTACAGACTACATTACTCTAGGGTACAGTACCTAATAATATATTATAGATAGAGAAACTCACCATTTCCCAAAAAGTCAGATACACTACATTACTACCCAAAAAGAAGAAAAGCCCAAATACAAACAAAAGGGAAGCCCTTCATCTTTCTCTTTCTCTCTCTCCCCCCGATAACTAAATCCCCAAAACCAGCGATACCTTCTTCTCTTTCCGCTCTGCAACACAGACTACTTTCCTCTCTCCTTGAACTGCGGCAATGGCTCTCCTCTCTCATGTACTGCAGTGGGTGACGTTCCTTTCTCCTCTACTACGATGATGGTGTGTTTCTCTCTCCTCTATCTCTGGCTGCGGGTTGCCTCCCTCTCTTCAATCTCCGGTGACAAGCTGACTTTCTTTAGAATATGGTTTCTTCATCTCTTGGGGTTGGCACATATCTGTATTACTGTGACTGTATCTATGGTAGTGAAAAGGGATTGTTGCTTCTCACGATCTGGATTGCGTTCGCACCGCGATTTGGGTCGTGCGACCCGGAACGTATCTTGTAAGGGGGTGAGCGATCCTGTAACGTTGCTCTAGAGGTAGAACATTAATATGATCAGATCTCATATTTCTTGAATTCACAGGTGGTGTTTGTTCTTCTGAGAGATCATTTTGTTTGAAGTTTTATTGCTCTACTCAATGGAGTCAAACTCACAGAATCTATGGTTAAAAGATTGAAGGATTTTTTTAAAATATAATTCAGGGGTAAAGGACAGTGTTGGACATGCTGGTCTTCTGTTTTATAGCGGTCCGACCAAAATGGGTTCTGTTAGGGGTGGTTTGGAGATGGTCCTATTCTTTAGACTTGAACTTATGCTCTTACAGCCCGTTTGGTTCAGAGTATGGAGGTGGGATTGCACAAAATTAATCCCACCTCTATCACTGTCCTCTTGTTTAGTTACTATTTGGGGCTGGGTTAGGCTAATTCCAACTGGTCCCTAATCCCCTAATTTTTGTCCTGTGTGGGGGCCAGGACAGAAATTATCCCACAGCCCTGGGATTAACTGAAAATTCCTGATTTTATTTCTCCCTCCTATTAAACTCTTTTTTCTCTGTTCTTTCCCACTACTCCTTCCTCTTCTTTTCTTCTCCACCTCTTCCTCATCCTCCTCCTTCCTCCCTGGCACAATGCCGCAAATTTGTAGATCTGGACGTAGCAGTGCGGGTCTGAGGTCGCTATCAGATCTGCTCCCAGATGTGCATTTACACACAAAAAGCACATATGTTTATTGAGAAAATGATCTATGTTTTCATTGCAAAGAAACACGGGGAACCTACAGTGGTGCATATGAGTGCTTGATTTGATCTCACTCTAGATTTATGTATCATGGATCTGAATTGTTTTAAACGGCATAGATCTTACTTTGAAGTTGATTGCTCCTTTTTTTGGTCATCTTTTTCTGTCCAATTTTAAGATTTCCCTTCTGGCTGCATGTGAGGTTCATGTTGAAATAATTATAGAATATATCAACTGGAAATTTTTTCTTTGTTTTTTAATTGGCTTGATTTAAGAAGTTTTTTTTCATTTATGATCTGATTCAGAAAATGGCATCACACATTGTTGGATACCCTCGCACAGGCCCCAAGTACATAATATTATGTAATTATATTATGAGGGCCTTTTAGTCATGTATATCTTAATCCAGCTGGTAATCTCATGAACCAAACATTGACATCAATTTGGATTATTTAGTCCAATTCTTGAACCAAACAGTGGGCAATGGTAATCTCATCTCAATCCAATCTTAATCCAATCCCATCGAAATCCTAATCCATCTTACCAGAATCCTATCTGCAAACCACAAGGGCCCTTAGAGCTTAGGCTTGTTACTGGAGTGAAGTGGTTTAACTCATTTCAACTCAAATCACTTGTCAAAAAAAAAAAACTCCTTTCAACTCAATCAAAACTCATGCTTCATTATGCGGTTTGTGCTGTTTACTTTTTGATCTGAGTCAGAAGTCACATACACGCAATAGATTGAATAGTATGAACTAGGGTTTGACAACTCAGTTTGATGGCACACCATTTTTCTTCACGTTTTCTTGAAACTTATTCCCTTTATATAATTTCATAACTAACAGATACTGATGCTTTCTTTTCGAACTTGTTATCTTGTTTGGTAGGAGAGAAATCTAAAGGTGATGAACCTCAAGCAGAGGTAAGAATTTTTAAATATTGGATGCTTTTTATAGTTTTGAATAATTGGACTTTAGCATCTTGTTGGCTTTATTTCTTACACGTTGATAATGTCATTTGCCCATTCCACTTTTCCCTATCCCCAGCCGCTTCCCTTACCATTTCTCTCAACTTTTAGTTTGGGCATGTCTGAAATTTAATTTGGTTTCTTTTTGGATCGAATTGTAATGAACATTTCTTTTTTGCAGAGTTGATTGGGGTAAAAGAAAGCAATTCTTTAGGACTGGGCTTGAAGGGCCTGCTAGAGTGACCTGCTTCCTAGTAGTAGTATGTATTCGTGAAAAGTGGCTTGTATCTCTTTGTTTAGCAATTTGCAAACCATCATCTTCTTCTGTTTAAACATAATATGAATATGCTACTTTTATGATCATGCTCTGTTTTTTTTTGACATCCGCTGAAAACTCGCTGATGTGAGCAGGCATTTGTTCTCTTGATATGCTACTACTGTTATGATCATTCACCCGCTCTGTTTTTCATCGGTACAACTGGTATCGTATCGGTTTGATGTTTCAGATTTGCAGTTAACCAAATTTTAATGAGAACAATGATTGATTGGGAGGATGATTTCAATGAGTTCATACATGTGGAATATTGTGCAGAGGTCATGCTTCTTGTTGTAGTGATCAAACACCAATCTTAACCCTTTTCTTTGTATTCCTTTTATTGTTTGTTTGTTGAAAAGGCATATCAATATTAAATTTTATAGCTTTATTTACTATTCCCTCGGTTGCATTTTTACTTGCTAATATTCTCTTAGTCGCGCAATACATATTTTTATTATCAATCTTTTAATAATAATTTTCATTATTATTTCAATTATTTAAGTGATTTGTATGTAATTATTGTATTTTATAATTTTTAAGTTTTAAAACTAATATTTTAATACTCATATTAAGTGGTTTGCATATAATTAGTGTATTTTCTTAATTTTTGAGATTGTTCAAAAAAAAAATATATTATTGGACCAGAAAGTTGTTTCTAGCAGCTTTTGTTGTCAGGGAAGGCGTTTAAGATTTTACATTAAAAGGGAGTTGGTTACTTTAAAGACCTTGAAAGGTGTTTGAAAGTGGTCCCAACTCTCCACGTAAACAGGGAACACGTTGTTAAAATAGACCTGTTTGGGGTTATTTTACTAAAATACTCACGAAGTATGTTAACGTATATGCTAGTTTACCTCTTTATATTGGTTTCTTAATGTGTTTAGTATTTGGATTATTATTTCTATTGGAGTTTGTGCTTATTAAATTATATATAAGTTTATATAATTATTACAATTCACATAATAAAACAGATAATTTTTTCAATGTCCATTTCTTTAGCATGATAACGGAGCTCATTTTTTGTTTGCTTTTGATTAAATAATAACCCTGGTGTAAATCTTTATCATTATTTTTCCTTCAAAGATTACGAACTGGCAAGCTTTAATTTATTAACTTTGTTATGTTTGTCTCATCGCCTAGAGGGATCTAATTGCCAACGATCGAAGAAGTTGTCATCAAATTTTTAGACCGATCTGACACTCCATGTACCTTCACGAGTCAGGTCAAATTTCGAAATGTTTTCTTCTCCGGTTCAAACTCGTTTCTAAGTTCGATTCCAATCAGTTGTCAGTTCAGCGTCACGTCATGTGCTAGCTCAATGCCACATAAACCATTTGATCCCACATGTTCTATCATGTCATCAGACATGTTAGTTATCACGACAGCTACCTGAGCTACTCAGTGCCATGTCATTCGACAAGTCAGCACCATGTAAGCCACTTGACCCCACCTACATGCCACGTGTTTCACCACATAAGCTGACTGCTTTGTTGCCATGCTAGCTTCCTAATCTACTTAGTGCCATGTGTACTGCTACATCAATATATGGTTCAGCTTTGATCGATTCTTTGACCAACCTATTCAGCAAAGTTTCTATCTGGTTTGAGCCTTTTTTGATCGGTTTTGATATATTTTTATCCGATTCCTAAGATTTTTCGGTGTGATCTTTTCGTTTTAGGCATTTGTTTTCTTTAGTTTTGCCTCTACAAACAAGTTCTCTTGCTCCTATCAGTTTCCTTTTTTTCAAGGTTCTTTTGCTTTTTACTGACATGTTATTTATTTAGAATCAGTCCAAGGTTTCAAGACTTATTAAAACCATTATAAATAGATCTAATTATATTGTTTGGTCTCAAAGTGTAAAGAGCTCTAAAAAGTTGTAAATTGTGACGTTATGTCACTGGTGACACATGTGAATCCACTCGTAAAAAAAAAGATTAAATCAAATTTTTTTAACGTATTGAAAAATGGGTCAACAAGAATCATCCTCTTATTACTTGATTAAGAAATATTTCTATTTCATCCATGTATCTAGAACTTGGTACCTATGAAACAACTAAGATATTTTGGATTTAAAACTCTTTAAAACTTCTGATCTTGCTCATTATTATCAGCTTTCAAGTTCTATTGTTTGAATGAAACAAGACCCTGGTCAATATATTATTGACTTCTATTCTCATATGCTTTTGGCTTGGGACCAATTATCATATTTTGAACAAGAGTGGGATTGTACTAATGATGCAAAGAAATTTCGTACTTATAAAGACAAATCATGTCTTACTCAGTTCTTAATGAGTCTTACTAGTGAGTATGAAAATGCTTGCGTTTCCTTATTTCATAGAAGTTCTCTGCTTACTCTTCAACATGCCTTGGCCGAGTTAATTTCAGAAGAAACCTGACTTGGCACACTTCGTTATGGTCGCTTCTCATGTTGCTCCACTGCATCTTCACAATAGTTGACTTGTAATTATTGTAAACAAACTGATCATCTCATTACATAGTGGAAGTCGGCCTAAGAATAATCAGTTTTGGTTTAACTCCAGGTTTCGGCCCAATTCTCACATTGTTGCTGCTACTTCTGCAGAGGAATCTTCCACTCTTAAACCATATATCTTTTTGAGTGAGTTTCAACTGTTTCTTTGACGGGCATTACCAAATTTTGGTAATCAATCCTCTTTTGCTATGTCTTTCACAATAGGCACTTCTCCTTGGCTTATTGAGTCAGCTTGCAGTAATCACATGACCTATGATCCTATTCTCTTTTCATTCAAATCTCTTGCATCTCATGTCCCAAGCATACATACCGCTAAGGGGTCCCTTAGGCATCCAAGTCATATACGATAGATTTCTACTCCATTTATCTCAGTATCCAACACTGGTCTAGTTCCTAAACTTGCTTTAAATCTTTTATTTATTGGTCAACTTTGATTTGGGTCTTGACTTGCATTTTTTTTTGTGCCATGTTGTATTATGCATGATCCACACACAGGAAATATCCTTAGGTGAGGCTGTAAAGTAGGACATTTCTTGAAATCACTTCATTTCAGCTTCTTCCTTAGACTCAAACATAAATGCTCTTGCATTACAAACGGCTCCTTTTCAGCTTTGGCATTCTCGTTTAGGTCATGTGTCTTTTGGTTGATTACACTCATTGATTTCTAGCAGTAGGATATGTATCTATTCCAACTCGGAATCTAAATTATCTTTCTTGTCAACTTACAAAACAAATTGCTTAACCTTTTAATAATAGTGATTTTATTTCTTCAGCAACATTTGAATTAGTTCATTATGATATATAGGGATCTTGTCCTAGTTCTACTATGGGGGGCTTCACAATACTTTGTTATTTTTGTGGATAAGTATTCTCATTTTACTTGGTTTATCTTATGAAAAATAGGTTTGAGTTATGTAACATCTATTCAACTTTTACCACCAAGGTTAAAACTCAATTTTCTTGGCCTATCAATTTTTTTTTTTGCATGGATAATGCCATGGAATATAAGGACACTAAGAAACTTAATTTTTTTGAAAAAAATAACAATATTCTTCATCACTTATGTCCGAAAACCTCTCAACAGAATGGACGAGTAAAACATAAACAGACACATATTAGACACAGTATAAGCCTTACTCATCTTTGCCACTTGCCCTAAGTGTTTTTGAGGCGAAGCTATTCCAACAACAGTTTACACCATTAATTAGGTTCCCATATCAGTTATTCATAATCAAATTTCCTACAAACGTCTTTATGGTAACCCTCCAGATTATTTTATGCTTAAGGTTTTTGGGTGTGCTTGTTTTGTTTTTTTACAACCTCATGAATGCACTAAACATAAATTGCATGCACATTCATTTTGTTTTCTAGGTAGTATTGAACATAAAGATTATAGATTTTGGGATCCTATCTCTAAACGACTTAGGATCTCGCATCATGTACCGTTTTGGGAACATAAAATGTTTTCCACAATGTCTAATTTTTATGTATCCTTTACTAATTCATCTCATTTCTTCTCTAATCCTTCAATTGCATTACTTCCTATTGATTCTGTTTCAAGTTCTGCTATAGAGTCTGTTACAACATCCTCAAACACGTCTATTGTTCTGGTTATACCTGAGGATCAAGAACTATCTGGTGATCCTTCCAATGATCATTCTGAATCATTTTATAGCTCTTCTCTATGTGAGTATAATACTTTTAATTACACATTTACGTCGTTTTACTTGTGTAAAGGAAACACATGTACATCTTTGTTATTATCTTTTTTATTCCTCTACTATTTCATTGCATGAGACTTACACTTTCCATGACGCTAATTCTAACACTCTTTGACAACAAACAATAACAGAAGAGTTACAAGTGTTAGACAAAATACTTACTTGGGACTTGATTTATCTAATAGAAAATTAGTCGTACAATGTAAATGGGTCTACAAAATTAAGATTCAATCTCTTGAACAATATAAAGCTCGTCTGGTGACCAAAGGCTCTACTCAAGAGTATGGGATTGGCTATGAGAAGTTTGTTGCAACTCCAATAAAGTATGCAGGCTTTGTAAAGCTTTGTATTATCTTAAACATGCTCCTCGTTCTTCGTTTGCAAAATTTAATGTTACAACTAGTTACTTTTGTTTTACATACAATTCATATAACTCAACTTTTTTCATTCGCAAATATGATAAAGGAATCACTCTTATATTGCTTTACGTTGATGAGATGATCTCAATAGAATTCATGATGTTAAGAAATTTTTCAGTCGAGATTTTGAAATGAAGGATCTCAGAGTATTAGGTTATTTCTTAGGTTTTGAAGTCTCTTATAGTCTTGATGGCTACTATCTATTTCAAGCAAAATATGTTTTGGATTTCTCTCTAAAGCTAGGTTCATAGATAATAAGGTTGCCTCCGTATCTATCGAACAAAACACAAAATTAATTCTTACTGGTGGAACTCTTCTCAGTAATGAGTCTTGTGCATCTTACAATGACTCTTTACCCAACCGTCATTGGCTACTAACTTTTTCACTTGAGTAATAATTAAGATACAAATTGTTACTTTTATAAAACATAATTTTTATTAAAAAAGTACGCCTTATCATGAGATTATTGATATAAAACTTGATTGAAAGAGATGTTAGTTTATTTTCAAGTATTTATTAGCTATCTTTGTTATTTAATTATGTGATGTGTTATCAGGTAGTTTACATTTGAATATTTCAACATGAGACATGTTATTTAGAATCATGCACGATCTTATGAAAAACTATTTTATCAGCTTGAAATTACTATTAGCTCGAATATTCTTTTAATTCAACGGTTGTTAACTCAAATGAGCAAAATTTCAAAATAAAATCCTCACTCTGCCTTTGCTTAGAGAAGTTCTTACCTAACACAATGCCATAAGAGATACATGACATAATAATTCATCTCACCGTTAAATAGTATGAGAATTTTTTTATTTTTATTTTCATTAAAGAGTGAAATGAACATTTGTGTTATGTATCTCTCATGAAATTGTGTCAGACAAAATTTTTTCCCTTGTTTAACCCCATATGCTTGTAACTTTTGGGATTTGCTTTGGCAGTTCAAAACTCCCAAAACAGCAATCATTATTGTTAGAGTTTTGCTTAGAAACAAAATATTACAGCCCTGCAAGCAAATAGGCTTAAAATTAGCAGAATTCCAAATTCCGACCATAGCAGCATCACTAGTTAACGTTATCGTTTGAGTTTTGCTTAGAAACAAAATATCACAGACGCTCCCTGTGAAGAAATCCAAACCTTCCTTTCCAGCTCATTGACCGTTATAGATAATAGTTTTTTTTTTCTTGGAAAAAAACAAAGAAAAGAAGGCACAAGACTGCCTTTCATGGCAACTACACTGAACTACAGTACACCATGAAAAGTTCCTTCAATCACAATCAAAACCAGTAAACCACATTCTTCATCTACGCACGCACGTGCAGCCTCTTGTGCAACTAGAAAGCCATATACATCAGATTCCTAATTCAATTTCATAAAGAAATCAAACAATATTAAATACCAGAAGCTCATCAATAAAACAAATTTACACGGGCAAACCTCACGTTTTTCCTTTTTTCCTTTGGCAAATTCCAAACTGCAGAACTCCGAGTATAATGCCAACCAGGTATGTATTTGTATTTTGTTGTTTTACTAATCCACATATTGGCATCCTGTGTAAATCAACTCTTATTTCAGGCCTATACTGCACATGGAGCGCAATATGGCTTAGGAGGTTTCATCCCCTAAATTTAACGACGACACAAGATATATCATCTTTACTGTCTCTTTTCAATGCTTCAGCTGTTAACTGCTTAGCTGCCTTCTGTGGGTCTTTGAACCTTTTTGCAATATCAACAGCCTCTTGATTAACCATCACCTAGGTTAATCACAAGGAAAAGGGGAAACAAATTCATGGAATTATTTCTAATTAAGCAAAACCAAGACAGTTTTTGGGTAGACATAAGTTTACCATTAATGAAGAAAGGAAAAAATATTTAAGGATAAAATGCTTTTACCTTCCAAAGACCATCACTCGCAAGAACTAGAATGTCTGTGTTGCCATCTACATCAGTATTTTGTATGTCTGGATCTGATCTCAAATGTGATTTAAGGCTTTTGTCTCCAAAAGCACGAGAAACTGCCAGCTGCCCATTAACTCTAGGGACATCTCCTGATAAAAGTACAAAGACAGCTGATTTAACACTGTTGTAAACATTAGCCCACCTGCCAATCTTGTTTAATCAAAGTTAACGTGACAATAAAGCATTCAACATTCAAGACCCAGAAAGGATACCAGAAAAAAAAGTTAGTCTTTCATCTACAAAAGCTACCACATTGCAATTGATAACATATGCGCATCAAAGATGCTTCACACACACACACACACACACACACACACTTAACATACTGATTATATCTCTGCCTTAAACTTGGATCCTTTTTTCGATAAATAAACTTTGATCCTTTCAAGATAAGATCTAATTAATAGAAAGCAGAGAGTTGAGTAGCACAAAATTTTACAAGGAACCAGAATAGAACAATTTACATTTACCATCCACCAGCAATCATGTTCCTACCAAGTACTATAAATGCTATCTCAAAGCCCTCAGTCCTGTCAACCACCAGAGTGCATGGTCTATTTTCAATACTTCAAATAAAATTATGAACAAAACAGAACAACGAAAAGATAGCAAACACTGCTACAAGACTCACAGCTGATGATTGTATCAAGTATTCATGTATTGCCAACTAAAAAACTCCGAAGCAGAGACATTTCCAAGGAAGGCAACACTTGGATTAGTCTAGGCAGGCCAAAACACAAAAGTTATCACCAAAATCCCTCGAGATAAAAAAACTTCACAAACCTTCATTCCATACTTCAATAGATTAATGTAATGATTCATAGGCTACAACGACATCAAGAGATGCAGGGAAAAGATACCTTCTTCAGCATGAAGGCAGTTCCCCTCCCCTTGCGCTACTCTATTCAAGGGACCTATAAAATAGAAAATAGATATCTCTCCATTCCACTGGCCTGGCTTTGCTAGAGAGGCAATAGCCATTATTTAGGTTCTGCTTATAACTCAATATCCTTCTAATGTCATGCCTTTGAAAAGACAACATGGCTCAACCTAAAAGGGATATCTGCAGTAGTTCCAAACCATCTCCAAAGTTAATTTTTCTGTTATGTATCACATGTACACTTGCGTCAATGAATTAAATTATAAAAGTCTATATCACATTGAGTTGTATGCAAAGTCATGGAGCAGTGACCGAACTACTCCTTTAACAAGAAAGAAGATTTAAAATAAAACAACAGGCTGCAGAGAAATCTTTCCTATATTTAAGGAGGAGCTAGAATTGAGAACCTAATTCTCATGTTATGAAGCAGCCAATTTGATGTAGAATGGGCATATAGAAGTACTGGAAATATCAACAACCTCCCACAAAAAATTGTAGAACTTCCATGAGCTTTCAATTACTAATTGAATCCATTTGATGGCATACCAAGAAATTGTAGATAAATGCTAGATAAAGTCTTTCCTCTTAACTTTCAAACCAGGAAAGAGAAATTTCCACCCTGGAAACAGGAAAGTTAATCAAATATAAATCTCCCTCTCCCCAATGGGCCAGAATTCCCTAGGCCTAGGGAGCAGAACCAATGATTGACTTTGACCACATTTTAGGGAGAAATTCAAGGTCCTCGGACGAGATTCTGCCTAGAGGTACAGGGGGCAATACGTTACATTATCTGTCAGTTAATAATAATTTAGTTCCCTAGAAGATTTTTAGAACAAAAGATCATACATGAAATTTTCATTTTTATCTCAAGTCCTGAAGTGATCTTAAAAATAATTAAATTTGTCCAGTATATGTCAAAGAGAGCTGCTTGTGAGTATATTTTCAGTTTGTAATCTAATTTATGTAGAACCAATTACCATCCAAAATTAATATGAGACAGCAGAACAACTATGACAGTCCCTGGAGACCCACAAAAGTGCCATGATAGTTCCATCAAAGTAAACAAAATTCAAACTGAACCTAACAATGATTCACACAATAAAACAGCTGCTATAGTACAATCCTAATGCATTTAATGTGGAGAGACAAGTTTACTCTTCAAGACAAAGAGAACTGATCACTCCAAACACAAAATTGACTACTCCAATAGTCCAATTTGCATGTTAAATAGTATCTTATTTGGGGTTGGAAATGCATAACATATTATCAGCTTAAGGAAAAATTTAACGGTGGCAATGTGAATATAAGAAGCTGGAGACAGCTCATTTTCTGGAGAGCCATAGCTACACATGAAACTTAGCATAAACTATAAACCCATGAGTGGCAACCCAAATAAAAGGATGATAAGCAGATGTCAACTAGTCAATAATTTTAAAAAAATCAATCGTGTCTAGATTACACTTCAGATATAGATATTCGGACAATGAATATATTAAACAACAGTTTCTGACAAACACCTGGCATGTTTGAGACAAAACCGCCTTTGTTCTCGATGCTGCTGCGTTCAGTGTTGGGTTCATGATCCGTAGTCATCTGTATTGCCTGACCTCCTCTTGAAAGAACTGCTCGTGAATCTCCAACATTTGCTACCCATAACCTTCGTCCATTTATCAAAATTGCAGTTACAGCAGTAGAACCACCACGGCCCAAGTCAGAACTATTTGAGAGAATTGCCTGGTCTGTCTTCTCATAGGCTTTTGAGATGGATCTGTTTGGATCAATCCAAAACTCTTCCTAGAATGAATAAATGAGGCAAACGTAAATAGACACACAGAAGCAAACCAGACCAAAACCTGTCGTCATACATTAGAAGTTTAAAAGTACAACCCACCTCCTTTAGGATATTGGAGAACAGATGCTTCTGTAGGTAGGCAGGTACACTATATCCCAAATGGCCATCATAAATAGCAAAGAGCCCCAACTCATGTCCTTGAATATTCACAAACTTGGCAACATGATAGTCCTCCATTGGATGATTAGCTTTCCCTTTAACTAGGCTGAAACCATACTTGATTTCACCTTCATGACTTTTTCCCTTGCCAGAGCTAGATGATGACTGTAATTGGAATAAAAATCTTAATATAAATCTCATACAGTTTAAATGCATGTACAGATACAGAAGAAGCCGAAGGTAATTACAATTTCATAAATCCTTACATGCAACATCGGAAAAAACATTACAAGATGGGAGGGGGGCTTACGTACAACTGAAGCATCGAAAGTTACGCAATTCAAATTTCATTCTAAGAATGGAGCATGCAAAGATTACACTATTGAAACAAGAGAAAACAGTGTCATGGTAACATGCTTCTGATTTCTTTTTAGGGGTTCTATCTAACAACTTAATTCTGTAAACTCCTTTGCATATGCCTTTTTCACTTTCTCATTACATAATTACATTAAGACCAGCAGAAGAAAACTACTTGGTATACATATGCTGTTGGTTCACTTCACAGAGCTGCAATGCCCAAAAAGGCTCTGCCATAGAGTCCTTTTAGTGCTGCAAACAGTTCAATGGCTCAGAGCACAATTTTAGAAAGCATGCAACATTCTCACAATAAGAGTTAAACACTGGGCTTTATTACGATCACAAACTGATTGAACTGACCCCAAATATCATCACTAAGATACAATTAATTAATTGCCCACCCCACACAACAGAGACAATATCAAATCTCCTCAATACACAAAAGTGATATTGTGATATAGTTTCACCATAATCCAATAATTCATTTCAAACTGACCTGAAATCCGCAGAACCCTACTAAAATCAAGCAGCAAAAAAATAAAAATAAATAACAATCCTAAATGAATAAGTAATAGCTTCATAACTGAACAAACACCGTGTTTTATCAGCCAAACAATTAAGCAAGCTGTAACACCAGAAAATATAAGTATAAAAAACCATCAATAGATCAAAGACAAAAGAAAAAACAGAGAGAGCAGAATTATCGTACCTGAGAGTAGGAAGCATTAAAGCAGCATAACCTATCCATAAAACCAGAAAGTTTTGAAACACCTCTAATTTGTTAAAACTAAATTGTGAACATCCACTTCTTGTAGTCACCTCCAATCCAAATTTCAAATTCCAAACCAAACCGACCTCTCTAAATTCACAATCTGCACCATCAAAACCCAAATCCAATCATTACCCCAAAACCCTTCAAGAAACAACCCTACCCCCTCCCCCCCTCCCAAAAAAAAAAAACAACAACAACAAAATTTAAAAACAGAGGCAAAAACAAGTTCAAACAAGAAGTGGGTATTAGAAAATTACCTCTTATTGATCCAATAAAGGCCAAAAAAGTGGCCAAAGAACTTGTTTGTTTGGTGGAGTCTGGACTCTTGAGCCGGGAGGGGTGGGGGGTCTTTGCTCTGTGTGATGTTCTTATATTTTTGTGTTTTGATTAGTTTGCACAAGCAATTGAATAAATAAATGATGATAAAGAGAGAAATGAAAGCGGAGGGGAGAACATTTGAAACCTTTCTAAAGGGAAATTAATAAAGAAGGAAGGAATTGATAGCGAATTGTATGATAACTTGTAACCGTTTTGGGAGTCTTAGCCTAGAGAAATAATACTAGTAGTACAAAAGAAAAAGCTGCCACAAAGCAGACTTCTTTCCTGTTGACTTTGCTGTTTCTAATTGTAACTGGTATTGTTAATAGTTCACTCTTTAGAAAAATAAAGATAAATAATTAAACTGGTTCCTTCTTTATTCTTTTTTCTTGGGTCAAGATTTTTTTTTTGAGAGTTTGGGTCGAGATTTATTGATTTTATATAGAAAAGAAAATTGCATTTTGCTCCAATGGTATCGGTGGTCAGTATGCATGAATTAAATAATGGTAATGGTTTATTTATTGTTTACTCGTAGGCGAGAAAAACCCTTTTAGTTCTTTCTATTTCTGTAATTCTTGTTAAAAAATACTCTTGGTGTGACTGAAGTCTTTGCAGGAAAATGGAGCATAGAAAATAAGGGAGTCACACAATCTTTTGAGCGGTTGATCATTTAAACATTTTGAGTATTCTGAGAACTATTGAACTACTAAAAAAAAATAATAAGAGTGAGATATGTTTGAATAAAAGTTGTATTAAATTTTTTGAGGTGAAAGTATTCTTTGTAATAAGAAATATAAACAAAAGTAAGTGTCATTTTTTATTTAAATAATGTACAAAGATAAAATTGGTGTCTATAATCAATTTAATATATATATATATATTTTTTTTCACTTTGTGTGTGTTTTTTGAGTTATTTCTTTAAGAAAGTACAAAAATATAAGAACTACTCCTTTTGCATTTTTTATATTCTTTACTTGGATAAATTCTCATAATGTATTTAGTAAAGTTCCATTAATTTTCAAAAAAGGAATGAAATTAAAATGGAGTAAGATTTGAGGATAATTCTCCATTGGGTAAAACTTACATGAAATGATATATCATGCGTAGATTGACCATGACCTAGCATACTTCATTTGACTCCGCAGCTCACCTTTCAGAGTTTGTACATGGTACCAACCTAACGCTAGGCAAATGCTCGCTTTCAAGACTCTACAGCCACATTTTTTTTTTCGTTTTTGTCGATGAAGTCACAAGTTGCCTTAGACCCTCTGCTACTTAACCCTACCGACCATCTGATCTTCAGATGTTGATAGGTTGTTCTAGTGCTTGGAATCACGGGATCATATATATAACATCTAGATATACTATTATTTTACAAAAAATATTACTTTTAAATCATGTTTTTTTGGGAGTCTGTAAACTGATTTACATTTATTTATATTAAATAATAATTTGATATTTAATTTTTTTAAAAAAATAAATTGTATTAGTATTTGGATAATTCTATTTAAAATTTTAAAAAAATTATCAAGATATTTAATAAAAAAAATATTGAAATCAATTTAAAGCTATCAAAATGACTAAAAAAAAAAATACAAGATGAGATTATACTACTTACTTTAAGAAAAGAGAGGAATAAAAAAAAAAATCTATCGGGTCAATTCAGATTATAATCCGTTACCTAATTTAAGAAGCTGGGATATCTAAATTGATCAAAATCCACTTGTTTTCTTCTTAAATTATAATCTCGTAATAATATAAACTTTTTCAAACGTGTAAACAGTGTCTATGTTCCATAAGTGAAACTGAACATGCTCTAATTAAAATGAAGCTCAACTAATATTAATTTTCAATTGTTTTTAATTCAGATATATGTACAAATAATACTTAATACAATATTCTTATATCATTATAATATTATTGCAATTATTAAATATAAATATATTTAATTATTTTTAATAAATCACTGGTTAGACCAATGAAGCAGTGACCATTTGCATGCCAGTTCTGATAACAGATAATATTCAAACTTTTGAAATATTCTCTTGGAGCTGTGGAGATATCCTTTTTTTAAGTTTTCCAAATTTTCGGTATTTTGCGTCTGCCGTGTGTTTATTTATTGAAGGCATCAATAATTTGATTGATTGACTGGAATTGGTCCAATACTTTGACTGTGTTAGAAGAATGACTTTTTCTGTTTTGATTTTATGAAGCATGCAGCATAGCTTAGATGACCAGTTTTTCTTTTCAATTCATCAGCATAAAATGCTTTATCTGGTTGTATATTTACAGGAGAAATCTTAAAGGAGGTGTTGATGCCAAAAAATGAGTGTTGCTGAGCTGGATGGATGTTCTGTAGAAGTACCTGCACAGAGAAAGGGAGATTTGCTATTGGGGTCGACGGAGGGGATGCCTCCGAGGATGCTCCGATGCTTAAGTTAGCAAAAGTTTAAGATTGTAAGTGTTTAAAACTGAGAAGCTCTCTCCTCTTTGGACCGCTTACCAAATCCTTTTATAGAGTTTCGGAGGCGGTGATGGGTCGGGGCAGCTGTAACAGGATACCCCAACTGGGTAGGGTAATGATGCCTATGAGGCCCAGCTAGGAAGCTGAGAACCGTTCAGTAGGGCTTTTGCCTTGTTGGCTTATTCCAGAGCCGTCTATGCGTAAGACGGTCTTTAGGTCTGACGCTCCAACTTGGTTGGTAATGATGATCCGAAAGGCGGTGGTGACGTGGAGGCCCAGCTGGAGCCAAGATATTCCTGAGGGCGGTCATGACCTGGAGGCCCAGCTGGAGGCAATGATGCCCTGAAGGGCGGTCATGACCTGGAGATCCAATTGTCTGGGCCTGAACTGTCTGCGTGTCACTTTGAATTCAGGGCTCACGATAATCCACGTGTCTTCCTCCTATTGGAGTGACATATTTTGGTAGTATCAGTAATGATGATCCGAAAGGCGGTGGTGACGTGGAGGCCCAGCTGGAGCCAAGATATTCCTGAGGGCGGTCATGACCTGGAGGCCCAGCTGGAGGCAATGATGCCCTGAAGGGCGGTCATGACCTGGAGATCCAATTGTCTTGGCCTGAACTGTCCGCGTGTCACTTTGAATTCAGGGCTCACGATAATCCACGTGTCTTCCTCCTATTGGAGTGACATATTTTGGTAGTATCAGTAATGATGATCCGAAAGGCGGTGGTGACGTGGAGGCCCAGCTGGAGCCAAGATATTCCTGAGGGCGGTCATGACCTGGAGGCCCAGCTGGAGGCAATGATGCCCTGAAGGGCGGTCATGACCTGGAGATCCAATTGTCTTGGCCTGAACTGTCCGCGTGTCACTTTGAATTCAGGGCTCACGATAATCCACGTGTCTTCCTCCTATTGGAGTGACATATTTTGGTAGTATCAGGAGGATAACAATCTGATTATGTCCGATATATTTACAGGGCCAGTGAAAACAAGCCTTCATGATAATGCTTCTCATAAATTGCAGCTCTTTTTCTTTTCTAAAGTCAAAAAGAATAAAAATGGGCTCCCCTTCTCACATGGGATGTAATATTAGTTTGCTTCTTTGAAATGCTACCTTTTAGCTCTAGGGTGCCTTTAACCTGAAAGCAAATAAATGCAAGTTTTTACGTGTTCTTCCTTTAGGTTTCTCTGGTTTAATGGTGCATAGCTGCTTGATCCAGTATTCAAAGGTCTGTATCTTATATTAACTTCAACTTTTTATTTTACATATCGGATTTTCAACTTGTATAATGATATGATATTTTAAATTATAAAAAAACGTATAAAAAATAAATAAATTCAATATTCAAATAAGTATCCGCTTTCGTGTCCGTATCCAATACTCATTGATTTGAATATTTTTGCTAATCCTTATCTCTCTTTTGAGGTCTAAAAAGAGTGTTGACTTACACCCAGTGGTCCCTAATCGAATCCAATGCTTTGCACTTTACCACAAAAAAAGAAAAGCTGCTTAACCTTTGATTCTTCTCTATTACTATATAATAAAGACACTGGAAATGGTCAATAGCTCAATGAATTACTCCTGTGAACAACTCCATACGTAGCCTTTATGCCCTATAACTCTATAAGAGAGGAGCAATTTCTAGTCTCAGCATTTATGCTTCCTATCTGTTATCCTGCTTCGCCATAAAAAGGAAATTTTTTTTTTGGTGTCGCTGACCCATGCAGTCTTACCATTTGTTTATTTGATGTAATATCAATGTAATTATGTTATTATTAATTTTTTTTAAATTATCATTAAATTTTTTTAAATTATCAATGAATAAAAAATACTACTACATAAAATAAAAATCACGTAAAATATTTTAAAAAAAAACCCCTTAAAATGAATAACTATAAATGGGATTTTAAAGGTACAAATTTTGTAATAAACTTTCATTATTAATCACCAGCCTAAAAGCCCTATCACTATTCACTGTTAGCTGTTCAATTTTTTTAATGACTCTGCTTTCTAACTGTCATTATGAAATGAGTCGGTTACATATACGGAGCACAATATTATCTTGCATAATAATGCTTGGCGTGAAGGTCAATTTTTTTTTCTGAGGTAATTTTATCAATAAAGTGGGAAAACCCATCTGGCAAATTAATAATACCAAAGAACTTCTCGGCCAAGCTGAGCTGCGAGGACTCCTAATTGTTAACGTGTATAATAGGCTATTACGTACTGGTTACTGTTTTCTCTCTGGAGATTACGTGTTAAAAAATAAACATTTGTTTCTAGATGCAATATCGAAATTAAATAAACGAAAGTCTCTTTCATTTTACTTCACTTCTCTGGAATATAAATTCTCATTTTACTACTTCAGAAAACCTATTTATTAGCGCTAGTGAGAAGCTTTCGGTCCCCACATTGCCGACTAAAAATGTACCAAAAGAATTTTAGTGGATTATTAAGATTAGAAAATCATCCATCCTTCAATTTAACATAACAATATTTCACCATCTAATTTTCGAAAGGTAACTAACCATGTCATTTAGCATTAATGATCATGGCAAATGTTGATTATCTTCTAGTACTAACCTTATAATTGTTGCTTGTTTGAAACTTCACAGATTGTTGCAGAGCTAATGGGTACATACATTCAGCTATTTGCGGGTTACTCACGATCCACCAATAACTGGAGCTTAAATATGCCCTGCTGTTGTTTCTGGTGTCTATAACAATTTATGGTAGCCCCTATTCTTGGAGGCATGGGAGCAACAATGGTATAAAATGTTGCACGGGTGCCAAAACCAGATAAATTTGAGGATAGCAAAAGCATATACAATCAAGTTTATTTACATGCTGATCCAGAATAACTTGTACACTGATTTTATCAAAACGCAAAACATAGTCTCAATGCCATGCAGCTCAGTCATGCTTCTTTAAACCTAAACAAAAGGCATTGATCTCCTGTTCAAAAAGAAAAAAAAACCAAACACCACAACCTAAAGCAGTTGGCCTTGTTATTAAATGTAAAGCAATATGGAGAAACATATGGATCACATAAAATTGCTGCCTAATCAGTTAGAGAAAAAGAAGAAACCTGGATTTATTATGAGACTACAGAAGAACATAATCCCTAGCATGACTCTCTTCCCTCCTTACCAAACAAACAAAGACTATACAGCAGAGCTATGTACATGATACAAGAAGGAAAAAAAAGGATAGTAGATCAGCTGCTGGTATTGGTTTGCAATTTCATACACAAACTATGATAGGACGACATCAGCTGATCACTAGTTTAGATCAGTGAAGGGACAAAAGTATATATGGGATGCTGATTTATAGCCCCTGGAGCCCCATAGGATTGGGCATCATTGCATTCTTCACCTATTAGTTTCCAGTCTCATCTTACATTTAAGTTTCACCTGTTAACAAGAGAAAAGAGTGAGGAGTCTAGAATATCAAAAACTACTCATATCTTAAGGGTGCGTTTGGTAGACAGAGTGAGGGGAGAGTAGGATGTCTCGTCCTACCCCCCAAAGCAGAATGATTTTATCCTAATATCACCGAATGAGACATCTCCTCCCCATCATATTGTCCACCAAACACATTCATAAGATAAAAATCATCTTATACTCACCTCATCCTGTCCACCAAACAAACCCAAAAGGGATTTCAATTTAAATCAAACCTATATCTACTTGTTAATTCGTTTGCACATATGGAAGTACTTGAGGATTCATATAGATAGCAGTAGGGCTAATAGAAGGGCAACTGTACAAATCCATATTAGTGAGAATTCCTGGCTCAAATACAACTTCACAGAAAAGCATCTTAAATCATCAGGTGGAAGGAACTTGTAAAAGACCAACACAAGGTGTAGAAAAAATAACTGGACATTTCTTCATCTTCAAAAGTTCTTACCCAGTTTGAGAAAGCTGTCTCCAATTTATTATTTGGTGAGACTGTGGATGCCTTTGCAAGTAAGATGAACTCGCTCCAATGCCATTCTCATCACCTACAAACTGGTCCGAGTAACTAGAAGCTGGAGGAGACCAAACTGGAACTACACCTCCATCCCTCTCTCTTCTAGTGGTACTAGAGGATTCTGCTGTTGAATCATCGGTATTTCTTAGCCCTACCATAATATTAAATTGTGGCGAAGTATTATTGCCACGAATTGTTTGGGGATTCCCCAGGTTTAGTGTGTCTCTTCTTGGTTCTTGATTTTCATTTACATTCACATTTATATTCCTTGGAACTTCTGCTCTGCTATCTCCTGCTGAATTTTGAAGATCCAAAGAAGATTCTTCCTCTTCTACTCTTACCAAAGAATAAGTCATGCTTGGGACCATCTGATCGTCATAACGTCTTATTGTAGTAGGAGGGTGTTCGTTTATCACAGGTTCGTGGCTTTCCTCCATTTGTATGTCCTGAGGAAATGCAATTGGGGCTGATTCAGAGGAGTCCCCAAGCCCTTCCTCAGTTCCATTCTCAATTGCGGCCCTTGAAGCAGCTTCTAGCTGCCACATCTCTGAGAGTGCTTCTTGTAGCCTGACTTTTGCTGCAGCTATCCTTACAATGGGTAGAGGATAATTTAACCCCAGTTCAATCCCAGCAGCTTGAAGTACAGATTCTGGCGCATTCCACGGGTGGTGTATCCATTCAGTTGGAAGTCTAGCAAGTTCAGGGAGCCACCGCCGTACATATTCTCCGTTAGGGTCGAATGTGTAACCTTCAAACTGTAGATGGTGAATCGTATGAGTAAACTTTCTTTAACATGTATTGTCTAGCAAAAGTTTAGTACCTGACAATGTAGATTTTTTCAAGATTTTCCTAATGCTTGGAAGCAATAACTCATAAGAAAGAAGAAAAAGGTGAAAATGAAAAAAAGAAACAAAAAGAAAATTTTAATTCACACAAGGTTTGGTTTGCCTTCTGAGAAGTTTTCACTCAAGGCTAGTTGGCTATGGCCCAGTCCCCAATGATAAGTGGGAGTTGGTGGTTGGAGTAGTCATCCTAGGTTGGAACCATGTACCCAAGGAAAAGAGATTTCACCTAAGGGTTGGAACAATTAGTAAGCTTTAATTTCCAGACCAAAAACAACCCAAATCCATATATAGAAATTTATCCAGAAAACAAGGCACAAGTTACATGACATTTTCAGAAATCATCACCTAACTTTACATATCTAACCTTCAAAGGTCATGGAAAAACAAGGATTCAGAATATGAGTGATTGCTTAGCCATGAGAGAGAGTAATTAACATTTGCTTTCTATCCTTATGACTTTAGACATGTGTGTGCATTTGTGCAAAGGTGCCTTAAAAAGCCTGCCTAGTAACTGAACCATCCTACATTCGAACTACTAAAGTTATTGTCCGAACCTGTGGATTATCTATGCGGTCGAACTCACGGCCATCAGGGAGAGTACCAGATATGTATTGCCAACCAAGAGCATCGCTCTCTAGATCTGCATCTAAGAGGGTATCCCAGAAATACTTCATTCCCCATCTCCAGGGAAGCTGCAGAACCTTTACAAAGAAGCTAGAGACGACTACTCTTATCCGATCATGCAGCCAACCAGTGGCCCACAATTCTCTCATGCCCGCATCCACCAATGGATAACCAGTTCTACCTTGTCTCCATGCCTTAAAGTAGCACTCATCTACAACCCAAGGGAAGAACTTAAGGTGCCCAAGAAGAGGCCTTTCATGACTATAAGGATGGTTAAAACTCAAGTATCTTGAGTACTCCCTAAGACCAATTGACTTAAGAAACAAATTCACACTCTCTTCACCAGCCGTGTTCCCTTCATTGGCCCACAGTACCTGCTTGATGCGGACAAGATGGAATACTTTTCTAACACTCACCTCACCGAAATGCAAGTGTGGAGAAAGAAATGAGGTTGTAGCACTATCAGCTTTTCTGCGATTCTTAGAGTACTCAATTAATGGTCCATTTATGAATGTCGTTAGAGCCTTATCAGCATTGCTCCAGCCAGGTGACCATGCTCGAGCAAGAAGTGCATTGCTTCCTTTTTCTGATTCATCTTCAAACACCAATGTGTCTGAAGTGCATCTAGATACATCACCTGCAAAGTACAAGCAATGTTTGAAAGAAGATTGGATGTTCAAAGAATCATTGGATGCAAGTTCCTTGTATAAGAAGTAAACACGTAACAACAATGCAGGAACCTGAAATTCTTTTTTT
This sequence comes from Bretschneidera sinensis, assembly GCA_023935145.1. Lineage (NCBI taxonomy): Eukaryota > Viridiplantae > Streptophyta > Magnoliopsida > Brassicales > Akaniaceae > Bretschneidera > Bretschneidera sinensis. Next base: position 143,298,868 of record CM043697.1, read on the forward strand.
TAAAAGTCGTTCAAGGGTAAGACATCCCCTGCAGAAAAAGGAAAGACTTCCAAGGGGGAGGTGGCTCCCTTGTCATGCATATCTTCCTAGAGGAGATAAGTTGCTTCTATATATATGTGTGTGTGTATCATGGTCACATTTCATGCAGTGGAGTCATTTGTAAAGCACCTGCAAAATAATGTTTACCTTGCATTTCTTAACTTGACGAGAAACCAATGTCGTTAATTTTTATTGGAATAACATTCTACTTCAGGATGATTTCACATTACAGCAAATTCTAAGAATTATGATTTTGTATGGCATAATTATCTAACTAAAAATTATAGTGTATGCCAGAAATAGTAAAGTTTATTGCTCAACTACACTGAATTGAGTAGAAAAAAGAATACTCATAACAAAAGGTCCACCACCAGCAATAGCATTTCCAGATAAAATTCTACAGTGTCCTGCAACTAGCCCTGCATGCCGATATATGCATGCCATATCGTTATGCTATTAATGGTATTGACGATATTTAATTATATACTTAAGCTATAAACACAATATTCTTTTAAATTTTCAAATAACTTCTGACTGTATTCACCTTTCAATGAATGCTTATGAAGCTGTTGTTCAATCCAAAAGAAATATGATATTTCATCTTAAAAACACTATATTTTGAACAAATATACAAGTAAACCATTGGCAGTGTTATCAACAGACCAATTCACTCATGCACATACCTGGCGAAAAAGGAGACCGATTGAATATAAAGAATAAGTATCAATAATTCAGTTGAAATAAAGCCCACCTGAAATTATCCTCTTAGGTGGGAGAAGTGGAGAGTCCGGGTCATAAGGCATGCTAAGGCATCTTTCCCAGAAGGCAGAAAAGGTTGTGAATGAGCGGCCTTGGAAATCATTTACATCCCATGGTTCATACAGCAAATCCGCATTAAAGGAACGCACAGCTATGCCTTGTGCGGTTAAAACCTCTTTTGCTCGATGATCCCTAACCAGCGACAAGGGATCTGAAAAACAGTACATTGCCATTAAAAGTAGAAATGCAACAGCTCTTTTCTTTGTTCCCCCTTGTATTATGAAATTACTTAACAACGAAATTTCCTTAACAACTCAGGCTAAAACAAAGTTCCTTCTATAAATTCGATTAAAAACACAAATACTCGAAACAAGTATAAATATAAGACCTCCTTCCCAGGATCATATAAGGCCTCTTTTTCGTAAAACTGATCATAAATTTAGAAACTACTGCAGAACAATCAATCACCCAATTAGATAATCATAGTAGAAAAAAGACAAGTTTTCTCATACAAGAAACATTTCCAATTTTCACGGAAGCCCAACAAATAAGAATCGTTGAATTTTTTAAGTATTACTTCAGCATAATAGGTCATGCCGCCATGGCCATCCAAACAGAATACATAAAAAAGCAGAGAATAAAATATAATTTTTTTTTCATAAGTGAGATTAAAAGAAACATAACCCAAAAGGGAATTCAACATTTAAAGCACAAAGGAAAGAAAATAAAAAATAATCTCAAAGTCAATCCATATGATCCTTCAATAGAATATAATAAAATAGACTTTGACATCACTATACAGAAAACAATACTAATAAACAGGGGAATAAGATAAAAGTAACTGACCATAGAAGTGGTTGAAGAACAGCTGAGAAGCACCAGTAGCTTTAATAACCTCAAGAAGAGAAGAAACACTATCAGTAGATCTCTTGGTGATGAGACGAGTACCAAGGCTCCTCAAAGAAGAGTCAAGGTGAGCCAAGCTGTGCTTGAGCCACCACCTAGAGACCCTCCCTGGGTAGTAGTGGCCCTCTTCCTCTGGTGCCCATATGTACACTGCAATAACAGCGCCTGTTCTCACACCAGCTGCTAGTGCAGGGTTATCTTCCACTCTCAGATCTCTCCTGAACCAGACTATGTTACACCCACCACCTGACATCTCCGAAGTTCACCAACCAAAATCCAAAAACACCCACTTTTTTTCCTCTCTCAGCTAATATACTATCTGTTCTTTCTCTTGAAACGACACACACCAGCGAATTGTTGTACTCTAATTAAAAATCTTATCCCTTTAGAAGTTTATACCTTTTTAAGAATCTCTAATTATGGGCGTCGCTTACTTTTCTTTCTTATTTATTGATTATTTAATCCAGCTTATTTGGGTGATTTTTTTTCATGAATTGTGGGTTTGTCTTTATGGACCAGTTGCAAGGCAACTGAAAGGCCTTGGCCTTTGAGAGGAGAGGACAGAGAGAGAGGGGCAATTTGCAGCCACAACTTTTCTTCCTCTAGATTTCCTTTTTCTCTTATCCTTTGCAATAGACAAAATGCCACCCACCTCGCTAGTTTCGTCTATTGCCCTCTCTCTATAGTGAAATGAAAGATTTCTTTATTTTCTATAACCATTATTATTATTATTATTATTAATTTCAAAATTCAAAAAACCTGATGGTAAAATGACTATATTTATGAAGTATCATTGTCAACTTTTGTATTTTGTTTGATGCAGGAAGGGGCACGTTTGGGTTTTTGATGTCTCTGTCAATATTTTTGCTTGCATCTGATTCTGGGTGCTTGTAGCCTTTTGATTAATTATATATGGATTATGATCTAATTATTATCCCATCTAGAGATTGTATTGGAAGCTTGGATATTGGAAGTGGACAGCAAGCATGGGGAGAGATAAGTATGCAGCTTATGCTGACTACTTGGAATTGGCTTTTTTCTCTTGAAGTGGGTCTTTATTCGTTTCCTTGAGACTTCTCATAAAGCTCAGATTCCATTTATGTCATTGTTATAAGTGGTTTATGAGGTGGTGCTCTCCCTCTCTGTGTGCTAGTAATTGTTTTATGGTCGGACCATACTAAGCATGTTTAAATGTGATTTTATTGAAAAGAAATGGCCTTGAGGGAAAAAGAAAGACAAAGGAGACTCGAATAAGATGGCATGGCTGAATTAGTAATAAAGACAAAGGAGACTCGAATAAGGTGGCATGGCTGAATTAGTAATAAAAACATAGCTATGATCCCTAAACTAGTAGTTAATTTAACCTGTGATATTAAAAAAAAAACTATGATCCCTAAACTAGTAGTTAATTTAACCTGTGATATTAAAAAAAAAAAAACTTGTAATTTTTAACATCCATTCAATTTTCGGCGAATTAGTTGACTTAGACCACATGGAGTTCACCTGGAGTTCATGCTTGTATTTGAATTTAATAATGACAAAATACCATTCAAATTACACTAACAATTTTATCTAAGTGTTTAAGCGGTAAAAACATTCAGCACAGAAACAAGATGCAAGGACTTAACACGTTCAGACACCTAAAAAAGACAAAAGATCTAGAATAGGCACTAAGGTAATTGAATCACATTGTAAATCTCTAAATTTCAATTATTTAGCTTGATCTATGGCTCAATTCATAAAAAGCTATGACAAAACTAAGATAAAAAAAAATGTTTCAAAGTCAAAAACTGTTTTGAAACATAAAAACTGTTTAAAGACAACCTAGTCGACTGGGTCTCTATACCAGTCGACTGGAAAAAGGGACAGTAAGTTCCTAGTCGACTGGTAACTTAACCCAGTCGACTGGTACTTTCCCTAAGTCTAAAAGTGAACATTTTTCACTTGACCCAGTCGACTGGTAATTTGAAAATATGGTGGTTTGAGACGTGAAACTTAAGCATTTAATGTCCAAAACCTACCAAGTCAGTGTCAAACGACCATATCAGTTCAAGGATATAAAAACTCACTTCTATGAGCATTTAAACAAGGAAAATAGCACATTCAATTCATCATATAGCTCATTAATTCTCAAAACCTTTGAAAAATTCATTGTGAGCCATTCTTCAATCTTGTTCTTGAAATAGAGATATTCTTCATTTGTAAAAGCATTCATTACTATCTCTCTACCATTTACTTTACAGTTAATACAATTTATTGTAAAGAGAAAGAGTTTGTGTAACTCTTAGAGTGTTTAGGATTAAACACTTCGTTGTAACTTCCGTGAGGAAGAGATTGTTTGTAAGGTTTGTGCAACACCCGTGAAGTTGCTCGACTAACGATTAGTAGATTACTTCAAGGAGGTTCCTTGAAGAGAGTGGATGTAGGGTCGAAGAGATTCTGATATTACCAAACCACTATAAACGGAGTAACTCCTTTATTTACAAGCAAATTATTTGATTGTGTGCTTTGCTTATTAATCTGTTTTAAAAACTTGCAAGTTAATTAGCAAAAAGTTTTTAATGCAAGTTTTTAAAACCCAGTTCTCCCCTTCTTGGGTTTGAACCTCGGTTTACAATTGGTATCAGAGCTTTGTACTCAATTTCAGGCTTAAAATCCTTAAGTTGATCCGATGGCATCTAATAGCTATACCAAAGGACATTCCTATACTAGGTCTCCTTTGTTTAATGGCTCTAACTATAACTACTGAAAAAATAAATAAAAATCTTTGTTAAAGGACAATATTACAATCTATAGAGAGTCATTGAATAAGGACCTAGAATTCCTATAAAGAAAATAATCATTGGAGAGATCAATCATACAATGCCTAAACTCAAAACAAAGTTTAATGAAAAGGATTGCAGAATGATGTCTCTGAATAGTAGAGCAACTAGCATGTTACATTGCGCTCCAGATTTGTTGAATACAATAAAATTTCTACATGTATTTCAGCTAAAGAAATTTGGGATAAATTACAAGTTACATATGAAGGCACTAGCGAAGTGACAAAATAAAAAATTTATATGCTAGTGTCCGGATATGAATCATTCAAAATGTCTCCCAATGAAACCATTTCTCAAATGCACTCACGTTTTATTACCATTGTTAACGGTTTAAAGCTTCTTGGTAGGAACATTGAGGAATTTGAACTAACGAGGAAGATTTTAAGGTCTTTGCCATCCACTTGGAAAGCAAAGAAGACAGTCATAACGGAGGCCAAAGATCTCGACAAACTTGATGTCGAAACACTCCTCAGATCACTATTAACATATGAGATGGAAGAAATGAATCTCGTTGTCAATGATGATGAGAAGAAGAAAAAGTTGATTGCTCTCAAAGCCTCTACAAACAACAAAGAGGAAGAGAATGAGAGCATCGAAGAAGATGGTGAGATGGTATTAATCACCAAAAGGTTTCACAAGTTCTTGAAAAAGAGCAAGAAACCTTACATAAATGATTCCACTCCAAAAAGGGAATCTCTTGTGTGTTTCGGTTGTAAGAAGCCTGGTCACATCAAGGTCGATTGCCCAACAACGAGAAAACCATATAAGAGCGTCAGAAAGAAAGCCATGATTGCAACCACATGGAGTGATGACGAAGAAGAAGAAACTTTGGTCAATGAAGTTAGATACGAGGAGATTGCCAACCTATGCTTGATGGCAATCAACGATGAAAATGAGGTATCAATTTCTTCCCCTTCTAATAATAATAACATTGTTAGTAGTAGTGAAGAATTAATTGAAGTAATAAATGAGATGCATGAAGAATTGAAGAAATTCGATTCTAGAAATGTGGGCCTCAAGAAGGAAGTCTCATCTCTTTCTAAAAAGATGGAAGGCTTAAAGGAAAAAAAATAAGAACTATCTTCCATGCTTTATAACTTTTCACAAGATTTTCTAAAAAATGAAAATGATACTTTAAAGAAGAAAATAATGGAATTGAATAGCACTATATCTAGACTTATGCTTGGAAAAGAAAAGCTAGATGAAGTGCTATCTTGCCAAAGGTTAAGTGGAGGAAAATCTGGCTTGAGTTATTCTCCATTAGGCAAGCAAAAGTCAAAAGAGACTTTGTTCATGAAAGCAACAAGTGTGAATGAAGCCTCCACTTCTAAGGCCACTAGCAAGACTAAAAGCACTCCCTCAATATATGCTAGTAGGTTTAAGAATATGAATCCTAATGCATATACTAGAGATAAACATCCTAGAAATATACATGCATATATGTATGCTCACTCAAGAAATGCAAAATGCTAGGAATAATCATTCAAGGAATGCACATACAAGAAATTCGCATCCTAGGAATTACCATCATGTATATCCTAGAGATAATATGTATGTTCATAACTTGCATGCTACAAGTGCACATCCTAGAAATTACCATCATACATCTCATAGAGATAACATGCGTGTTCAGAATTTTCATAATAATAACATGTATCCTAGGAATGCTTATCCAAGGAATAATAGACATGCATATTTAAGAAATCCTAGAAACTTTAATAACTATTATCTTAGGATCATGCATTATCAACATGTTTACAATTATAGAGCACCTTATAATATTAAGAAAGTATGGGTCCCTAAAGGAACCGTATTTTCTAAGACTAACCCCAAAGGACTTAAGAAATTTTGGGTACCTAAAAGTGCAATTGTATATCCTTGTGCAATGTAGATATGTCTCCACACCAAAGAAAAAGGTAACTATTGGTACCTTGATAGTGGATGCTTAAAGTACATTATTGACCCTTATTTGATTTTAATAATGACAAAGCACTACTCTAATTGTACTAACAGTTTTATCTAAGTGTTTAAGCGGTAAAAGCTTTCAGCAAAGAAACAAGATGCAAGAACTCAACCAGTTTTAGACGCCAAGATATGACAAAAGATATAGAATAGACATTAAGGTATTGAGAACCACTGTAAATCTCTCATGTTCAAATACTTAGCTTGACCTATGGCTCTTTTTACAAAATGCTTTTTGAAAAAACTATTAATACAAATGTTTACAAGTCAAAAACAATTTTAAAACATGAAAAACTGGGTTGAAGGGCAACCCAGTTGACTGGGGTATGGGACAGAAGGTCCCCAGTCGACTGGTGTAAAGCATTTAGTCGACTGGCAACTGGGACAGTGAGTTTCCAGTTGACTGGTACTTAGGATCCAGTCGACTGGTACTCTTCCATAGCCTAAAAGTGAAGTTTTTCACTTGACTTAATCGACTGGTATAAGGACCCGGTTGACTGGTAATTCTTCTCAAGATTTTCTTAAAGATGAAAATAAAAACTTAAAGAAGAAAATAACCAAATTGAATGGCACTATATCAAGACTTATGCTTGGAAAAGAAAAGCTAGATGAAGTGTTGTCTTGCCAAAGATTAAGTGGAGGAAAATCCGGGTTGAGTTATCCTTTATTAGGCAAGTAAAAATCAAAAGGGACCTTATTTATGAAAGCAACATGTGCGAATGAAGCCTCTACTTCCAAGGCCACTAGCAAGGTTAAAAGCACTCCTTCAATGTATGCTAGTAGGTCTAAAAATGCGAATTCTAATGCATATACAAGAATTAAGCATCCTAGAAATACTCATACATATATGTATGCTCACTCAAGAAATTCATATACACATCCTAGAAGTAACCATCATATGCATCCTAGAGATAATATGTATACTCAAAACTTGCATACTACACATGCACATCCTAGGAATTACCATCATGTGTATCCTAGAAATAATATGCATGTTCATAATAATGCAAGTACATATCCTAGAAATCATCATCATACATTTCCTAGAAATGTTATGCATGTTCATAATCTTCACGATAGAAACATGTATCATAGGAATACTTATCCAAGGAACTATAGACATGCACAACTAAGAAATCCTATAAATTTCAATAACTATTATCCTAGGATTGTGCATCATCAACATACCTGATAAGAGCCATAAAATGCACCTCAACGATGCTTAAATTGTTAGCATTTTATGATTCTTCTCGGTCTATATTGCACTCTTGCGTGTTGATAGCTCTTAAGGAATATTATTGGATCACTAACTTATTCCAATAAAATTTCAGGTATTTTAAGTCCAAAGAGGAGAAGAAACGATCATTGTTTAAAAGCACCAAGGTTCCATGCACGACGAAGCATAGGAGTAGTTGCGGAGAGGTAAAACATGAAGAAAATCAGCAAAAAGGCCAGCACCACGGTGCTCCTCAGTAGCACTGCGGTGCTCAGAAACTCACCCATTGTGCAACAACCAGTCAGCACCGCGGTGCTCCTCAACAGCACCGCGGTGCCCAGAAGCTTCCCCAAATTCAGAACATGCCTACCACCACGGTGCTCCCCAGCAGCACCTGATAAGAGTCATAAAATGCATCTAAATAATACTTAATTGTTAGCATTTTAGGGTTGATTGTTGGAATTACACTTTTATACCTTAATAACTCTAAAGTATTATTCTTGAATTGTTGACTTATTTCAGTTCATTTTCAGGTACTTTGAGTTTAAAAAAGAGATAGAAAAGCTATCATCATTTTAAACACGAAGTTTCAATGAATACTCGAGTGAGATAATGGTCGTCGAAGAGCCAAGATAAAGAGAAACCAAGAAAGGATATTTACTAAATTGCCAGAATTGCCCATACAGATCAATCATCTTTGAAAATTAAACTGTATTGATGCAAGAAGAACCAGGAGATGAAACATATATTCTTAAAAAGATCCGGAAGTCTATTTTCTGGAGAATTTTATGGCTTGTAAAAACGATTTTTCTAGAGAAAGTTATGGCAGTTTTAGTAGACAAAGGTCAGGCTGTGCGGGATTTCAGCGTGATTTTGGGCTTAAATTCCACATCCCACATCAGTTGGAAAACATATTTCTATATCCCACATCCCATATCGGATTGGAAACACATTGCACTCGTGGTATTTCCCTATAAAAGGCCTACTCCACTTCAGCTTTTAGGATCAATTGGAGCTAATCTGAAATCATCAGAGAGTGACCCCAGAGGGCCTTTAGGAGTAATCCATAGGGCTCTTAGGAAGAATCCGAAAGTATAAATTTGGAGGGCAAGCTTAGGATGATAGTTGAGAGGCCGGAGGCAACTCAAGGAAGCATGAGCCCCATGGCTGGCTAGTCTCCAAGCAAGGCGAAGGGATGAATCCCTAGGTGTAGTTGTTCTTATTTTTCTTTATTTGATTCAGTTGTAGTTGGATATTATTTTTACTAAACATTGTTATGTTTTATTCTTAATTTAATTAGTAGATTTATTATTACTCCGATGATTGCATGCTTTTTTTCCATATAAGTTCAGTCATGCTTTTCTTATGTGTATCTGTTTGGGTGTGATTGAGTCTGGTAGATCTCTTTTATAGATTTGTCCATTGCTACGGTATTGTCATTTAGATATATCGTCGTCTCTTGATAATTTATAAGTTAGGTCATGTGTGCTTGAAAGTAAAGGAGATTTCATAACAATTACATTAGGATTTATAAATATGTTTTAATTGAATATTTGCCAATTGCCTGTTTGGGATGTGAAACTTACAATCAAGATAAAAACAACTGAATCAATAAAGCCAAGTGATTAAGGGGGAAGCTTCCACCCAGTTAAAAGGAAAAAAGGGAAACCAGGCTTGAAAGACCCACAGAAAGTAGGGAAGGGAGGCAAAACCTCCCATACCCCCAAATGATTGTTGCCTGCTGGAATATCAAGGGTTTCCATAAACCCCTGAAGCAAAATGGGGTCCTTCACCTTATGAATAGTAAAAGAGTTGATGTTATGGGCATTTTGGAATCAAAGCTTGATGAAAACAAGCTTCTTAACATTATGGGCAACAAATTCAGCTGCTGGAGACAATTCAACAATGTTTTTGCTGCTGATGAGAAATCTAATGGGCTGCTTGTTACTGACTATGAGCTAAGAGATCCCTCCTTGTGCTGTAGTGAAGTTGGGCTTAATGATGTTAGTGCAACTGGCTGTAAGTACACTTGGTCCAACAATAAAATATGGTGCAAGCTGGACAGAGTGATGGTAAACAATGAGTGGCTTCAAAAAGGCCTTAGAGCTCAGGCCACCTTCATGCCTGCTGGGTGCCTCTCTGACCACTCCCCTTGCCTGGCTAGCCTCTTGGATAAAGACAGGGGGGGAAGAAAATCATTTAAATTTTTTAACACGTGGACTGAACATGACAAGTTCTTGGACACTATTAAATCACACTGGGGCACCAACCTAGGGGGGACTAAAATGTTCAAACTGTGTACAAAACTCAAATCTCTCAAGTCCCACCTCAAAGAGCTGAATGAAAAAAATTCCAGTCACATCTCTATGAGAGCCCTTGAGGCTGTTCAGAAGCTTACTAGCCTGCAAGAGGACCTCCATGATAACCCTTATGACTTAGAGCTTCAGCTAATGGTGGCTAGTCAGAAGCTTAAGGCCTTCAAGCTTGCTGAAGCTAAAAGAAGCTTCCTCTCCCAGCAGGCCAAATGCAAATACCTTATGAATAGTGATAGAAGCACTAAGTTCTTCCATAACCTGGTTAAAAGGAAGACTACCAAGAACCATATTGCTGCTGTGATGTCCAATAATGGTGCTCTGACTTCTTCAGCTTCTGAGGTGGCTGGGGAGTTTCTTAAATTCTACAAAGGCCTCTTGGGCTCTTCTGCCAGATGCAGGCCTATAGACTAAGATGTGATTAGGGATGGGGCTACAATTCAGGATGATCAGGCTGAGAGTCTGGTTAAAGAGGTCACAGTGGAGGAGATAAGGGATGCCTTGTGGAGCATAGGGGAAGATAAATCCCCTAGCCCTGATGGTTACTCCTCTGGATTCTTCAAGACTGCATGGGAAGTGGTTAGCCAGGATGTCATAGAGGCTGTGCAGGAATTTTTTCAGAATGGTAAGCTCCTTAAACAGCTGAATCACACTTCCCTTGCCTTGATTCCTCAAGTCAAGCTAGCTTCTAAAGTGGAGGATTACAGACTTATTGCCTGCTGTAATGTGATCTATAAAATCATCTCAAAGATCCTAGCTTCAAGGCTTGCCCTCTGCTTGCTTAACATTGTCAACCCTGCCCAAGCTGCCTTCATCAAATCTAGAAGCATGGTGGAGAATATCTACTTTGTTCAAGAGCTTCCCAGAAAGTATTGCAGAAAAATAATCTCCCCTAGATGCATAATTAAGATTGATCTTAGGAAAGCATATGATACAGTGGAATGGGAATTCCTGAGCAGCTTACTAGAGGGCCTTGGGTTCCCTGACAAGTGTAGAAAATGGGTCATAGAATGTGTGTCTACTACTGCCTACTCACTATCTATAAATGGGAGCATGCATGGATTTATTTTTGGCAAAAGGGGGCTCAGACAGGGTGATCCTCTCTCACCTTATCTGTTTGTCTTAATTGTGGAATACCTCTCTAGGCTTCTTGGGAGAATGAAGGAAGAGGATGGGTTCATATACCATCATAAATGTGATAAGCTCAAAATAACCCACTTAGCCTTTGCTGATGACCTAATCCTCTTTGCTAGGGGGGATGGTAAGTCTATTGGGATGTCCATGAAGTGTGTTAAGGTATTTAGTGAGTGCTATGGGCTGCAAGCAAGGATAGCTAAATCTAACATCTTCTATGCTGGGGTCAAGGCAGATGATCTAATGGAAATCAAAAGGGTTACAAGAATGGAGGATGGGTCCTTCCTCTTCAAATACCTGGGGGTGCCTTTGGCTGCAGCAAGACTTAATGCTACCCACTATTCCCCCCTTATTGAAAAAATCTCTGGGTACATCAATGTCTGGGCTGGCTCCTCTCTCTCTTATGGTGGCAGAACTGAGCTTATCAAGGCTGTGCTTCAGGGTGTGGAATGTTTCTGGCTGGCCATCTTTCCCATCCCTGGTAACATACTGGAGAGAATAGTAAAGACGTGCAGAACTTTTCTGTGGAATTGTAAGAGTAGTGGCATGAGGAAGGCTCTAATTGCATGGTCTAACCTGTGTAAACCCAAAGCTGAAGGTAGGCTGGGCTTAGTTGATTTGAAAACCTGGAACAAGGCTCTCCTGACTAGAGTCCTTTGGAATATTCAAATAAAGAAGGAGTCTTTATGACTCCAATGGGTGCAGTACTACTATCTGGGCAATAGGATAATCTGGGAGACCCAAGCAAGAAAAGATGGTTCTCTCATTTGGAAGAAAATCCTAGAGATTAGAGATGAGCTGATTGCTCATTCATCCTCCCCCCTGCAGGCTAAGGACTGTCTCCTGTTTTGGAGGGGCCAGGATGATTTGTGCATCAAGAAGGCCTATAACTCCTTCAGGGAGAAAGGCTCCAAAGTCAGCTGGGCCCCTCTGGTTTGGTATGCCCACTACCCCCCTAAATTGTCATTTATTTACTGGCTTGCAATCCAGAATAGGCTCCTCACTATGGACAGACTTCAGTTGGAAGGTGATGATAAGCTCTACCCCCTTTGTAAAGAGCAAGAAGAGACTAGATAGCACCTCTTCTTTGCCTGCAGGATCAGTAAGAAAATCTGGGATGACATTAAAAGGTGGCTTGGCTGCAGTAGGCAAATGTACTCCATTGATAATGCTACTAAATGGCTACAAAGAGTCAGAGGTACAGGCCCCCTTGCAATTGCTAAAAGGATTGCTCTTCCCTGCTCCATCTATTTGGAGGGCCAGAAATACTAAGGTGTTTGACAACTCCCCTGTCCAAGTTGCCAGCCTCATTAAGAAGATTCAGATTGTAATCTATAGAATAGTGTATGACTTATGTCCTCAAATTAGGCTTATTGTGTAATCTTTCAGTTCTGCCTTTTCTTGTTGGTTTGGCTTTGGCTTGTTGGAAGCTTGTTGTTTACTTTCTGTACTTTTCTCTGTAATTCTCCTGGGTATGCCCAGGCTGCTCCTGTAAGCTTTTTCTACCCTAGCAAGCTAATTTGCTTCTTATTTGCCCCTGGGTATGCCCAGTGTAATTATTTTGGAGGCTGGTTTGATTCAAGTCCATGTGCATGCACCTTGCCCCTAGTCACGACTCCCTTGGTTCGCTTAGTTGCACTCCTTCTGGCTTGCCCTTTGCTTGCCCCTGGGTATGCCTTATGATTATGTTTGGTAGATTGCTGGCTAGGCTTTGGTGTTACCCTCTAGCAAAATTTTGTATATGCTAATATTGTAAATCCCCTGGGTATAACCAGTGATTATTTTGTAGATTTTTTTATCATCAATACAAGTTTTATTTACAGATCAAAAAAAAAAAAAAAACTGAATCAAGTTAGGATTAGGGCAACGAACCTAGGGAGGATTTCTGGAACCTTATCGTTTCTTTATTATATCCATCAATCATTCAAACAATTTCTATAAAATAAACAATTCAGATTCTTTCAATCAATCTTTTATTGTTTGTGTTCAAGTTTACACCTTCTTCTGTAATTAACTTGTTTCCCTGTGGAATCGACACCCCAAAGCTGTACTACAAATAACCGTGTTATACTTTGGGTGTAATCAAATTTTGGCGCCGTTGCCGGGGAAATGCACTTAAGTACAAAGAAGATTGTCAACTTTTGACATGACGATAGAAGAGCTGTAAATAGTTTTTCTTTTCAACAGTTTGTAAAAACGGTAATTTCGTTCCCTCTTTTAGCTTGCTGCATTAATTTTATTTTATTTTATTTTATTTTATCTTATTCTTTCTTTTTATAGTAATTTTTTTTTCATTATTTTGTTACCTTGAATGCAAAGACATAGAGATACTTGTAGGACTATGCTAGTGTCAGAATTCAATTCATTTCTAAATCCTTTATTTGACAGTCCATCTAGTCCCAAAGAAATGAGTGAACATGAATATCAACCCCCTAGGACCCTTCATGATTACCTCAACCCTGCACGCACAGCCACACCATTATACATCATATTTCCAGCCAATACTCGCCTATTAGAGTTTAAAACATGGATGATACATTTACTCCCTACATTTCATGGCTTGAATAATGAAAACCCATATGTGCACATTAGAGAGTTTGAGGAAGCAGTCGCGACTTTTCATAGTTAAGACGAAACCGGTGACATTGTGAGGCTTAAGTTCTTTCCTTTCGCTTTGAAGGATAGAGCTAAGAGTTGGCTATACTCACTTAGACCACGATCTATTGGGTCGTGGACTGAGATGACTCAGATTTTTTTTAATAAATACTTTCCCCAACATAAGACCAATGCTTTAAAAAGGCAAATCTCCACCTTTGCACAAAAAGACAGCGAGACTTTGTATCAGTCTTGGGAGAGATTTAAAGAGTTATTGAGTATGTGCCCTCACCATGGGTATGAGAGTTGGCGCTTAGTGAGCTATTTTTATGAGGGACTTACATATAGAGAGTGCCAATTTGTAGAGATGATGTGTAATGGTGAGTTTTTAGAGAAAGATCCTGATGAGGCCATAGAGTACCTCAATGAGCTGGCTGAAAAAGCTCACACTTGGACTGGACCTAGTGCCACTGAAAGCACAAATAGGTCACGACCTATAGGGCACCCAAATGGTGGTGGAATTTACCATCTTAGGGAAGAGGATAACCTTAGAGCCAAGGTTGAGATGCTCACTAGGGAGCTCGATGAGTTAAAGACTAAAAGCTTAAAGCTAACACACGTAGCTAATAATGCAAAATATTTTGAACCCTGTTTTGTGTGTGGTGGGGTAGATCATCTCGCCCAAGAGTGTCCCACATTTGTTGAGATGAGAAGGATGTATAAGGAACAATGTAATGCCTTAGGCAATATAAGAAGCCTTTGACACCCTTCTCTGATACTTATAATCCGGGATGACGAAATCACCCCAATTTCAGCTGGAAGTCTAAAAACCAGTAGCTTGCACAAACTCTTGCACCATATCATGCACCTGTGTCTTCTAGGAGTTCTTTAGAAGACACTTTACATGCTTTTATTGAGGCACAAGGTAAGACTAATAAAAGACTTGAATCGTTAATTGTGCAGGTTGTTGAAGAACATAAAAAGATAAAGAGCTAAGTGTCCAAGTTGATGAGCTACTTGAGTGTGACTGAGCGAGGTAAATTCTCTTCTCAAGCTCAGTCCATACCCCATGGTCAGCACCTAGCACAAAAGAATTTGAAGGAGGTTAATGCCATTGAGACACTGAGGGGTAAGTCATTACGCATCCCAACAACGAAAAAATCAGTGGATGTGGATGAAAGCCATCAAGCACAAGCATACATGATTGACTCATTCATGGAAAAGGTCCAGCACCTTAATCAATTTGAGTCCACCCTCATCCATAGCTTCACCAAAGCATACATCGAGCCAGAATTTATGGATGTTACTGATGACATCTTTGAGGCCCCCCAAAAGCATAGAAGCACCAAATTTAGCAATGAAGCAGTGGCGGATGCATTCAACCTATGTTTTTCAATGAGGGAATAAGAGCGTCTGGCTGAAGATGTAAAACTTAGCGCTCATGGGAGGCAGCCCACAACATATCCTTTTATTTTTATTGTTTTTCATATTTCTTTTTTCTCTTGTTTATTATTATTATCTTGCTGTTTTCCAGTTTTACTTTCACATTTCTTTTTCAGGGACAAAAAAACGAAGCAGTTCAAATAGTGGAGCACAATTTTTAGCTTCTGTACACCTTTGGCTACAAGGGGAGTTTCCTTTACTCTTTCTTTTACATTGAGGTCAATGCAATTTTTAAGTTGGGGGTAGAGGAAACGCATCTCTTTGTTTCCATTTTCTTTATTTCCATACATTTTTCTTTTTCCATTGAACTGCTTGGTGTCATTTTCCCTCTCTTTTTGTTTTAAGCATGCTTTGTGGTTGCCTTGGAGTTAATTCACATGTCAATGATATAAACTTAATTGAGATAGCAGATAGCATTTAGAAGGAGTTAAATTTAGTTTCGGTTTGAAATTAATTTAAATATCAATCTTCATTTGATTTGAGACTCTAGTTTGTGGTAAGATTGTTTGATTAGTCTATAACATCTAGAGAAATTTTATGTGCGATTATTTTGTGAATATTTTTTGCGGTCTCGACAAGCTCTAGAACTTACTTGATAATTACTTGAGGTGAATTCTTAGAATGCACACTACTTAGGATATGATATAGGCCATTTTTGAACCGTTTGAGCCTTTCAAACCTACCATTGCTATATTTATCACTAGTTACCTATTTGATCATTTTTCTTGAAAAGAAAAATTGAGTCTTGTTTCTTTTGATAAACCATTTACTTACCTTTATGAGCCTAAAGATATTTTTATCCTTACCTTTCTTTTAAAAGAACTTAGTTATACACATGTTGTGAAAAGTACTTAAAAGGAGTAAAGGTGGAAATATGAAAAAATATCACTACCGCAACCCAAGTACATTAAAGGAGATAAGTTGGGGGTTGTGGAAAAGAAAAGAAAAAAAAATGAAAAAGAAGGTGAATGGTTATGTGCCAAAAAAAAAAAAAGAATTATGGCAAAGAAAGAAAAGAAAAAAATGGTGATTTGTTAAAAGAAATGCTCGAAAAATGGTTGAAAGAGTTGGGTATTGAAGTAAAGTTATCCAGTGCTTAAAGAGTTATGTTCACAACTAAGAGATTAAGTTCTTCTACTTGTTGAATCCTTCTCGTTCTTTCTTAACCTTTACCTTAGCCTAACGTTATAAGCTTATTAAAGACCTTTTGATCCAATGTAGTGTGATTTTTTTACAATAGTGGAGAGTGATTTGAAAAGTGAGCCTATGGAGCTTGTTTTTGTGATTGATGTCATGCAATTTATTATGTTTTTAGAGGCCAAGACTTGTATTCATGAATGTTATGCATAAAATCATCCGGGTGTTCGGATTAATGGTTTGTGGTAAGATGGATGTTAAGAGTCAAAAAAATTTTTAAGATTGATGTTTGGATTACTTTTGGACTTAGGTGAAATTTAATGATTCTATGTGCCATATATTATGTGCAATTTTTGAGACAAAAAGTGAATTACTCTTGGTTCAACGCTAGCATTGCTTTACTTTGTTTTTAACTCCTACCATAGAATTCATCTCTTATTTTCTCTTCAATTGCTAGGGACTAGCAATAAGCTAGTTGGGGGTTGTGATGAAAGTCATAAAATGCATCTAAACAATACTTAATTGTTAGCATTTTAGGGTTGATCGAGGTTGGAATTACACTTTTATACCTTAATAACTCTAAAATGTTATTCTTGAATTGTTGACTTATTTCAGTGCATTTTCAGGTACTTTGAGCTTAAAAAAGAGATAGAAAAGCTATCATCATTTTAAACACGAAGCTTCAATGAATACTCGAGTGAGATAATGGTCGCGGAAGAGCCAAGATGAAGATAAACCAAGAAAGGAGATTTACTAAATTGCCAGAATTGCCCGTACAGATCAATCATCTTTGAAAATTAAACTGTATTGATGCAAGAAGAAATAGGAGATGAGCCATATATGCTTAGAAAGATCCGGAAGTCTATTTTATGAAGAATTTCACGGCTTATAAAAATGATTTTTCTAAAGAAAGTTATGGCAGTTTTAGTAGACAAAGTTCAGGCTATGTGGGATTTCAGCGTGATTTTGGGCTTAAATCCCACATCCCACATCAGTTGGAAAACATATTTCTATATCCCACATCTCACATCGGATTAGAAACATATTGTACTCGTGGTATTTCCCTATAAAAGACCTATTCCACTTCAGCTTTGAGGATTAATCGAAGCTCATCTAAAATCATCAGAGAGTGACTCTAGAGGGCCTTTAGGAGTAATTCAGAGGTCCTTTAAGAGGAATCCGAAAGTATAAATCCAGAGGCAACTCAAGGAAGCATGAGCCCCATAGCTGGCTAGTCTCCAAGCAAGGCGAAGGGATGAATCCCTAGGTGTAGTTGTTCTTATTTTTCTTTATTTGATTCGGTTGTAGTTGGATATTATTTTCGTTAAACATTGTTATGTTTTATTCTTAATTTAATTAGTAGATTTATTATTACTCCGGTGATTACATGCTTCTTTTCTATATAAGTTCAGTCATGCTTTTCTTATGTGTACCTGTTTGGGTGTGATTGAGTCCAGTAGATCTCTTTTATAGATTTGTCCATTGCTGCAGTATTATCGTTTAGATATATCGTCGTCTCTTGATAATTTATAAGTTAGGTCATGTGTGCTTGAAAGTAAAGGAGATTTTATAACAATTACATTAAGATTTATAAATGTGCTTTAATTGAATATTTTTCGATTGCTTATTTGGGATGTGAAACTTGCAATCGAGATAAAAACAACTGAATCAAGTTAGGATTAGGGTAACGAACCTATGGAGGATTTTCGGAACCTTGTCATTTCTTTATTATATCCATCAATCATTAACACAATTTCTATAAAATAAACAATTCGGATTCTTTCAATCAATATTTTATCGTTTGTGTTCAAGTTTACACCTCCTTCTGTAATTAAATTGTTTCCCTATAGAATCGACACCCCAAAACTGTACTACAAATAACCGTGTTATACTTTGGGCGTAATCAGTACCACAGTGCGCACACGGATTTTGCAACTCCGAGTTAGACTTTAATTAGGGTTTTTAAACATTAGAAAAAACCCAAAAACACCCTTGGACTCTTATGCTATAAATAGGATACTTGGGATCTAAGAGAGGACATCTTGGCTGAGAAGAAAAGCAGAAAAAACTCAAGCAGCAGCTCATCCACAAAAAAAGTGTTTAGCCATTAACCCCATGGCTAACTAACTTCCTAGTAAGGCGAAGGGATGAATCCCTAGGTGTAGTTG
The DNA here is from genome assembly GCA_023935145.1 of Bretschneidera sinensis. Taxonomy (NCBI): domain Eukaryota; kingdom Viridiplantae; phylum Streptophyta; class Magnoliopsida; order Brassicales; family Akaniaceae; genus Bretschneidera; species Bretschneidera sinensis. Next base: position 143,317,361 of record CM043697.1, read on the forward strand.
TCCCTATCTACTCTTATTTGGTTCAGTTGTAATAAAAATTTATTGTCAAACATTGTCATGATTTACTTCTTTATCTAATTATAAGATTTTATCTATTCCGGTGATTGTATCTTTTCCTTGATATAATTTTAGTCATGCTTCTCTAATGTCAAGATTATTGGGTATAGTTGAGTCCGGTAAATCTAGCCTTTAGGTTTTGTCCATTACTGCAATATTGTCAACAAAGATATATTGTTGTTTGTTGATAAACCTATAGGATAGATCATATGTGCATGAATCGGAAATAAAAAGTATTTCATTACGATCATATTAGGGTTTATACATGTGCTCATTGAATATATGCCGATTGCATGTTTGGGATGTGAAACGTGCAATCGAGATAAAAACAATTGAATCAAGTTAGGATTAGGGCAACAAACCGAGGGAGGATTCCCGGATCCTTGTTGTCCCTCTATCATATTTTACAACTTACACAATTACTTCATCATCAATTTCAGATTCTTTACTCATTTTGATTATATCGTCTATATTAAGGTTTACATATTTCTTTATAGTTAACTTGTTTCCCTGTGGAATCGACACCCCAAAGCCGTGCCACAACAATCGCATTACTGTTTTGGGCGTAATAGAATTTTGGGGCCGTTGTCGGGGAAACGCGCTTAATCATAAGGAAGTTTGTCAACTCTAAGACAAGACGGTACTATTTTTCCTTTATATTATGATTTTTCTCCTATATTTTGTTGTGTTCTAGTTATTTCTTTTAAAATCAATTGGTGTATGCTTAGACAGAGATATTCGCGAGGGAAATTCATTAAGGGACCTGAAATAGAAATACCTTTCCCTTCCACGTCCATTGGTGAAACCTCGCTTAGATCAAACTCTAGTGTTCACCCCACAGAAAATTTAGAAAACTTTGTTAACATGGCTGAAAACCCTAATGAAAATGTTGCTAGGACACTTAATGACTACTTGCATCCTAGACAGACAACCACACCATCGTGTATTATGTTTGCAGCCAACACCCAGCATCAAGACTTTAAACCGGGGATGATACAATTACTCCCCACTTTTCATGGCCTGGAAAACGAAAACCCATATGTGCACATTAGAGAATTTGAGGAAGTTATCGCGACTTTCCATAATCAAGATGCAACTGATGATATCGTGAGACTCAAGTTTTTTCTTTTCTCTTTTAAGGATAAAGCTAAGAGTTTGTTGTACTCATTGAGACCACGATCTATTGGGTTATGAAATGATATGACCCAAGTCTTTTTTAACAAATACTTCCCTTAACATAAAACTAATGCATTGAAAAGACAAAACTCCACCTTTGCACAAAAGGAAAATAAGACTTTATATCAGTCTTAGGAGAAATTTAAAAAACTGTTAAGTATGTGTCCACATCATGGGTATGAAAATTGGCGCTTAGTGAGCTATTTCTATGAGAGTCTTACCTATATAGAGCGCCAATTTATCGAGATGATGTGCAATGGTGAATTTCTACAAAAAGACCCTTATGAGGCTTTTGAGTACCTCAATGAGCTTACTGAAAAATCTCACACATGGACTGGATCTAGTGCTACTGAAAGCACAAATAGGTCACGACCTATAGGAAACCCTAGTGGTGGAGGAATCTACCATCTTAGGGAAGAGGATAATCTTAAGGCTAAGGTCGAGATGCTTACTAGGGAGTTAGAGGCACTGAAAACGAAAAAAACTAACACACATAGTTAATCAAGCTGAACCTTTAGAACCATGTTTTGTGTGTGGTGGGATTAATCATCCTGCTCAAGATTGCCCCATATTTATTGACATGAGAGGGCTGTACGAGGAACAATTTAATGCCTTAGGCATGTACAAGAAGCCTCAAGCACCCTTCTTTAACACTTACAATCCGGGGTAGCAAAATCATCCTAACTTCAGCTGGAAATCTGAAAACCAGTAGCATACACAGCCCCCTAGATCATACCCAACACTTTATCATGCACCATCATCCTCTAGGAACTCTCTAGAAGACACCTTACATGCTTTCATAGAAGCACAAGGTAAAACAAACCAGAGGTGTGAGGCATTAATTACACAAGTGATTGAGGAGACCAAAGAAATAAGGAGCCAAGTGTCTAAATTAATGGTCTTCTTAAGTATGACTGAGCAAGGTAAGTTTACTTCCCAAGCTTAGTCCGTACCTCACGGTCAACATATGGAACAAGAAAATTTGAAAGATGTAAATGCCATTGTAATCCGAAGTGGCAAGTCACTGCACATCCCACCAATGAATAAATCCGAGGATGTGGAAAAGGGTCAAACTAATAGTGAAACCGAGTTTCTTAAAGACCTTGAATTGACCAAAAATCCTGTTAAGGCACCATTCCTCCAAGCCTTAAAATCCAAAAAAAAATATGGAAATAAATAATGAAATCCTTGAGAACTTAAGGTAAGTGAAACTTAATCTTTCTCTTTTACACGTGATTAAACAAGTCCCTACCTATGCAAAAATTCTCAAGGATTTATGCACCATTAAGAGGAAACACCGTGTCAAGAAAACGGTATTCCTAACTGAGCAAGTTAGTGCGTTAATTGAGCAAAGAATTCCCCCAAAATACAAGGATCCGGGCTGTTCTACCATTACTTGCAGCATTGGAAATCATGAGATTGGACAAGCCTTGCTAGATTTAGGAGCTAGTGTATACCTGATGCCATTCTCCATTTACTTACAACTGGGGTTAAGAGAAATCAAACCAACCGGCGTGGTATTGCAATTGGCTGACCATTCAGTCAAAGTACCCCAGGGTGTGGTAGAGGATGTCTTGATTCAAATGGATAAATTTTACTATTCTGTTGATTTCTTAATTCTTGATACTACTTCTGTTGTTGACACTAACTCTAAAATCCCTTTGATTTTGGGTAGACCTTTTCTTGCTACTGCAAATGCTCTAATAAATTGTAGGAATGGACTCATGAAACTGTCCTTTGGCAACATGACACTTGAAGTAAATATTTTCAATGTTGCAAAGCAACCCGAAGATGAGGACGAACACCACCAGCTTTACATGATTGAGTCACTCATAAAAGAGGGAGTTTCCTTAGCTCATGATTATGATCCTCTTAAGAATTTTCTTGTTACTTCTGAGATAGATTTATTTGATGATAAAACTGATATGATTAATATTTGTACTGTTTTTGACAAATCTCAGGATTATAGCAATTGGGCATGGCAACCAAGGTTTGAGGAGCTGCCCAAAAGAAGTAAGACACAAGTCCCCTCAAGTGTGGAAACACCTAAGGTCGAACTAAAGCCACTTCCTACGGGCTTAAAGCATGCTTTTCTTGGTCTAGGTGATACCTTTCCTATTATTATTTTTTCTGAATTATCTGAGACCTAAGGAGAGAAACTACTTCAAACTTTGAATGCACACAAATCAGCCCTAGGATGGAGCATGGCTGATTTAAAGGGAATTAATCCCCTAATCTGCTCCCATAAAATAAATTTGGATGAAGGAGCTAGTCCTTGTAGAGACCCTCAACGTAGGCTTAACCTCACTATGAAAGAAGTAGTGAAAAATGAAGTGCTGAAACTGTTAGATGCAGGTATTATATACCCTATAGCTGATAGTAAATGGGCAAGTCCTACACAAGTCGTCCCTAAAAAGTCCGGAGTCACGGTAATAAAGAATGACCTAGGAGAGCTAGTCCCTACCAAACTTGTGACCGGGTGGCGTATGTGCATCGATTACAGAAAATTAAATGCTGCCTCCCAAAAAGACCACTTCCCACTCCCTTTTATTGATCAAATTCTTGAGCATGTAGCTGATCATCCCTTCTACTATTTTCTAGATAGTTATTCCGGTTATTATCAAATAGAAATTGCATTAGAATACCGAGAAAAGACCACTTTTACTTATCCTTTTGGCACCTATGCTTTTCGCAGAATGCTATTTGGATTATGTAATGCTCCTGCTACTTTTCAACGCTGCATGATAAGTATTTTTAGTGACATGGTTGAAAGTTGCATGGAGGTTTTTATGGATGACCTAACTATTTTCGGATCTTCATTTGAAGCATGCTTAATGAATTTAGAAAGAGTATTAATTCGCTGTGAGGAAAAAGAATTGGTTTTAAATTGGGAAAAATGCCATTTCATGGTACCATCCGGCATTGTCTTAGGTTATATTGTCTTTTCTAAAGGAATAGAGGTCGATCAATCTAAGATTGAATTAATCTCTAAATTACCCACACCTAAGACAATAAAGGATGTAAGGTCCTTCCTCGGTCATGCTGGTTTTTATTGGAGGTTCATACAAAATTTTTCAAACATATCTAGACCACTATATGCCCTCCTAGTTAAAGACACTCCCCTTGAATGGACAGAAGCTTGTCAAGAAGCATTCCAAATGCTGATCGGCAAGCTTACTTCTGCACCTATACTGTAGTCACCAGATTGGACTTTGCCTTTTGAAATCATGTGTGATGCTAGTGATTACGCTGTAGGTGTTGTTCTTGGACAGCGAAGAGAGGGAAAACCATTTGTCATATACTATACTAGTAAAACTTTAAATAGTGCTCAAATGAATTACTCCACAACTGAAAAAGAATTGCTAGCTGTAGTGTTTGCTTTAGACAAATTTCGTGCTTATTTAATTGGTTCCTCTATTCTTATTTTTACAGATCACGCAGCTCTCGAGTATCTTCTCACAAAGAAAGATGCTAAAGCACGACTAATATGATGGATCCTCCTCTTACAAGAATTTGACATCACCATCAAGGACAAGAAAGGAGTAGAGAACGTGGTGGCGGACCATCTCTCAAGGCTCATATTTGAGGACACCTCTGATGACATGTCAATCAAGGATGATTTTCCCGATGAACAATTATTGTCCATTTCTTCTCTACCATGGTTTGCTCATATTGTAAATTATTTGGCTACAGGTGAGATACCAATGGATTGGAGCGCTCAAGACAAGAGGAAATTCTTATATGAGGTACACAATTTCTATTGGGATGACCCTTATCTTTTCAAGTATTGCCCTGACCAAATTCTAAGGCATTGCATCCCTAATGAAGAGATTGCAAGTGTCTTAGACTTTTGTCACTCCCAAGCTTGTGGAGGCCACTTTTCAATGAAAAAAACCGCTGCAAAAATTTTGCAGTGTGGATTTTATTGGCCTTCCTTGTTTAAAGATGTAAACACCTACTGTCACTCATGTGAAAGGTGTCAAAAGTTAGGAGCTGTGTCCCGTCGAAATATGATGCCTTTAAACCCTATTTTAGTAATTGAAATTTTTTATTGTTGGGGCATCGATTTTATGGGACCTTTTCCTCCTTCCTTTGGATACCAATACATCAATGTGGCAATAGATTATGTATCTAAGTGGGTAGAGGCCGCAGCTTGCCGAAGCAATGATAATAGAACGGTAATCAAATTTCTTAACGAAAATATGTTATCTCGATTTGGTACACCACGTGCAATAATTAGTGATCAAGGTATGCATTTTTGCAACCGTTCTTTTGAAGCTTTAATGCAAAAATATGAGGTGTTACATAAAATTTCTATTTCCTATCATCCTCAGACTAGTGGATAAGTAGAGCTCGCTAATAGGGAAATTAAACAAATTTTAGAAAAAATGGTTAACCCGGATCGCAAGGATTGGTCTTTGAGACTTGTTGATGCACTTTGGGTCTACCGTACTGCTTTTAAAACACCCTTAGGCATGTCACCCTATAGGCTTGTTTTTGGAAAGCCTTGCCACTTACCCGTGGAGCTCGAGCATAGAGCTTATTGGGCCATCAAGTCTTTTAACTTTGACATAGGAGAAGCGGGTAAGATTAGGAAGTATCAGCTGACCGAGTTAGAGGAATTAAGAAACGATGCTTATGAGAACTCTAGAATCTATAAGACCAAGATGAAAGCATTCCATGATAAAAACAATTGGAGGAAAACATTTAGACCTAATGATCGGGTGTTCTTATACGATTTTAGACTCCATAAGCATCTAGGAAAACTTCGGTCAAGATGGACCGGTCCTTTCATAGTAAAACGTGTTTTTGGAAATGGAGCTGTGGAAATTGAGGACACTAAGATGGTCAAATTTTTAAAGTGAATGGTCAGCGCCTTAAGATCTTAATCAATAGGCCAGATCCAGAGGTGGAAGACATTCCACTTATGGATCCGGTCTATTTCCCTTAACGTTACCACATAGGTACGTTTTCATTTATTTTTCTTTTGATTTGTTTATTTTGTTTTTAATTACATTTTATTCAATCTCAAATTGTTAGTTTTTTTTAGATTAATTTTTAATTTTTAAATTTATTTTGTTTTTCGCTTGGCAACAATTGACAAAAATTTTGGGCACCAGTGTGCACCGCGGTGCTCCTTAGCAGCACCGCGGTGCCCAGTACCAGACTCAGCAAGCACCGCAGTGCCAGGCCCAACACGCCGAGCCCAACACCGCAGCGCACCGTGCAGCGCACAGCGCCAGGCCCAGCACGCCGAGCCCAGCACTTACCTAACCCTAATTCTGCACTATAAAAGCCATTTTACAGCCTTCTTTCTCATTTATTATTTCCCAAAACCAGCAGCACACTACCACCTCTCTCCACTTTGAAACACATCCTCACTTGCTCAATCACTTGCACTCAAAACTTTCTTGTTTATACATCATTTCTTACTAACTTACTCACTTTTGTTGTTGATTTTGCTAGCTCTCTCTCTAAAGCTTGGTTATAAGAAGAAGACCATTGGGTTCATCAAGAACAATTCAAGAGGTAGATAGTCTTTCTTCTCTCCACCATGGACATCAAGTAAGACCATTTTCTTCCATTTTATTGTGCAATTGTGCTATTTAGTGGTTATATTTTGCCTTAAGTCCATTGTTCTAAAAATTTGACTTCCATGGCACCTAAGACCAAGAGACCTAGGGGGAGACCACAGCAAGAGTATGATGAGTCAAAATTTGTGAGTTTTGAGGCAAGTAAGAGATATATTAGTATGTTGCACAGTCGAAAACCCATTCTCGAAAGAGGATTCAACATCACCGAGAGGGAAATCTGACCTTATTTAGATTGATTCTAGATAAGAATTGGGGCACATTTACAAGACAACCCTCTCACTCCCTCCCAAATTTGGTTCGAGAATTTTACGCAAATGCACCTGAGCATAAGAATGATGAAGTAAGAGTGAGATGACAAATAGTCTCTTTTAGCAGCACATCCATTAATAACTTCTATGGATTACCTGACATTAAGCATAGTGAGTATAGTTTATATGTGTCCACCATCAATTATGAAGAGATTTGCACTACCTTTTGTATTCCGGGCACTACATGGAAAATAACGGGTGATCTCTCTGTCACTTTGCCCGGTACTTCTCTCAATACCATTGCTAGGGCCTGGTAATATTTTATATGTCAGAGGATGATGCCTGCTTTACATTATAGTGCCTTAACTATTGAGCGAGCTGTGTTAGTCTATGCAATTTTAATGGGAATGACTATCGATGTCGGCCAAGTCATACATGATTCAATCAAACACACTATTAGACAAAAGCTCGGATTATATTTTCCTTCTTTGATAACCCAATTGTGCATCCGAGCTGGAGTCCAATACAACCCTGATGAAGAGGCCCAGGAACCCAAAAGACCCATTGATGATAGCTTGCTAGCACAGATTCAAGCCTCAAGGCCGCCCATTCTGAGAGAGGAAGCAGCTTCTGCTGACCGTCCTTCTTTCTCTAGGCCTCTCATTATTGTCGAGCGTTTTGAGCGTCTAGAGAGTTATTTTGACGAACATCAGAAATTGTTGCTTGATAGATTAGATCGTCAAGACAAAACATTGGCTCGGCAAAACAGATTCTTGGCTCAGTAGGCCGATTATCAAGCCGGGGTCTATTCTTCTTTTGGACAGATGTACCATCACCTTGCCTCCACTACTAGTTGTAATATGGATCACTTCCCTACTATGCCACCCTATTCAGGTTCATTTTTTTATCCCACTCCTGAGGAAGGTGAAGAGAATAAAGAGGATGAAGAGGAGGATGAGAATTTAGAGGATTAGTTTTAGGTCCCTTGTTTTGTTTGTTTTGATTCTTTCTTTTATTTGTTTATTTTGTTTGTTTTGTGTGTTTTCATTTCGGTTATCTTTATTTGTTTTCTTTTATTTCTTTTTATTTTATTTTCTGTGCTAACCTAACGTATGGTGCGAATCTTAAGGGTACACTAAAGTTGTTTCTCTTTGTTGTCTTGTTCTATGTTGTAGATTGGAATTTCAGCAAGACGAATGGCTAGCACTTCACCTGGCAATACACATTGTCCAGTGCCTAAGCACTCGTGCTTCCAAAAGGGAGTTTTTCTTTACTTTTTCTTTAAACATTGAGGACAATGCAAATTTTAAGTTGGGGGTGGAGGAAACATATTTCTTTAAATTGTTTGGTGTTACATGTTTTGTGTTAGCCTTAGAGTTAATTCACATGTGAATGATATGAACTTAATTGAGATAGCATATGGCATTTAGAAAAAGTTAAATTTTGCTTCGGTTTGAAATTAATTTAAGCATTAATCTTCACGTGGTTTGAGACTCTAGTTTGCGGTAAGAATATATGATTAATCTAAACATTTAGAGAAGTTTTATGTGTGATTGTTTTGTGAATACTTTTGCGGTCTCGACAAGCTCTAGAACTTATTTGATAATCATTTGAGGCGAATTTCTAAAATGCACACTACTTAGGATGTGATATAGGCCATCTTTTGAACCATTTGAGCCTTCCAAACTTACCATTGCTATATTTATCACTAGTCACCCATTTAAGCCTTTTCTTGAAAAAAAATTTGAGCTTTGTTTCTTTTAATAGCCCATTTACTCACCCTTATGAGCCTAAAATATTTTATCCTTACCTTCCTTTTAAAAGAACTTAGTTATATACATTTGTTGAGAAGTTCTCAAGAGGAGTAAGGATGGAAGTATGAAAGAAAAATATTACTACCATAGCCCAAATATATGAAAAGAGATAAGTTGGGGGTTGTGGAAAAGAAGAAAAAAAATGATGAAAAATGAGGTGAATGGTCTTATGTGCCAAAATAAAAAAGAAGTGAATTATGGCAAAGAAAGAAGAAAAAAAAATGGTGATTTGTTGAAAGCAATGCTGGGAAAATGGTAGGGAGAGTGGGTATTGAAGTAAGGTTATCCAACACTTAAAGAGTTTTGTTCAAAAACTAAGAGATTAAGTTCTTTTACTTGTTAAATCCTTCCCGTTCTTTCTTAACCTTACCTTAGCCTAACGTTACAAGTTTATTAAAGACCTATTGATCCAATGTAGTGTGACTTTTCTACAATAGTGGAGAGTGATTTGAAAAATACGCCTATGGAGCTTGATTTGTGATTGATGTCACGCAATTTAATATATTTTAGAGGCTAAGACTTGTATTCATGAATGTCGTGCATAAAATCATCTGGGTGTTCGGATTAATGGATTGTGGTAAGATGGATGTTAAGAGTTGATAACGATTTTAAGATTGATGTTTGGATTACTTTTGGATTTGAGTGAAATTTAATGATTCTTTGTGCTGTATGTTGTGTGCAATGTTTGAGACAAAATGTGAATTACTCTTGGAACACTAATATTGCTTTTCATTTACTTTGATTCCCACCGTAGAATTCGTCTTTTGTTTTCGTTTGAATTGCTAGGGACTAGCAATAAGCTAGTTGGGGGTTATAATAAGAGCCATAAAATGCACCTTAACGATGCTTAAATTGTTAGCATTTTATGATTCTTCTCGGTCTATATTGCACTCTTGTGTGTTGATAACTTTTAAGGAATATTATTGGATCACTAACTTATTCCAGTACAATTTCAAGTATTTTAAGTCCAAAGAGGAGAAGAAGCGATCGTTGTTTAAAAGCACCAAGGTTCCATGCACGACGAAGCATAGGAGTAGTTGCGGAGAGGCAAAGCATGAAGAAAATCAGCAAAAAGGCCAGCACCGCGGTGCCCAAAAACTCACCCATTGTGCAACAACCGGTCAGCACCGCGGTGCCCAGAAGCTTCCCCAAATTCAGAACATACTTAGCACCGCGGTGCTCCCAAGCAGCACCACAGCGCGCACACGGATTTTGCAACTCCGAGTTAGACTTTAATTAGGGTTTTTAAACATTAAAAAAACCCAAAAACACTCTTGGACTCTTGTGCTATAAATAGGATACTTGGGATCTAAGAGAGGACATCTTGGCTGAGAAGAAAAGCAGAAAAAACTCAAGCAGTAGCTCATCCACAAAAAAAAGTGTTTAGCCATGAACCCCATAGCGAACTAACTTCCTAGCAAGGCGAAGGGATGAATCCCTAGGTGTAGTTGTCCCTATCTACCCATATTTGGTTAGGTTGTAATAAGAATTTATTGTCAAACATTGTCATGATTTACTTCTTTATCTAATTATAAGATTTTACTATTTCGGTGATTGTATCTTTTCCTTGATATAATTTTAGTCATACTTCTCTTGTGTCAAGATTATTGGGTATAGTTGAGTCTGGTAAATCTAGCCTTTAGGTTTTGTCCATTACTGCAATATTGTCAACAAAGATATATTGTCGTTTCTTGATAAACCTATAGGATAGATCATAGGTGCATGAATCGAAAATAAGAAGTATTTCATTACGATCATATTAGGGTTTATACATGTGCTCATTGAATATATGCCGATTGTATGTTTGGGATATGAAACATGCAATCGAGATAAAAACAACTGAATCAAGTTAGGATTAGGGCAACGAACCGAGGGAGGATTCCCGGATCCTTGTTGTCCCTCTATCATATTTTACAACTTACACAATTACTTCATCATCAATTTCAGATTCTTTACTCATTTTGATTATATCATCTATATTAAGGTTTACATCTTTATTTATAGTTAACTTGTTTCCCTGTGGAATCGACACCCTAAAGCCGTGCTACAACAATCGTATTACTGTTTTGGGCGTAATCAATACCTATAAATACAGAGTACCTTACAATGTTAAGAAAGTATGGGTCCCTAAAGGAACCGTATTTTCTATGACTAACCCCAAAGGACCCAAGAAATTTTGAATACCTAAGAGTGCAATTGTGTATCCTTATGTGATGTAGATATGTCTTCACTCCAAGGAAAAATGTAACTATTGGTACCTTGATAGTGGATGCTCAAAGCACATGACCGGTGATCGAAGTGTATTCAAAGAGCTAACTCTAAGAGATGGCGGGTATGTCACCATTGGAGATAACACAAAGATAAAGATCATCGGGCATGGAAAAATTGGTAATGATTTCTCAACCATTGATCGTGTATTATTTGTGCAAGACCTTAAGCCAAATTTACAGTCAACTATGGGACAAAGGCAACAAAGTCATATTTGAAACCTTTCATTGTTTAATTATAGACATCAAGAGTAACAAGATCAAATTTGTTGGCCATAGATACGAAAATGTCTATATAGTTGATTTAAAATCCTTGCATTCGGAAAATAAAAAATGTTTTCCCGCATTTAGTGAAAACTCATGGTTATGGTATAGAAGGCTTGGTCATGTGAATATAGATTTGCTTAAAATCATTTCAAGAAAAGATTTAGTCATTGGACTTCCGAAAATCAAATTTGAAAAAGACATGGTGTGTAATGCTTGTCAAATGGGAAAACAAACTAGAATTTCTTTAAAATAAAAAAATGTAGTATCAACTACTAGACCATTTGAACTTTTGCATATGGACTTATTTGGTCCAATAAGTACCATTAGTCTAGGTGGCCATCAATATGCTCTTGTTATTGTTGATGACTATTCAAGATATACCTTTGTTATCTTTATTACTTACAAGGATGAAGCTTACAAAGGATTTGAAAAATTTTGTAAAAAGGTTCAAAATGAAAAAAAGAATTTGTATTTCAAGCATTAGAAGTGATCATAGAAAAGAATTTGAAAACCAAAGATTTCCAAAACTTTGTGTTGAAAGTGGAATTGATCACAACCTTTTGGCTCCTAGAACTCCTTAACAAAATGGAGTTGTTGAGAGGAAAAATAGAGTTCTAGAAGAATTTGCAAGAACAATGCTTTGTGAAAATAGCTTGCCAAAATACTTTTGGCCGAAAGCCGTAAACACTTCTTGCTATGTCTTAAACAGAGTTTTAATTAGGTATATGCTTAACAAAACTCCATATGAATTATGGAAAGGCAGAAAGCTTGATATCTCTTATTTTCGTGCTTTTGGTTGTAAATACTTTATCCTAAAAAACAATAAAACTATCTTGGGTAAATTTGACTCAAAGACTGATGAGGGGATATTCAACCTTTAGTAAAGCTTATAGAGTCTTTAATAAAAGAACACTAGTAGTAGAAGAATCCGTACATATAGCCTTTGATGAGTCTAACCCAATTAGTAGTAGAGTAGTTTCTTTCAATGATGATACAGATTTCATTCCAAAAACGAAAATACCTACTCCCACTGTTGACCCAAAGGAGAGTCCACCTCAAACAAGTCAAGATGTAGAAGCTCTCAATCCCGATCAACTCATCTACAAGTCAACAAGAGGATAGCCTTCCCAAATATTGGAGGTATATAAATTATCACCCAACCGATATTGGTGATCCTTCACAAGGGGTAAGAACTCATTCCTCTATTAAAAATATTTACAATTGTGTAGCCTATTTATCTCAAATAGAACTTAAGACGTTTGTAGAAGCTGAGAAGGATGTTGATTGGATAAATTCTATGCAAGAAAAAATAAATCAATTTGAAATAACAATGTATGGAATCTAGTTCGTAGACTAAAGAATCATACTATAATAGGAACTAAATGAGTATTTAGAAATAAGATAGATGAAAATGGAAAGAAACTAGGAACAAGGTTAGACTAGTTGCTAAGGGATATAATCAAGAAGAATGAGTAGACTTTGATGAGACCTATGCTCCCTTAGCTAGATTAGAAGCTATTCGAATGTTATTAGCCTTTGTATGCTTTAACAAGTTTAAGTTATTTCAAATGGATTTAAAAAGTGCATTTTTAAATGGCATTATAGAAGAAGATGTGTATGTTGAGCAACCTCTTGGATTTGAAAATCCTAGTCTTCCAAATCATGTCTATAAGCTTTCTAAAGCTCTATATGGATTGAAGCAAGCTCCAAAAGCATGGTATGAAAGACTAAGTAAGTTTTTACTTGAAAATTATTTTACAAGAGGAAAAATAGACATAACTCTCTTCACAAAAACTCATAAAAATGACACACTACTAGTCCAAATATATGTTGATGATATCATATTTGGTGCTACTAATGAATCTATGTGTCAAGAATTTGCTAGGTTCATGTAAGGTGAATTTGAAATGAGCATAATGGGAGAACTTACCTACTTTCTTGGACTTCAAATCAAATAATTGAAAGGAGACATCTTCATCAATCAATCAAAATACACCAAGGACCTATTAAAGAGGTTCAAGATGGAAAGATCAAAGTCAATTGGCACTCCTATGAGCACTTCTACAAAACTTGACCTTGATGAAGGAGGTAAGTGCGTAGACACTAAAACTTATAGAAGCATGACAGGAGCTTTACTTTATTTAACTGCAAGTAGACCTGATATAATGTTTAATGTATACATGTGTGCTAGATTTCAAGCTAATCCTAAGGAATCACATGTAATTGTAGTAAAAAGAATCCTTAGATATCTACAAGGGACTCAAAATCTAGGATTATAGTACTCTAGAGATTCATCCTTTAAGCTTGTAGGATATTCATATGCTGATTTTATAGGGTGTAGACTAGATAAAAAAGCACTAGTGGAACATACAAAATCTTGTGTGCAATGCTAACCTCTTGGTTTTCCAAGAAACAAAACTTCGTTGCGCTATCAACTGCCGATGTGGAATATGTAACAGTCGGAAGTTGTTGTGCACAAGTGTTGTGGATGAAACAACAACTAGAAGACTATGGCATGAACTTTAAAGATATTCCAATTCATTCTGATAACACCAGTGCTATCAACTTAACCAAAAACCCTATTCAGCATTCTAGAACCAAACACAAAGAAATTAGATATCATTTTATAAGAGACCATGCTCAAAAATGAGATATAAGACTAGAATTCATTCCTCCAGAAGATCAAATAGCTGATATTCTTACAAAACCCTTAAGTGAAGTTAGTTTTTGTAAGATTAGACTATTGATGGGCTTAATAGACTATGATAAACTATATGTTTGATTGCATCAACATTCATCATGTGCATATTTGACATATAATGAATGAGTATTAACTCTTATTTAATATTTCTCTCACTCAAGATGGCATAGATAAATAATTCATGCTGAAATCTAAAGTTGGAGCTAAAATTTTAAGTTTCTTAGAGGACCCCGTCGACTAGTAAGTTCATCTCAGTCGACTGGTATCCCACTGCCCATTTTACCAGTCGACTAGTTTAAATCATCCAATCGACTGGTATGTCTCTGCCAGTTTACCCAGTAGACCGGTATCCTGATCCAGTCGACTAGTATGACAAAAATTCCCTAATTATGAAGGACTTAGTCGACTGGTATCACGATATTATAAATAGTCGCTTCAGTTTTTTAGAAATTCTACGCCATTTTTTAAAACCCTAAGCTTTCTCTCTCTAAAAAATTCGTGATTTCAGCTCAAAATCTCTTAAATCCACACCATACAACCTTCAATCATTCCCAAAATCATCCATTTTTCAAATTTCCACGGTTAAAAAAATCCATATTTCCCAAAAACTCTCTTAACAACGTCTTTACATAATGTTTGAGAGAATTCAGATTAAAACCATCGTTAGAGGACCTTTCGCGCCTACAAGGCCCTGGTCTAAAAAGTTCTCAGCATAGAACATGAAGGGAAAAGGAGTGGCTGGTTCATCAAGCAAAACAACACGAGGCGAGCTTGATGAGTCCTTATTTTGGAACCCCGTCGCCAACAAGAGGTATATCTCTGTCATTCGTAATAAAAAGATCATGACGGGTAGATTCGTAGATTTTGACTCTATCCATCATGAAAACTTTGATATTTTACATTCTTTTGAGGCCATTAACCTAACCCCACTTGTAACCATCCACCAAAAAAATTACCTATACCTCATCCACCAATTCTATGCTAACTTGGTCAAACCGAGCCCATTAGCTCTTTGGTTTAGGACCAAGGTAATGGGCATAGAATTTAAAGTTAATACTGAATTTTTGGTCAGTATCCTGAGGATCCCAGTGGGAGGGGTCCAATGGAGTCTGGACGGATGGTCGGACAACTTTGATTATGAAGAGGCATGCCAGATCGTTAGAGGAGACCTTAACTACATCTTTAGGCCCACAACATTTCACACTTGTAATGACATGCCCCTCGACTTGAAGCTATTCAACCTCATTGTGAGTTGGACCATCCATCCACGACTCGAGATTCAGGGCTACCTCTCTAAGATAGACGTAGTATTGATTTGGTGTCTCAAAATAGGACATCATTTCAATATCTACCCCCTACTGCTCGCCAACATGATAAAAAACTAAGCTAGTGACTCTGGGTGCTTTCCCTACAGGATGCTTATCACTCTCATTCTATAGCACTTTCGTGTCCCTCTACCCTCATACGAGGCTCAGAACATCGGTCCCAAAGACATCATCAGCATATTTTCTCTGAAAAAGATGGGGTGCATGATTCAAGATGGGATGATATACTCCAAGGGATTGAGGAACATATGGATCAGTGATGGTAATGACAGTAGCGAGGAGGATGATGAGGTTCCTGGTGATACAACTCCTCTTACTGCGATGGATACTGATGACCGAGTACCCAGTCCACAGTATGGTAGTTCTAGTGATGGTCAAGTTGGATACGATAATTTACTACAAGCTATTTCAAGCCTCCAGCTGTCCATGCAGTCTAGGTTTCAGAGCTTGAGCTCTTCAGTTGATTCTATGCATCGCGATCTTCGCACACTTCGTGACAATTTCGAGCTGCACTGAGAGCACACAAAGGGCTCATTAACTGAGCTTCGGGATCTTCTACGAGACGGCTCTGATTGCTACGCTCGCTGAGCTTTTTTGCTATACCTCCTTGATTGTATTTGTATATATAGCTCTTAGATGATCTTAGCACGAACATTTAATGATTTATCATACATTTTTATTATTGTACTCGATATTTGGCTTCTAGAAGCCTGTGATGTATGAATGCTTGTATATATTTGCCTATTTTTCAATTATCTAGCTTGGTTCATATACTTGCATTACTTTTAAGCTATATGATTACTTGGTTTAAGCCATTCGTACACCGTAATATGCTTTAACTATTTATGCTAGTATAGAAACTTTCGGTTCTTTTTGGGAAGTCTTCCCAACTCCGAATAATGCATAGTTTTCGCATACAAGTTTATTTTTGCATTATATTCCTGCCTTTGTTATCCATATTGCTTATTTTTTGAGTTTACGCCCCTTTTTCTACTGTTGTCAAAACAGGGGAGAAAAACAGAAAAATCAATGTAAACTTAGAATAGAGCATAGATTTAGAGGGAACTTTACTCCGATCTTTTAACAAATGTATTATAGAAAGGCATGCTTGGCTGAGTTGAGATTGAGTCAAGATAACTATTTATAAACTGTGTTTTGAATGCTTAACAGGTTGGCTTTTATCTGAAAAACAGATGAGACTCTGCCCAAATTTTTCTAAAAACCAACACTTAGCTTTTAAAAACTGTTTTTCTCTCATTAGTTTTGTCATCATCAAAAAAGGGGAGATTGTTGACCCTTATTTGATTTTAATAATGACAAAACACTACTCTAATTGTACTAACAGTTTTATCTAAGTGTTTAAGTGGTAAAATCTTTCAGCAAAGAAACAACATGCAAGAACTCAACTAGTTTCAGACGCCAAGACAAGACAGAAAATATAGAATAGGCATTAAGGTATTGAGAACCACTATAAATCTCTCATGTTCAAATACTTAGCTTGACCTATGGCTCTTTTACAAAAGTATTTTTGACAAAATTATTAATACAAATATTTACAAGTCAAAAACAGTTTTAAAACATGAAAAACTGGGTTGAAAGGCAACCCAATCGACTGGGGTAGGGGACAGAAGGTCCCTAGTAGACTGGTGTAAAGCACCCAGTCGACTGGCAACTGGGATAGTGAATTCCCAGTCGACTGGTGCTTAGGACCCGGTCAACTAGCCCATTTCCTAAAAATGAAGTTTTTCACTTGACCCAGTCGACTGGTAATTCAAAAATATGACCGTTTAAGACACGGGACTTGAGCATTTAATGCACCAAACCTTCCAAGTCAGTGTCTAATGGCTATATTGATTCAATGCTATATAAACCCACTTCAATAAACATTTAAAAAAAGAAGAGAACACATTCAATTCACAAGTTTGCTCATTAAATTCTCAAAAGCTTTGAAAAAATTATTGTTGAGCCATTCTTCAAGCTTATTCTTGAAAGAGAGATATTGTTCATCTGTAAAAGTATTCATTGCTACCTCTTTACTATTTACTTTACAGCAAATCTCATTTATTGTAAAGGGAAAGAGTTATAATAACTCTTAGAGTGTTTAGAATTAAACACTTCTTTGTAAGCTTTCAAAAGGAAGTGATTAGCTTTCGTAAGGAATGGATTAGCTTTCGTAAGGAATGGATTAGCTTCCATGAGGAAGGGAATAGCTTCCGAGAGGAAGGGATTGGTTGTAAGATCTGTACAACACTCGTGAAGTTATACGACTAAAAGTTTTAGTGAATTACTTCAAGGAGGTTCCTTGAAGAAAGTGGATGTATGGTCAAAAAGAATCTGATATTGCCGAACCACTATAAATTGAGTTTGCACTTTCTCTTCCTTAAACTCTTTTACTTAAGGCACATTACTTGTTTGTATGCTTTGTACATTTAACAGTTTTTATAAACTTGTAATTAATTAGCAAAAGTTTTTTAAAAACCCAATTCACCCCCTCTTGGGTTTGAACCTCGTTTTAAATACATGATCGGTGATAAAAGCATGTTCAAAGAGCTAACTCTAAGGGATGGCAAACACATCACCATTGGAGATAACATAAAGATAAAGATCATTGGGCATGACAAAGTTGGTAATGATTTCTCAACCATTGATCATGTTTTATATGTGCAAGGCCTTAAGCCAAATTTACTTAGTATTAGTCAACTATGTGACAAAGGCAACAAAGTCATAGTTGAAACCTCTCATTGTCTAGTTATAGACATCAAAAGTAACAAGATCAAGTTTGTTGGCCATAGACACGAAAATGTCTATATAGTTGATTTAAAATCTTTGCATTCGAAAATGAAAAATATTTTTCCGCTTTTAGTGAAAGCCCATAGCTATGGCATAGAAGACTTAGTTATGTGAACATGGATTTGCTCAAGATTGTTTCAAGAAAAGATTTGGTCATTGGATTTTCAAAAATCATATTTGAAAAAGACAAAGTTTGTGATGCTTGTCAAATGGGAAAACAAACTAGATTTTTTTTAAATAAAAAAATATAATCTCAACCTCTAGACCATTGGAACTTTTGTATATGGACTTGTTTGGTCCAATAAATACCATTAGTCTAGGTGACCATCAATATGCTCTGTTATTGTTGATGATTATTCAAAATATACCTTTGTTACTTTTTATTGCTTATAAGGATAAAGCATATAAAGGATTTGTGAACTTTTGCAAGAATATTCAAAATGAAAAAGGTATTTCTATTTCAAGTATTAGAAGTGATCAAGGAAAAGAATTTGAAAACCAAAGCTTTTCAAAATTTTGTGATGAAAATGGAATTAATCACAATTTTTTAGCACCTAGAACTCCTCAACAAAATGGAGTTATTGAGAGGAAAAATAGAGTTCTAGAAGAATTTGCTAGAACAATGCTTTGTGAAAATAGTTTGCCAAAATAGTTTTGGGTAGAAGCCATAAACACTTCTTGCTATGTTTTAAATAGAGTATTAATTATGCCTATGCTTGATAAAACTCCATATGAACTATTGAAAGGTAGAAAGCCTAATATATCTTATTTTCATGCTTTTGGTTGCAAGTACTTCATCCTAAATAACAATAAAACTAATTTAGGTAAATTTGACTCAAAGACCGATGACGGGATATTCTTAGGATATTTAACCTCTAGTAAAGCTTATGGAGTCTTTAACAAAAGAACTCTAGTGGTTGAAGAATCCGTACATGTTGCCTTTGACGAGTCTAACCCAATTAGTAGTAGAATAGTATCCTTTAATGATGATGCATATTTTATTCCAAGAATGGAAATACCTACTCCCATTGTTGACCCGAAGGAGATCCAACGTCAAACAAGTCAAGAGGTAAATGCTCTCAATCTTGAACAACTATCTACCAGCAACAAGATGATGGTCTTCCCAAAGATTGGAGGTATGTGAATTATCATCCAATCGATCAAGTGATTGGTGATCCTTCACAATGGGATAAGAATTCAATTCTCTATAAGAAATATTTGCAATTATATAGCCTATTTATCTCAAGTAGAACCTAAGACTTTTGTAGAAGCCGAAAAAGATGTTGATTAGATAAATGTTATGTAAGAAGAATTAAATCAATTTGAAAGGAATAAAGTATGGAATCTAGTTCGTAGACCAAAGAATCACACCATAATAGGAACCAAATGGGTATATAGAAATAACATGGATGAGAATGGAATAGTAACTAGGAACAAGGCTAGACTAGTTACTAAGGGATATAATCAATAAGAAGGAATAGACTTTGATAAGACTTATGCTCCTGTAGCTAGATTAGAAGCCTTTCAAATGTTATTGGCTTTTGTATGCTTTAATAAGTTTAAGCTATTTCAAATGGATGTAAAAAAGTGTCTTTTTAAATGGTTTTATAAAAAAAAGAGGTGTACGTTGAACAACCTCTTGGATTTGAAAATCCTAGTCTTATGAACCATGTCTATAAGCTTTCTAAAGCTCTCTATGGGTTGAACTAAGCTCTAAAAGCATGGTATAAAAGAAAAAAATAAATTTTTACTTGAAAATGGTTTTACAAGAGGAAAAATAGACACAACTCTCTTCACAAAAACTCACAAAAATGACACACTATTAGTCTAAATATATGTTGATGATATTATATTTGGTGCTTCTAATGAATCTATGTGTCAAGAGTTTGCTAAGTGTATGCAAGGTGAATTTGAAATGAGTATGATGGGAGAGCTTACCTACTTTCTTGGACTTCAAATCAAACAATTGAAAGAAGGTATCTTCATCAATTAATCAAAGTACACCAAGGGCCTATTAAAGAGGTTTGGAATGGAAAGCTCAAAATTAATTGGCACTCCTATGAGCACTTCTACAAAACTTGACCTAGATGAGGAAGGTAAGTGTGTAGATACAAAAACTTATGGAAGTATGATAAGAGCTTTACTTTATTTAACTGCAAGTGGACCTGATATAATGTTCAGTGTATGCATGTATGCTAGGTTTTAAGCTAACCCTAAAAAATCATATGTAATTACCGTAAAAATAATCCTAAGAATATTTACAAGGCACTCAAAACCTAGGGTTATAGTATTCTATAAAATCAATTTTTGAGCTTGTTGGATATTCAGATGCTGATTTTGCGGGTTGT
Organism: Bretschneidera sinensis; assembly: GCA_023935145.1. Lineage (NCBI taxonomy): Eukaryota > Viridiplantae > Streptophyta > Magnoliopsida > Brassicales > Akaniaceae > Bretschneidera > Bretschneidera sinensis. The sequence continues at coordinate 143,337,948 of CM043697.1, forward strand.
AGGCTAGATAGAAAAAACACTCATGAAACATGCCAATTTTTAAGTGCAATGTTAACCTCTTGGTATTCTAAGAAACAAAACTCGGTTGCACTATCAACTACTGAAGCAGAATAAATAACAGTCGAAAGTTATTGTAAACACTAACCTCTTGGTCAACCTGCTGAGAATCCTCGTGGAAGGGGTCCAGTGGAGTCTAGATGGATGGCCAGATAATTTTGACTACAAAGAGGCATGTCAGATAATTAAGGGTGACCCTAACTATGTCTTTCAACCTACTACATTTCACCAGTGTAGTGACATGCCCCTCGACTCAAAATTGTTCAACCTTATAGTGAGTTTGACCATCTACCATAGACTTGAGAGTTAGGGTTATATGTCTAAAATAGAAACAATATTGATTTAGTGTCTCAAAATTGGACACCATTTCAATATTTACCCACTCTTGCTCACCAATTTAATCAATGGCGAAGTACATGACTCTGGGTGCCTCCCATACGGGATGCTCATCACCTTGATTCTTCAGCACTTCAATGTCCCCATGCTTAACTCCGAAACTCAAGATATTGGCCTCAAAGACATTATCAATGTCTCTTCACTGAAGAAGATAATGTGCACGATTTGGGATGACATGGTCCATTTCAAGGCTAGGAAGAATACATGAATCGATGATGATGATGACAGCGATGAGGACAACGAGATATCTGATGATGCAGCTCTTCCCACTGCCATGGACATTGACGAGCAGGGCTCTAGTCCACGGCATGCTAGATATGGTGGCTGTAGTACTGGTAAGGCTAGATACGATGACGTACTACATGCTACAACGAGCCTCTAGATGTTTATGTAGTCAGGATTCCAGAGCTCGAGCTCTTCCTTCGACCAGAGCTTCCAGATGGTGCAGACTGATATCGATCACATGTGTCACGACATCAACACCCTCAGGGATGATTTCGAGTTACTCTGAGAACACTCAGAAGACTCTTTGACAGAGATTCGAGATATTCTCCGGGATAGTTCTGACTCCCCTGCACACTGAGTCATTTAATTTTATTTGTACTTGTATTTACTTTCTTTTTGTTTTACTCCATGGATATTATGGCAAGAACATTTTTTCTTTTTCATACATCATTTGCCTTATGCCTATTAGAATTTCACGAGCAATGTATTTAATCCCAGTGATGTATGACACTTTGTATATACATGCTTACTTTTCACTTATGTAGCATTTAGCTCATGTATGTGTTTTACTGTTTGCTATATGGTTGTTTAGTTTGAACTCTTCTTGCTCATCTATATACTTTAACTGACCAAGCTTATGTGTAAACTTCTAATTTTTCCCGAGAAGTCTTTCCAACTCTGGTTAATGCCTTGTTTTTGCACACAACTTTTTTTATGCCTTATCTTCATGTATATAGTGACTAAATTGCTTATTTTTCATGTTTACACCCTTTTTTCTATAGCTGTCAAAACGGAGGAGAAAAAAAGGAAAACCTGTGTAAACTAAGATAAAGCATAAATTTATGGGGAACAGTGCTCTGAACATGTTAACAATTGTAAAATAATCTTGCATTACTTGGTTGGGATTGATATTACTGTATTTGAATGCTTACAGGTTAGTTTTTATCATAAAAACAGAGGAAACTCTGTCCAAATTTTTCAAAAAAAACCAACACCTACTTTTTAAAATTGTTTTTTTCTCCTTAGTTTTGTCATCACAAAAATGAGGAGAGTTTTTACCCATATTTGACTTTAATAATGACAAAATACCACTTAAATTACACTAGCAGTTTTAGCTAAGTGTTTAAGCGATAAAATCATTCAGTACAGAAACAAGATGCAAGAACTCAACATGTTCAGACACCAAAAGAAGATAGAAGATCTAGAATAGGCACTAAGGTAATTAAATCACATTGTAAATCTCTAAATTTCAATTATTTAACCTAATCTATGGCTTAATTCACAAAAAGCTTTGACAAAACTAAAATACAAAAAAGTTTTTAAGTCAAAAACTATTTTGAAATATAAAAACTGGGTTTAAGGACAACTCAGTCGACTGAGTTTCTATACCAGTTGACTGAAAAAATGGACAGTAAGTTCCTAGTCGACTGGTCCTATGATCCAGTCGACTGGTACTTTTCCTAAGCCTAAAAGTGAACAATTTTCACTTGACCTGGTCGACTGGTACAAGGACCCAGTCAATTGGTACAAGGACCCAGTTGACTGGTACAAGGACCCAGTCGACTGATAATTTGAAAATATGACCGTTTGAGACGCGAGACTTGAGCATTTAATGCCCCAAACCTACCAAGTCAGCGTCAAACGGCCATATAAGTTCAAGGCTATAAAAACCCACTTCAATGTGCATTTAAACAAGGAAGGTAGCACATTTAATTGATTATATAGCTCATTAATTCTCAAAAGTTTTGAAAAATTCATTGTGAGCCATTCTTCAAGCTTATTCTTGAAAGAGAGATATTCTTCCTTTGTAAAAGTATTCAATGTTATCTCTCTACCATTTACTTTACAGTTAATACAATTTATTGTAAAGAGAAAGAGTTAGTGTAACTCTTATAGTGTTTAGGATTAAACACTTCGTTGTATCTTTAGTAAGGAAGAGATTGTTTGCAAGGTTTGTGCAACATCCATGAAGTTGCTCGACTAACGATTAGTGGATTACTTCAAGGAGGTTCCTTGAAGAGAGTGGATGTAGGGTCGGAGAGATTCTGATATTGTTGAACCACTATAACGGAGTTTGCATATTCTCTTCCTTAACTCCTTTATTTACAAGCATATTATTTGATTGTGTGCTTTGCTTATTAAATTGTTTTAATAACTTGCAAGTTAATTAGCAAAAGTTTTTAAAACCCAATTCACCCCCCTCTTGGGTTTGAACCTCGGTTTACGCCTCTTATTTTCCTTCATTTTCTCTCAAACCAAACCTGGCCAATAAAAAACTAAAAGAAAATCTAATCATTTATCTTTAATCCCTAAGCCACCTATTAACCATACTAGCTAATATGATTTTAATGCAAACGATAGCTAGGCAGCTAGTAGATAGAAGCACAAAGTAAACAAGGATAGTAGGTTGTCTAACAATGTTATCTCTATAAAGCAATTAACTCAAGCACATATATGATTGTGAAAGTTTAAATAGTATGTGTAAGAATTAAAAGAGTAAAAGATAAAGAGATGCAAATATTGTCCACTTATAGTGGTTTCACAATATCGAGATCATACTTGACCCTACGTTCATTTCTCCTCGAGGTACTCTCAAATATTCCACTATAGTTTCGCCGATTACAGTGTACAAGGGTTTTGCAAGTTCACCCCTAACTTGTTTTCACAATATCACAACAAACTCAGTGTTTTCTCAAGATAACACCAAACTTATAGAAAGTTTTCACGGGCTGACTCCTAACCCGAACGAGTGTTTTCGTTGGATCACATTCAAACCATTGTTGAGCTTTCACGTGATCACTAAATTGTTCAGACCTGAGTAATTTTAACGGTTTAACTCAAAACTATTTGGGAGTTTTGAAGGGATAACTCTGAATCGTGATGAGTTTTATAGGATAACTCAAAACTTCTGTTGAGTTTCTTTAAGATAAAACTATTTCTCTCAACTGTAGGATATGCAAATCCTATTTTGTTTTTGTGTGTTTGGAATGGAGAGTACTTTATAAGCTAGATGGTCCTCTAATATATGATATATTTTACAATGAAGATCTAGCTTTGGTTAGAGAGAGTATGGATATGCTTGCTCAAGCTTGACTCTCTAGGAAAAGAGGATGAAATGATTAAATCAATTCAATTAAGTATTATATCTCTCATTTTGGGTTTCTAACCAAAAAGGCATTTATAACCTTTAAGAAATAAGACCATTTGCGGTCCAAAAGAGCCATTGGAGCACTTTTGGTATTGTCACACAAATGTCAACTTTTAAAAATATGGTCTTTAATATGTTAGATGTTGATGCCTTTGTAAACACCAATTTCATTCTAAATATTATAATGAACCACGTGTGGAGCCAGATGGTGAATTTTTGTCCCGAGGAATTTTAAGTGGATGAATGCATGATAGAAAAATAATTTTGGATGAAAATTGGTCAAAGAAATTCGAACCAAATCAAAACAGATGGAAACAAAACGAAACGAGATGAAAAAAAAAGAAAGAAAAATAAGGACGAGGACACAACCGATCGGTTGGACCACTGGGCTGGCCGAATCCCATACCTGACCCACTATTTCCCTATTATGTTGTCTTGTCGCGTTTTTGATCTTCTAGAAGTCGTCCTTAGCCACCAAAAACCCTAATACACTAAAAGTTCCATAAACTCTATAAACCATTTGGAGATTATCCGAAAACTTTTGATAATTTTCACTTGCGTGCTATTTTTTTGTTATTTATTAGTATTTAATAGTGAAAAATAAGAAAAAATAATTTAAGTTAATTTTTTTAAATATTTTTCTTAAGTTTGATCACATTTATCTTTATATATGTACAGAAAATCATGATCAAATTATTTGTATTATAAGTTTTTAAGACAATTTCATTAATGAAGAATGCATAAAAATGTTACATTGCAATTAATTGAAAATTTGAGGACATTTGATATCAAATCATAGTTTAAGTATCTAAATGCTAGAGACCAATAGTTTAAGGACGTCCAGTGTAATTAACCTTTTTTATTTATGTTATTACTTTTTGAAATAAATTGCGCAAATATAAAGTTAAGAAAAAGGGTAAAAAAAACTTGGGCTGTGCGTCAGAAGTGGGCCAGTAGGCTTATTGATGAACTGCTGTTATTAATTTGTTCACAAGTTTCCACAGGTTCGGTTGAGAGTTCAAGTCGACAGGTTTGTCCAATTTGTCAGGTCCAAGTCCAATGTTTTTGTTGTTCGTAAGTTGAGTCCCCAGTCCGTAATCTCTGTGCAGGTCCAAGTTCAATCCATTAGGCATTTACTTTCTACGAGCCCAATGCCCCCCAACGGTGCAGTCTCTGTTAGTGCTGCAAAAATCATGCAGAACATATCTCAATATTTAACATAAAATTGCAATGACATAAGAAGCTTTGGGTGTGTGTATATATTTATTAACATATATGGATACCTAGGATTTAGGTGGCGTTATTTTTCCCTTTCTCTTTCAAATAAGATAATGAGGGAGGAGAAGAAACCTAACCGTATCGATATTTCCTATATTTTTCTTTGACAACATGACCCAACTTGAATATTAATCAAACACTAGTTCTGAACTTTCTATAATCCACCTAAATGGACTTGCTCGATCACTCAAGAATTAGATGTATTTAACTCGTACTTGTAGTCTCTTGGGGTTTTTCACACGTGTGACGTATTAATTTTTTTTTATTGAAATTAAATGTTACGGACCATACATCATCTCTACTCCATGTGGTCCCCGTGATAAGTAATTATTACACATTTTTAACTTTATATATAGAAAAATTCTTGTTTAACAGACATCCATGAAAGATACATGACACAAGAATTCATCTCATCCTTGAATGAAAATAAAATATATTTTTCTCTCTTCTCATGCCATTGAATAGTGAGATTGATCATTGTGTCATATATCTCTCATAACTTGTGCTAAGCAACTTCTCCGATATATAATAGATATGAAATCTTCAGTCCATAGCTGTCATGTCGGTTGATGGATGCCACATATCTGACCATGGAATACGATGTTAATCTCCTAGTTACTGCACAGAGAGCCGAGCTTTACATGATGTAAGTAAAGATTGGAGACTGCAATTTCGTCCACCACTATTGTACACCCAAACAGTCCTGATGATGCTCGGGTGCTAAATTTTTAAAAATTTCCTAACCTCGACTAGTAACAGGCACAGGCAGATATAGAAACTTGAAAAGTTTGTCTGACATGATGCACCCTGATTTGCTAAGCTCGCAGATGGTCAATTTTGGTGGATTAAGTTGCGGCCGACCTATCAGGGCTCTTATATAATTTATGGGATTCAAACCTTACATTTTTGTGACAGGTACATACCAAAAGAATCACTCTGGCCTCACATTCCTGAATTTGTTGATGGGGCACTAAACCACATTGTGAACATGGCAAGGGCTCTAGGTTAACAAGTAAATAGGCCAGGAAAACCAGCAGCATGGCCGTATGTGATTCATGACACTATGCTGATGCAGGGGAGGTAGCAGCACGCTTGTCAAGAGCACTAAATGTGCCAATGGTGCTAACAGACCACTCTTTAGGCAGAAACAAGTTTGAGCAATTGCTTAAGGGAGGCTTTCTAGGGAGGACGTAAATGCAATCTACAAGATAATGAGGAGGTTTGAGGGTAAGGAGTTGGGGCTTGAAGCAGCTGAGATGGTGGTGACTAGCACAAGGCATGAGATAGAAGAACAATGGGGCTTGTATGATGGGTTTGATATCAAGCTGAAGAGTAAACTTAGGTTTAGGAGACTACGTTGAGTCAGTTGCCCTGGACGATATATGCCAAGGATGGTGGACAAAATCGTTCATTGCTTTTCTTCACTAGGGAATATGATTTAAAGATACCAGATTTGTGGTCTCCCAAATTAATCAAACTTCACATTCATAAACTAAACTACTCAACAGGGGGCATTTCTCATCATCGACAGATGAAGTTATAACTAAACCACCTACAACATTGCTAAAATACTTCACGAGTTCCAACAGATATCCAACTTGTCTATCATTGCACCAACTGCCTTTTTTCCTCTATGATGCATTGATGAGAAAATCCCTCTCTCTTTTGCTCTTCAATTTGGTAGGATATTCCATTAATAAACATCTTTTTCGTTACTTGACTCCAGATTACCCACGTCTAGCCCAATTTGGAAACTTTGGGTAGAGTCTCTATTACTATGAAAGTTAGCATGCCCTGTGGATCCTACTTGTTCTTGTTCTAGCCCACAATTATAAAAATCTATGTACTCTACTTGCAAATGGTGTATCCCATCATATTAACAAAGAACACTCAGCTCTAACAGGCACTTACTGCCACTGCCGTAACTACCTCGCCCACGTCGAACACTGCAGGAACCGCCACCCCACCACCCGTTTTGAGATCATGAAAATTCCTGAAGAACCGATGAGTGACTCTCTATGGGATGTTGAAGATCTATCTTTGGGGTTCTCTACAGAAGGAGATTTCAATCTTAATGGAGATCTTGATGCAGCAACTAGACAAAAGAAAATCATTGAAGCTATTACCAAAATGACTTCTAATGGCAATGCAGCTGTTACTTATGGCCCTGGTAGAAGGCAGATGCTATTTGTAATAGCTGCAGATTGCTATAATAGCAACGGAGACAGCACTGAGACTTTTCAAGCAATAATCCAGAATGTGATGAAAGCTGCAGGTTTAAGTTTGGGTTTGGGCAAAGTAGGCTTTGTTTTAGTAACTGGTTCAAGCTTACGAGAAATTATGGAAGCGCTAAGACGTTTCCTGGTAAACATAGAAAATTTTGATGTACTAGTTTGTAATAGTGGAAGCGGAATATTTTACCCATGGAGGGATATGGTGGCTGATGTGGACTACGAAGCTCATGTGGAGTACAGATGGCCTGGCGAGAATGTGCGCTCAATGGTAATGAGGCTTGCCCTCAGAGCATGTAGTTCTAGATGCTACTCTTATACTGTGAAACCATGAGCCAAGGTGAGACACTTATTGTATAGGAAACCTCCTAACATCAATGGGAAGCTTTAATACTGTTGAAAATCACCAGAAGAATCCCAGGTTGTGACCTTCAAACACCCAAATCCAGAATGATTTGGACCAAGATGAGAATTAAACCACAAAAGAGAAAACACAAGCAATTGTTATCGAGGTTTAGCAAATTACCTTCGTCACCGTGAGCTCCTCCGAGCTCTCTGCACTAAATCAATGGAGTTCTTACAATTACAGCAACACCTCAACAAGAACCATGTGTTCTTGATGAATGAGAGAAGAGAAAAGAAAGAGATAAGAACTAAGTGTTTCACTGGAATTTTCCCCAAGAAAATTCCAATTACAAAGCCCTAAAACCCCAATCTTTCTTACACTCTCTCACTAGAAAAACCTCTGAAGATTTGAGAGCCTTTCTCTCTAAACACCAGCCAATCTTGGAATGAGTTGTTATCTTGTTGTTATTGCTCCTAGATAACCCTTTATATAGAGTAATAACTACCATAACCAACTTGAAACCAATCTCAACCCTTAGATCTTGAGAAACAAACAATCATGACCCTCTAAGTGGTCTAAGTGAACCTGTGCGTTTCAACCAAACACTAGCTGAAAGAGCCCAAAATCAAGTGTCAGGTAGACTTCGTGCCGCGGTGCGGAACAGGGTGTGCCACTATGTGCTCCAGGATGATGAACTTCCACACTTGCGGGTGGCAGCGGCGCGAATGGTCCGTGCCTCGGCGCACAGGTCCGCGCCTAGGCACAGAGGTCCGTGCCTAGGCACGAAAAGCTTGCGCTTAGGCACAGAATCTGCTAAAGCTGAAATCTTCAATCTTTAATTCTCAGACAAAAAACCCAACAAACTCTACGTTTGTCTAAGCAATTAAACCCAAACCAATTGTGCAGAGAACTTAGGATCCAAACTCAATCATAAGTCACCACATCATCCGATTCCAATTCTAAGAAGTTCAAGGCAATAATTGAACTTGCTTAGAGTTAGAACTTTAGTGCCTAAATCTGCAAGATTTTCTTCCATTGCCACTTGGTCCACATAAATGCTTCCTTCCGTAAACTTTTCCCGAATGAAATGATACCAAACAACCATATGTTTAGTCCTCTCATGGAACACTGGATTCTTACACAAATGCAACGCACTTTGGCTATCCGAATATACCACCACCTGCTCTTTTAGGACCTTCAACTCTTCCAACAACCCTTTACACCATATAGCCTCCTTAATAGTTTTCGTTGCTGCTATATACTTTGCTTCGGCTGTTGAGAGTGCTACCACCGGCTGCAACTGAGCCTTCTAACTTATACAACATCCGTTTAAGTTGAAGAAGTATGAGGTAATCGATCTTCTCTTATCCAGGTCTGTTCCATAGTCTGAATCAGCATAACCTTCTAACCAAATGGACTTACCTCTCTTCTTGTAAACAAGCCCCACATCTGAGCTTCCTTTCAAATACCTCAGCAACCACTTTATCCCAAGCCAATGCTCCTTTCCGGGATTACTCATAAACCTGCTGAGAACACTAATGACATGAGAAATGTCGAGTATAGTGTTTACCATCATGAACATGACTGATCCAACCGCACTAGAGTAAGGGACCTTTCCCATTTCTTTTTTCTCCTCATCTGATCTAGGACATTGATCGCTGGAGAACTTGAAATGACCAGCAAGGGGAATTTTGACTGGTTTACTATCTTCTATAGAAAACTTAGACACCATCTTTTCTATGTAAGAAGTTTGAGAAACCTTCAACCCATTTCTCTCATTTTCCCGGATTATACTCATCCCAAGGATCTTTTGAGCATGACCAAGATCCTTCATCTCAAACTCTGAATTGAGTTGAGACTTCAACCTTTCTATCCTCTCCTTGCTGCTACCAACCAATAGCATATCATTAACATAGATGAGGATAATCACCATTTCCTTCACCTTGTGACCTTTGTAGTACAAACATGAATCATAGTAGCTCCTTATGAAACCCAAGCTAGTTACAAAGGAATCGAACCTCTTATTCCATTGCCGAGGTGATTGCTTCAGGCCATAGAGAGATTTCTTCAATTTGCACACCAAATCCCCCTGCTTTCCTTCCTCATGGCCTTCGAGTTGTCTCATGTAGATGGTCTCATCAAGCTCTTCATGTAAGAACGTTGTCTTCACATCCATTTGCTCAATCTCCTAATTAAATTGGACAACCATAGCTAACACTATCCTTATCATCTTGTATTTCAAAACCGATGAGAAAATTTCTGTGAAATCTATACCTTCTCTTTGTGTGAACCCCTTCGCCACTAGCCTAGCCTTATACCGGACTTTATCTCCTGGAGTGTTTCCTTCTTTGATCTTGTAAATCCACTTACAATCCACAACTCTATGTTTTTCTGGTTTAGACACCAATTCCCAAGAGTTGTTCTTCATCAAAGAATGCATTTCCTCCTCCATAACTAGCTTCCATCTTGATGAATCTTTACATCCCAGGGCATCAATGTAAGTTTCTGGTTCATAGTTAATTATCCTTCCTTCTGAATAAGGAGCTATTGCAATAACATCCACAAAACCATATCTCAAAGGTGGTCTGATCTGCCTCCTTTCCAAATCTTTTGCGAGCTAATAATCATTCCGATTTGCTACATCATCTCCTTCTAGTTCAGCCTCCTCTTGAGTGTCTTGAGCTTGGCCTTCATCAATGGGCTCTACCTGATCCGAACCCTCTTGCCTTCCTTGCTCTACCTAAACCCAATTTTCTTTGATGTTATGCTCCACATAAACCGGGCTGGTTTGCTCACTTTCCCCTGCAGGGTTAGTTTTTTCCAAGTAGGGAAATAATAGCTCACCATATCCTAGAAACACACTTTCCAGATCTTGGGCTAAGTTTATCATCCTTTTGATGTGCAAACGTAACACATCCAAAAGTCTTAAGATTGTTTAACTCATGGGGTTTTCCACTCCACATCTCCTCGGGAGTCTTAAGGTCGAATGCTCTAGAGGGTGATCTATTAACCAAATACGCAGCAGTAGACACATCTTCCCCCCAAAAACACTTAGGCAAACCGGAGCCAATAATCATGCACCTAACCTTGTCCAAAAAGGTCCTATTCATCCTCTCAGCAACTCCATTTTGTTGAGGGATTTCCACAACCGTTCTATGTCTTAGAATCCTATTTAACTTACAAAATTTGTCAAAATTATGATTGCAAAATTCTAAGCCATTATCGGTTCTCAAAACCTTAACTACCTTGCCCGTTTGAGTTTCGAGCAACTTTTTCCACACCACAAACTTATTCAAAGCATCCGATTTATTTTTAAACAAATAAACCCAAACCTTTCTAGAATAGTCATCAATCAAAGAAAGAAAGTAAAGATTACCTCCTTGTGTTGATGTTCTTGATGGCCCCCAAAGATTGGCATGAATGTAGTTAAGAATACCCTTTGATTTGTGCACTTCGGTGTTGAAGCTAACCTGATGTTGCTTCCCAAGAACACTACTCTCGCATAAATCAAGTTTTTCTACCCTGTTACCATCAAGTAAACCATCATTGCTGAGAACTTACAGCCCCTTTTTGCTCATATATCCCAAGCGATTGTGCCAAAGAACTGCCTTATCAATCTCAGCCATCAAGCTTGCTGCTTAATCCTTGATGTCTGTCTCTCCAATCATCTCATAGAGACCATCCTTTATCGTTGCTTTGATCACCACCAAGGCTCCCTTGGTTATCTTGATTTTTCCTCCTTCTGCTTTTTATGTGTACCCCATGGAATCTAGCTGCCCAAATGAGATCAAATTTCTTCTCAAATCCGGAAGATATCTCACATTCCGCAGCAGCTTTGTAACTTCATCAAACATTCTCAATTGGATGTCTCCTAAGCCCCTCACTTAGCAAGAGGTATTGTTCCCCTAGAAAACCTTTCCTTCATTGGTTTCCTTGAAATTCTTGAACCAATCACGGTGAGGACACATATGATAAGTGCACCCGGAATCTAAGATCCATTTCTCACTGCTTTGCTTTTCGCTCACATTTGAGCACACAACAAGAACATCATCATCTTGTTGTTCTCCCTTGGCAATTGAAGCCTCTCCATTTTTGGTATAGCCTCTTCCTTTCTCATCCCTTATCATCTTCTTACAATCTCTCTTGAAATGGCCCTCCTTATTGTAGTAGTAGCATCGTTTTCCTCCAAACTTCGGTTTAGAATGTGATCTTCTATGGCTTTGTCCTCTACCCTTTGGTTTGTCCCTGTAGTTGCCATAGTTGTTGCTGCCATTCCGAGTTGTAGGCCTTCCTCTAACGAACAGACCTTCTCCACTTAATCCTTCCCTCATCTTGGCTTTGAAATCATGAGCCCTTATAGCATTAATCACAATTTCTTTGGTTAGTGTATCTCTTCTATATTCAATAGTATTAATCAAGTTTTCAAAACAACCGGGAAGAAAATTCAACAATATAACAGCCAATTGTTCATCCGAGAATTTTATACTACAACTAGCCAAATCTTGAACTAGTTTATTAAACACATCAAGATTATCTTGCAACTCTTTATTAAGATCCATTTTAAAAGCAAATATATGTTTTAGAAGATGGATTTTATTAGGGAGAGTTTTGGTAAGAAACAACTAATCTAGTTTCTTCAAAATGACAGCTGGATCTTCCGAATCTCCACATTCCCTTGTCACACTATCCGACACGTGCAGAAAGATAGTGCTATACGCTATCTTCTTCATCTCATTCCACTGGAGCTCCGTGATACTTGCTGGAAAATCATCTTCTTCTCCAATCGCCAAGTCCACCTTTTGTTGCATAAGAACCGCCTTGATTTTCCGCTTCCAAAGGGCAAAGTCTCTCTTTCCATCAAACTTCTCAACAATGAAGTTTGAACCCATCTTGCAGGAAAAAATCTCAAGATTTATGCAGTACCCATAATTATTTTCCAAACCTCTTCTCTCCAACTTCTAAACTTTAAGAACCCAAACAAATCTTGATCCCAACACCATTCTTGAACCTCAAGAACCCGATCAAATCTTGATCCCAATACCGTTCTTGAATCACCCAAGAAGTTTCCTTTGATTCTTGGAGTCTTGCTCTGATACAACTGTTAAAAATCACCTTAAGAATCCCAGGTTGTGACCTTCAAATACCCAAATCCAGAATGATTTGGACCAAGACAAGAATTAAACCACAAAAGAGAAAACACAAGCAATTGTTATCGAGGTTCGGCAAATCGCCTACGTCCCCGTGAGCTCCTCCGAGCTCTCTGCACTAAATCAATGGAGTTCTTACAATTACTGCAACACCTCAACAAGAACCGTGTGTTCTTGATGAATGAAAGAAGAGAAAAGAAAGAGATAAGAACTAAGTGTTTCCCTGGAATTTTCCCCAAGAAAATTCCAATTACAAAACCCTAAAACCCCAATCTTTCTTACACTCTCTCACTAGAAAAACCTCTAAAGATTTGAGAGCCTTTCTCTCTAAACACCAGCCAATCTGGGAACGAGTTGTTATCTTGTTGTTATTGCTCCTAGATAACCATTTATCTATAGCAATAACTACCATAACCAACTTGAAACCAATCTCAACCCTTAGATCTTGAGAACCAAACAATCATGGCCCTTTAAGTGGTCTAAGTGAACCTGTACGTTTCAAACAAATCCAACGCACCAGCTAAAAGAGCCCAAAATCAAGTGTCTGGTAGACTTTGCGCCGCGGCATGGAAGGAAGTGTGAACTTCCACACTTGCGGGTGGCCGCATGATAGACGCTTAAATATTCATATTCAAGCCCCCTTATTTACAGTTGTTAGGTCATTTATTACGTTAATTTGGTCTCTTTTACTCCATTTGTGTGTTTTACATGTTTTTATAGGGTCTTGGAGAAAAAGATGCAGTTTTGGCACTTAAAGGAAGAAATCTGGAAGCCCTGGAGCATTCTCTGGACAAAGTGCGATCGATCGCGCCATGCAATGCGATCGAGCGCACATGCGATCGTGCGCACACTTGAAGGATCGAGCGCACACTGCGATCGAGCACAAGGCACACTGCGATCGAGCGCACATGTACGGGCGTGAACAGTAAACTGCAAAACCCTATTTTGGAAATAAGAGAATTGTTGTTTTAGAAAGGTTTAGAAACTCATGGTTCTCTTAGGACTTCTCAAAGACCTATAAATACACTTGTAACTCACACAAAAAAACATACCTTAGATAGAAAACACTTCTCTCTTTTCTTTTACTTGGAGTTGAGGGCTTGGGAGAGAATTGATGCCTTTTCTCTCGGGTTTATTCTTCTCATTTATATTTAGTTTATTTATAATGTTTACTTCAGTTAGTATGTGTAACTAACTCTCTTATAGGGCTCGATTGAAGCCCTAGTTATGCATTCCCATATTTTTATTCATTGATAAAATCTTTGCCAATAGTTTATTATGTTACTTAACTTGATTAACATCTGTGCTTATTTAAATTCCTCATATGTATGTGTAAGGCCAACGTATGCATGTGGTATAGATGGGTTAGTTAGATCAATTTGGATGACTGAGTCCTGGGTCTGACATTAGTAACAAGGGATATCTTATCCGGATACCTGGGTTAATCAACATGGGAAACTGAGAGTAGATACCATGCCCTAGGTCTCATGTGGTTGTCGATTTCCACAGTACTTATGTTTTCTTAAGGAACAACTCAAGCAGATACCATGCTGAATCCCTTAAGGAAGAAAAGAGTTAGAGTAGATACCATGCCTAACTCATTGCTTAGGGAAATCAATAGCTTAAGGAGTAGATACCATGCCCTTAGGTTGACAACCAGTAGGTATACATAATAAAGCTAGTGCACTGATACCTTATACACATTGGGAATGTATGACTAGTGGTGGATATCAAAGCCCTATGTCTTTATTATCAAATCACTTTCCAACAGTTATTTATCTCTTTTTACTTTAGAGAAACTAATTCTAAAAGTAACTTTACCAATCCCTGTGGAGATGACCTTGCTTTCGCACACTAGACTACATTGATGACCTTGTGCACTTGCAAGTATAACTAGTACGATTATCCGCTTAATTATTTAGGTATATAATCGCACAACACCGCAGTGCGGGTGGTCCCTGCCTTGACGCACAGGTCCACACCTAGGCACGAAAAACTTGCGCCTAGGCACTGAATCTACTGAAGCTGAAATCTTCAATATTTAATTCTTAGACAAAAAACCCAACAAACTCTACCTTTGTCTAAGCAATTAAACCCAAGCCAATTGTGCAGAGAACTCAGGATCCAAACTCAATCATAAGTCATCACATCATCCGATTCCAATTCTAAGAAGTTCAAGGCAATGATTGAACTTGCTTAGAGTTAGAACTTTAGTGCCTAAATCTACAGGATTTTCTTCCATTGCCACTTTATCCACATGAATGCCTCCATCCGTAACATTTTCCCGAATAAAATGATACCAAACATCCATATGCTTAGTCCTCTCATGGAACACCGGATTCTTACACAAATGCAACGCACTTTGGCTATCCGAATACACCACCACCTACTCTTTTAGGACCTTCAACTCTTCCAACAACCCTTTACACCACATAGCCTCCTTAATAGCTTCCGTTGCTGCTATATACTCAGCTTCGGTTGTTGAGAGTGCTACCACCGGCTGCAACTGAGCCTTTCAACTTATACAACATTCGTTTAAGTTAAAGAAGTATGAGGTAATCGATCTTCTCTTATCCCGGTCTGCTCCATAGTCTGAATCAGCATAACCTTCTAACCAGATGGACTTATCCCTCTTCTTGTAAACAAGCCCTATATCTGAGCTTCCCTTCAAATACCTCAGCAACCACTTCATCCCAAGTCAATGCTCCTTTCCGAGATTAATCATAAACCTGCTGAGAACATTAATGGCATGAGAAATGTCGGGTCTAGTGCTTACCATCATGAACATGACTGATCCAACCACACTAGAGTAAGGGACCTTTCCCATTTCCTTCTTCTCCTCATCCGATCTAGGACATTGATCGCTAGAGAACTTGAAATGACCAACAAAGGGAATTTTTACTAGTTTACTATTTTCCATAGAAAACTTAGACACCATCTTTTCTATGTGAGAAGTCTGAGAAACCTTCAACCTGTTTCTCTCCCTTTCCGGATTATACTCATCCTAAGGATCTTTTGAGCATGACCAAGATCCTTCATCTCAAACTCCGAACTGAGTTGAGACTTCAACCTTTCTATCCTCTCCTTGCTGCTACCAACCAATAGCATATCATCAACATAGATGAGGATAATCACCATTTCCTCCACCTTGTGACCTTTGTAGTACAAGTACGAATCATAGTAGCTCCTCATGAAACCCAAGCTAGTTACAAAGGAATCGAACCTCTTATTCCATTGCCGAGGTGATTGCTTCAGGCCATAGAGAGATTTTTTCAATTTGCACACCAAATCGCCCTGCCTTCCTTCCTCATAGCCTTCCGGTTGTCTCATGTAGATGGTCTCATCAAGCTCTCCATGTAAGAACGCTGTCTTCACATCCATTTGCTCAATCTCTCAATTAAATTGGACCACCATAGCAAACACTATCCTTAGTTGAACCAAAGTGGAGATTAGAATTGTGAAGAAAAACATCCAATAAGGCGGGGAATTGATTTCTCCAAAGCTCTAAACCGGATCCTCCTCATCGATCTCCTCTCAGGTGTCATCCTTCTCCTTTTTCTGCCCTTTTCTGGTACCATCTTCTTTCCTTTTTAGGATTCATCTTCCTGAACCAGACCTCCCCGATCTCCTCGTCTATCTCCTTAACTCCATCTCCCCAATCTTCTCACCACCGTCGGCTGTCGTTTTCTAGTGGGGCTGATTTTGATTGCGCTTGATATGGCTAATAAATGCCCCCACCAATAAGCCAATGACATGTGGAACAACTCCCCACTAATAAGCCGATGACACGTGGAACAACCCCTATCTTATAGCAAGAGGACACACGGAGCAGACAGGTAACGCAACCGTCGAGGGTAAATGTGATTATGGAGATTGAGCCCTATCTGAACACGTGACAGAGATTTTTCAGCAGAGAAGCGGGATCTTAGGGATTTCACCATCCCGGCCACGTGATCAGCCCGCCTCAGGAACCCTATAAAAGGCCCAAAGGAACACAAGAAGAGATGATGTTCAACATTCCCAATCCCTCACAAAAGATTCAGATTATAACTCCCCCCTTTCTCCAAATCCCACACTGACAAAAACATCAGAGTGTCCTCGGAGGCATCACCCACACTTTCCTCCGATGACTCTCTAAGTTCACTTGTTCTCTTGGGCAGATTCCCCAGCCTCCAGCTCAGCAAATTATTTCAAGCATCAACAGATTGGTGCCATCTGTGGGAAACAATCAATCTCTCGCTGAATAGTAAAAGTGAAGAAGCATAAAGAACTCATCTGTTGCCATACCACCCAGAAACGACACAAAAAAGTAGCAAATGAGCCGTCGGGGCGTGCTCCGCACTGATTCAGAGCCACACCCACAGCCAACAATCCAGGTCGATGTTCCCCACAATATTTGAATGCATGAACCCTGGTTCAAATCGACAAGCCTTTCTCAGATAATAGCGCCCCTTGCCACTTAGGGACGGATTCCCCCGACCTTAGGAGGACGACCACGGAACATCCGACCACCCCAGTAACCCAAGCCCAGTTCCAATTGCTTTCTCGATTGATAACTGACCTGGCTGCCAAAGTACGAAAGGGAAGCCGACAACCCTCACCTCCGTTCTCTCACAAGACTCCTAGGCAAACTGGATCCTCCAGCGATGAGTTCCCAGTTGACAGCCATTCCACCGCCGAAACTTCGCTACCTTGCGTTGGCCGATCTAAAGAAAGCTCCTCCTCCAAAAGCAACCCCAACCTAGATAGACGAATCGAAGAGATGGAAGAAAAAATCGATAGAGCCCGTTCACACAGGAGGTCTTCGAGACCCCACTTCCACCCAACTTCAGAATGCCACAAATCAAAACATATAACGGTTCGACAGACCCCCTAGACCACTTGCAGTATTACAAAACAACCATGACACTTCACCGACATTCCGACCCAATCATGTGTCGCACCTTCCCCCTGAAGCTGGAGAAAGCTGCCAGCATGTGGTATTCACCCTTAAAGCTAGGAAGTATTGGCAATTTCAGAGAGCCCAGTTACTCCTTTGCCTCTCACTTTCTTAGTAGCAAAGGGCCGAAAAAAACCTCAGAGAGCCTAATCAACATCGTCCAGCATCGAGAGGAGAGGCTCCGAGCCTACATATCAAGATTCAACACAGCTGCTTAGGAGATCCCGGACCTTGACCCCAACGTCCAAATACTAGCATTCAAAAACGGACTAAAGTCCAGGGTCTTTAACTCCAAACTCACCAGATGTCCACCTAAAGATATGAAGGAGGTCCTGGCCTGAGCCAAAAAGTACATGTTAGCTGAGGATGACCAGGCTTTCTGAAGAGAAAGGGAAGGAGAGACAAAGAAAATGAGGAAAGACATCGACCCTCATAGAGTGACAGCCAAAAGACCCCACCAAAAAAGTAGATACAAGCCCCATAACCGATTTGATAGCTTTACCCCCTTCAACGCGTCCAGGACCAACATCCTGATGCAACTTTAGAACAGGTCGGTCCTCCAGTGGCCCCCCAAACCACAACATCTCAGAGAGGACCAGAGTAAATGGTGTTGATTCTATAAGAACCACGGACACGACACCGAAGAATGCCATAGTTTGAAGCTGCAAATTAAAGCCCTCATTAACCGAGGGCACCTAAAGGAGTTTACCGGATCCCGACAAAGGATGGCTCCCAACCAACTTAGGGGAAACCCCGGACCCTTTTTTCTTCCAGATCGAGAACATCAGAATCCTCGAAAAAGCCCCAGACTCAAGTAAGCAGAACCCAACCAAAGGAACCAGGAGGTAGCAGCGACCAAAATTATCAAAACGATCTGCGGATGCCCCACCGCCGGAGGTAACTTGGGACAGAGCAACAAGGCGTACGCTAGAACTGTAGCCTCCGTTAGCAACCCCCACAAACGGAGGAAGTCAAGCCTGGTAATCTCCATCATTGATGACTATTTAAATGGGGTACAGATCCCGCACGATGATGCGGTAGTGGTCTCCCTCCTAGTGGCCAACCACGAAGTCAGACGCATCTTGGCAGACAACGAGAGCTCGACAGACGCCTTGTTCTATGACGCTTTCCAACGAATATAGTGAAAAAACGAATAGCTAGAACCAGCTTCCAGCCCGCTGTATGGCTTCGTGGGAACCCTTGTGTTCACTAAAAGAAGCATAGCCCTCTTTGTCACCGCAGGGACAGCACCGTAAATAGCCACCATACGGACCACCTTCCTGATCGTCAAGCAACCATCGTCTTATAATATAATCCTCGGCTGACCTACTCTCAACAAGCTAAAGGTAGTTGTCTCCACCTACCATCTAAAGATAAAGTTCCCCACCGACGAGGGAGTAGGTATGGTTAGAGAGAACCAAAAAACCTCCCGATCCCGCTACCTAAGCGCTATCAAGGAAAGAAAGAAGACTGAGACCTTATCCCTTGAAGTAGAAAACTTCAGAGATTGAATGAAAACTCCAATAGCGTGACCCATGGAAGAGCTGACCACAGTCCCCCTAGGTAAAGACCCCTCCCGAAA
This sequence comes from Bretschneidera sinensis, assembly GCA_023935145.1. Lineage (NCBI taxonomy): Eukaryota > Viridiplantae > Streptophyta > Magnoliopsida > Brassicales > Akaniaceae > Bretschneidera > Bretschneidera sinensis. Next base: position 143,357,297 of record CM043697.1, read on the forward strand.
AATCCAAATCGGATCCAGCCTCCCGGAGGACCGTAGAGACACTTTCCTCTCCCTCCTTAAAAAGAACCAGGATTTGTTCGCTTGGTCCGCGTCAGACATGCCCGGGATCGACCCCAAGACTATCGAACACAGATTGAACGTAGAACCAAGGCATAGACCTGTCATTCAGAAGAATAAGATATTCGCTCTGGAGTGACATGTCGCCATCAAGTTAGAGGTAGATAAGTTGCTGCGGGCCGGCTTCATCCGGGAAGCAAATTACCCCGACTGGGTGTCAAACATGGTGATAGTCCGAAAAACCAATGGCAAGTGTCGAATCTGCATCGACTTCACTGATTTAAACAAAGCTTGCCTAAAGGACAACTTCCCCCTACCACGGATCGATCAGCTAGTGGACACTACTTTAAGGCATGAGCTCTTCACTTTCATGGACGCGTATTTCGGGTATAACCAGATCTTTACGCATGAACTTGATCAAGACAAAACCACTTTTGTCACGGGTCAAGGGTTGTACTGTTATAGGGTCATGCCCTTCGGACTCAAAAACACCGACGCTACTTATCAAAGGTTGGTGAGCAAGATCTTTCGAGGGCAGATTGGGCAGAACATGGAAGTCTATGTGGACGACATGTTAGTCAAAAGCACCGAAGCTAGAAACCATAACTCCGACTTAAGATAGGCATTTGAAGTGTTACACAGACACAAAATGAGGCTAAACCAAGCAAAGTGAGCGTTCGGGGTGACCAGAGGAAAGTTCTTGGGCTTTATAGTCACTCAAAGAGGGATAAAAGCCAACTTAGAAAAATAAAGGCTATTCTTCAGAGCCATCAGAAAGGCGAAGGACTTCGTTTGGACAGAAAACTGTCAGCAAGTGTTCGAGGAGCTGAAAAAGTATCTGAGCTCATCTCAACTCCTGACCAAACCCCTCATAGACGAAGAACTCTTTCTGTATCTATCAGCTGAACAAGATGCCATAGCCTCCATCCTGATCCGAGAGGAAGTAGGCATCCAGAAGCCTGTCTACTACGTCAGTAAGATCCTCCATGAAGTGGAGGCAAAGTACCTCCCCATATAGAAGATGGTGTACGCCTTTATAGTTACAGCATGAAAGCTCCGACCGTACTTTCAAGCACACACCATCGTCCTCCTGACGAACTAGCCACTAAGACAGGTCCTGCACAACCCAGATGTCTTAAAAAGAATAGTCAAGTGATCCATAGAGCTCGGGGAGTTCGACATCTGGTATCACTCTTGAAAGGCGGTCAAGGCTTAGGCTCTCACAGACTTCATCGTCAAAACAACTCTCCCGATAACTCCAGATGAAAGGTCAAATATGAAACCAGACGAGAAAACCCCGAGGTGGACCCTTTATGTAGACGGGTCCTCCAATACTACTAGAAGTGGGGCTAGACTTATCCTTTGCAGTCCAGACGGATTCGTCATCGAGTATACCCTGAAGTTTAGGTTCAAAGCCTCCAACAACGAAGCAGAGTATGAAGCATTGCTCACGGGTATGAAACTGGCAAAAACAGTGGCCATTAAAGCACTGGACACATACAACGACTCACAGCTAGTGGTAAATCAAATAACCGGACAATTCGAAGCCCGAGGATAAAAGATCGCCCGATACCTTGAGAAGGCCAAGGAGCTCGCAGCAGGGTTCAAAACGTTCCAGATAACTCATGTTCCACGGGCTGAAAAATCAAAAACGAACACCCTAGCCTGACTCGCTCATTCTCGACAACTCGAGCTGACCCAAGTCATATACCTCGAGACCCTCACCACCCTGAGCATTAATGAGATCCCAGTGTTATCGATGGTAGAAGAAGAAACATGGATGGACCCAATCCTCTGGTACTTGCGATATAGGAAGCTCCTCGAGCGAAAAAATGAAGCAAGGAAACTCATCTCTAGCCTTCAAAATGTTTCGACAAAGGTATTATTGGCCTGGGATGAAGAAGGATGCCATAAATTTGGTCCAGAAGTGCAAAAGCTGCCAGCAGTACTCTTCTATACCCCGCCAACCGGCCAATCTTCACCTCAATCACAAGCCCACTTCTCTTCGCCTTATGGGGAATGGACCTACCAGGTCCCTTCACCAGAGCCTCCGGTCAAATAAAACATCTCATCATAGCTATCAACTATTTCACTAAGTGGGTTGAAGCAGAACCACTGTCCAGCATAACGGATCATCAAACTCGAAACTTTGTCTGGAAGTCCGTCGTGTGCCGGTTCGGTATACCCCAGGTATTGGTCACCGATAACGGTAAACAATTCGACAGCGCTCGATTCAGAATGTTCTGAGAGGAACTCTACATAGAACATCGATTCCCGTAGGCCAACGGGCAAGCCTAAGTGACCAATAACACACTTTTTCAAGGTATCAAGAGAAGACTCGACAAAGCCAATAAGCAATAGGCCGACCAACTTCCCAACGTTCTCTGGGCGTATCGGACGATCGCTCGAACGCCAACGAGAGAAACCCCGTTCTTCATGGCATATGGCTCGGAAATGGTTATCCTCTTGGAGATCGGAGTACCATTGTTGCGCGTGCAAAACTTCGAACAAAATGACAATAAGAAGGGCTTACAAATGAATGTCGATCTTATCGACGAAGCCTGAGATAGAGCTTAGATCCGTTTAGTCGCCTACCAATAAAGAGCAGCCTGATATCACAACTCTCGAGTCCAAAATAGGAATCTCAAGTTACATGACCTCGTCCTCCGAAAAAATGAAGTGTCTTGCCCTCGAGAAACAAGAAAGCTTGTTCCCAAATTGGGAAGGCCCGTACCAGATCAAGAAAGTGTGCCGAGCCGGCACCTTCGAACTTGAAGAATTAAGTGGCAAGCCCATCATTCGCACTTGGAACGCGGAGAACCTCCTCAAATTCCATCAGTAACCCGTCTCCGGGCATAACTCGCCTCGGCTCGATTAGCAAAAATTGTAAGAAGCATGAATGAAATAGAAAGACCTAATTTAAAAAACCAAGGCTTCATTAACCTAAAATACAATTACAAAAATGGGGACTTTACCGGCCTCAGTCTACACAAAAAATGCAAAACTATCCTAGTCTTTATGGGACGGCTCTCACTCAGACGCGGCCCTGGACTCGTCACCAGCATAAGCCACCACCCATTCGTCTTCCCTAGAGCTCCCTAGCTCAAGGCCAAAGAAGTCAACTCCAGGATAGAGGGCCTCGGCCTTCTTCTTGGCTTTGCAGAAGCCTCTTCGAAGAACTGCTGGCCAGCCTCCTCCACTAGGGCCTCCCGGTAAGAGGTAGAGTCCCTGTAGGAAGCTAAGGCCTCCTCTACAGCTTTCTTGGTGGCTTCGGTAGCCTCCTCCCTCGACTGCCGCTCCGAGGCAAGAGCAGCATCCCTCTCAGCCACTAAGGCATCCCTAGCTAGGTGCAGAGCGTCCCTCTCATTTGCAGCCTCCTCTTTGGCCCTATCAACTGCTTCTAAGGACACCTGGAGTGCCTGGACAAGCTTAAGACTCTCGTCCAGCCTCTGCTGACACTTCCCCAACTTCTCCACTGTATCCATGCACCGACGGGACAGCACTCCGACGAGCACACCAGACTGAAGCAAAGCACAAGTATCATTAGCGAATAAATAACAAGAAAGAAGAACCTAAGGAAAACGGAGTTGGAAGATTTCTTACGTGAGAAGTCAGTGCCTCGGCTGCAGAACATAGCCCCTCAATAGGCTTCCGAGAAAGCTCAAGCATATCTCGGGGAAAGATCCCCATAATGAGATGCTCTTGGGCTACCCGTGGATGGGAGAATACCGAGTCATCCACCTTCAGAGGCCATCGAGGCGTGAAGACTCCGATAGGTGAGGAAACCCCTCGGGACGAGAACGGGACCTGAGAAGGCTCAGGTGGAGGCACGGCCGGGGAGACCCTCGGTATGCAGATAAAGACCATTTAATAAACTATTGATACTTAAATTATCATTGTTCTTACAACAAAAATTCAGCACAAGAAGGGAATGAAGAAAAAATGAGTGTAAAATACAAAGAAAAAAAATATCATACACATTTTTAACTTCAATTTTTTTTTTCCAAAACCTAATTCTAAATTAATAGTACCCCCTGTATACTAGAGATGGATGTCGCGTATCCATGTTGACGTGACAGCCATGGAACAAGACGTTAATCTCCTAGTTATTAAACAGAGAGCCGAGCTCTATATGATAAGTAAAGATTGGGAGACTGCAATTTCATCCACCACCACTGAACACTCAGACACGGGAAGGGAATGAAGATAAAAAAAATGAGTGTAAAATATAAAGAAAAAAAATATCGTACACATTTTTAACTTCAGTTTTTTTTCAAAACCTAATTCTAAATTACTAGGGGGTTATATACTAGAGATGGATGTCACGCATCCATGTTGACGTGACAGCCATGGAACAAGACGTTAATCTCCTAGTTATTAAACAGAGAGCCAAGCTCTATGTGATAAGTAAAGATTGGGAGACTGCAATTTCGTCCACCACTGTTGAACACCCAGACACAGGAAGGGAATCTAAAAAAAAAAATGAGTGTAAAATATAAAGAAAAAAAACATCATACACATTTCTAACTTCAATTTTTTTTTCCAAAGCTTAATTCTAAATTAATAGTACCCCCTATATACTTAGAGATGGATATCACGTATCCATGTTGACGTGACAGCCATGGAACAAAACGTTGATCTCCTAGTTATTAAACAGGAAGCTGAGGTCTATATGATAAGTAAAGATTGGGAGATTGCAATTTCGTCCACCACTATTGAACACCCAGATAGTCCTGCTACTCGCGTACTAAATTGCAAAGTTACCACACTATATAGGAATGTTCTCATATATTCACTTTTTTACCAGCACTATGAACAATATTAGATGGGGGAGCTTCATTTCTAATATTGCTCTCACAGATACTATTAGATTACCTGAACTGATTTTATAAAACCATAGTAAGTTCATCACGTCCTCTGACTTTATCAGTTTTAAGCATTCAATTTCTTGTTCAGTTGCACAATTACCTTTAGAGAGTCGATATTCAAGACTATAATTTCTCTTAGCCCTTTGCCTTACCTCAGTTCACTAACATGTTTCACATTATGTCATGCATGAAGATCCATTTCCACCTTGTATTCCTCCCCGCAACCACATTTAATCGCGTAAAAAAAAAAAAAAAAAAAACCATATTTAATCGCGTGAGAAATTCCCTGCAACAAGCAATCCATGAAAGGGACATTCTAGAAACAAAAAGCAAGTAAAATAGACAGTCTTCAGGCCTCGGCCAATTCCACAGGACACTTTTATAAATGATAAAAGCAAGCACAAGTCTACCTTCCTTCCATGAACCTAGCCTTGGCCATAACCAAAGGCCACTTTATCAATGCATCAAGTGGCCACTGAACTGGCCTGTAAAATACAAAGCAAATGTTGCCAACCACACTAACCTGCAGCTTTTTAATTTGGTCCTGCAGTGACTGCAGATACTCAGTTTCTCCAGATTTATCTGAGAAAAGGGCTCTGTACACCTCTTCCAAAATCATTATATCCATTTCCAATAGCTCTGGCTATAGTCATCCACATATTCAGAGATATTTTGTAGAGGAAAAAAGATGATAAATAAGTATCACTTGTAAGAAAATGTATGAACACAGGAAGTAGAAAGAGACACCAATCATGGACTCCATTTAAAGATTTGGAGGCTCATCGCTCAAGCAAAACCTTTCTACAAGGCAATCCGAACTAATCCATATTTCTTGAGAGTAGAGAAAATGACATAAATAGGTGTAGAAAGAAAATAACCAGATTCCATTTCATTAACAGCAAACATTCAAGCACGTGTGTTTATGCAGACATGCAAGACCATACACCTACGCACGAATTCAATAAACAACTAACCTTAAAATCATTTGCCTCGAACCTCACAAGGTCAATAGACTGCTTCGCCTGAATGAAAACTGTAATTCAAAAACGAACACTGAAAGACTCATGAAAACATTATTTCCCGGGACTAATCCGAAATTTTCTATTTACTTCCTTCTTTTTCCCACTTTTCTTGGGGTGGGGGTGAGAGGGGTGTAAGGCAAGGGGAAGCAGATTTCGGATGAGAACTATCGAATGGGTACAAGCTTTATCTTGAAAAAATAGTATAGAACTACCGGATTCATGGAAGTACAATGTAAGTTTTACCTGATCAGTTAGTTAGAAAAAGACCAACCCCACACCAGAAAGAAAAAGAACAAAAATGTAAATTCAAATAAAACTAAATCATCAATTTACATATGTCAATCATGTCGTTCTAGAGAAGCAACCAATTAAATCTTTCAGAACATAATAAAAATACTTAGATTAATGAGTATAAATCCTGCATTCAGTACAAAAATCCTCTTTAAAGAAATAACCTTGCTGTTCTCAGTAACAAGTTTTGTTTTCATCCGTGCAATCTCATTAAGCTTGGCTTTAGCAGAGTCTAACTTGACCATTAGGTTCCTCCTTGCTTTATTGTGGTAGTATTCCAATGACTAATAAGAAAAATGAATTTACTTAAATCCTAATGATTGCAGGAAGTAATTTATCAAAAAAATATTGATTCCAGGAAGTAGCTTTACCATATTGTCTCTGATTGGATGCTTATCAGTGCTAAAATTCCCTGCAAGAAAAGTACAATATGAGATTATATTTTTTTAAGGAAAAAAGCTAATAAATTAGTAAATTCACATCTCAATATGTAAAACCTGTTGAGAACTACAACTACTTATAGATAAGAATATTCTTACGGTTTCATCTTACATATATATAATGTAAGGATAGGGTGAGAAAAAATAAAGTAAGGATAGGGTGAGAGAATTGTAGGATAGAAACTCTTCATTTCGCCATTTATTTCCCACTTTCTTTCGTTTTTTTCCTCTTCCCCTTTCTTCCTTCCACTGCACTAACATTCTGGTATCAAAGAAGGTGGTGCTCTCAAATCCCAAGGGCTCCTTGATGATGCATTGCATCTGTCTCTAAGGTCTTAAGCTCCACGTCCACATAAGGGTCCCACACACAAGAGAAAATTGATGTGCCCATTCTTGAAAGGCTAAGCTTAGTAACCAGTTGTAAAAATATCCCCTGTTTGTTCATCCTGAATATCACATGGAGGAGCCTGACAAGAAAGAATATTATAAAAAAGTAAGAAAGAAAAATGTAGAGTGTTATGGAACAACAAAGACCATTTAATAAACTATTGATACTTAAATTATCATTGTTCTTAACACAAAAATTCAGGACAGGAAGGGAGAGAAGAAAAAAATGATAGTGTAAATTATAAAGCAAAGAAAAAAAAGGAATATCATACACAATCCGAATTGATAAGGTAAAGTCTAAATTAGGATTTTCCTTAATCCTCTCTCTATTTTTGGTTATTTTGGTATGAATGGAATATGAGAGAATTCGATGGAGGGAAAAAACCTATTATCTCCATTGAAGAGTGGTTCAATACTTTTGGGTTTTCATTTAATGAAAAATCTTTTGTAAATAAAGATGAGTTTATAGATTTCATCCATATATATCCTGTATATAGTTCTTTTATACATGAAGGTGCTTTTTAAATATAATTTTTAATTTATGCACAAAAAAGAAAAAGAAAAAAGGTTGGATAAGACAAGTTGTCTAGAACAAATAAATTTCAAATATGAAGTTCATCATTATATCATGTAGAATGTTCTAAAGAGGGGTTTGTTTAAATAATCAAGTTTATCTTCGAAACGAAAAGTTTTATGGTAAATACCCCAGTTCAAACTCCAAATTATATAACAAATGGCGATCATGCGATAAATATAAACAGTAAGTTACCTCTATAGGATGATCCCTTCTCTCAGCTGCCGCGACAAGTATTTTAATATTCAAAGCAGATCTGAACCCTTGCTGTCTAACCATGCCTACAGAAACAAAATTTCAGAAATCAGATGCAATAAATCGAAAGGAATTAGAGTGATCTTGGGGATAGTTTATCATCCAGAGTACATGTATAAGCAGTCAAGAAAGATATATATACTTACTAGTTGAAGTAATTCCCCTGGAAAAATGAAGAACACCAGAAGAGGAAGAAACAATTGCTGGGACACTAGTGGCACTTTGTGCTGGCGCAGTTTGAATGGACCGAGAAACAGTCAACTAGACCCAAAAAAAAATTTGAACAGTATCTAATAGAATGCAATATATAGATACTGGCTAGAGGGAGGTCAAATCGTATGATTGATTTGATAAAAGCTCTAAATTTTATTCGAATTAGTATGCAGAACTTTTTTAAGAGTAAAGTTTGTACATATAAAAGGGACTAAGGGGTGCTAAACCATGTAAAAAAAACTACCCGTCGAACAAAAAACATAAGAGTGTATAGCTACCTATATTTGGTGTCTCTAAAAGACTTTCTCCTCCCCATTAAAAACTCTTTTTTTTTTATCCAAACAATCGAAAAGATGGACAGGAGAATGAGAGCTATTAATTTTCATTTTACGTGCTGAAATTCCCCGCCAAGCCCACAAATTCTCTTCAATGGACGACTCACCCAAGAAAGGCGAATTGATATGCAGAATCGAATTTTTTTTTTTTACTTAAAAAAAAGAAAAAAATCGAGAACTTGAATCCGGGTCTAATCGACCAAATCACCTATATACAAGAGAGACGCCTAAATGAAATAAGGAAGCTCTAAAGTTTCAAATCCATGGAATCCAAAAACTCCCGAAAGCACGAGAAGAAATGGGTCTCAGAAATGGCATAATCCAGCAATGCCAAATTTACCTCGCTTCTTTTGTCTATGAAAACTATATATATAATCCAGGCTGTTACGAAGAAATTTGCACTTTCCCCGACCAAACTACATCCCTCTATCCTGCTAATAACAATGATAAGTACGAACTGGACCTAAATTTTGTGCAGATGAAGAAACCTAAATATGAGCACAAGCAACATAACACAGAAATATTGAAATATATGAAAAACAATTTCAAAGTCACTTTATTTCTCGTATTAAAACTTAATTAGCCATAAAGTAATATTTAAAGTAAAAACTACCGAGTTCAACCTGAAGGTCTAGGACTCCAGGCAATCCACACCACTCTAATAAGCAAAAATACCATACCTTGAAGACAACTAAAAAGTAGGATCATGTACCCACAGGAGTTGGACTACAAATCCGATAGTTGGTCATATCCTTCCCAGACAAGGTCTTTGAAGTAAAAGATACATAAAAAAAGAGCTACTATTAGCAGTCCTTCCCTCAATCATTGGGATGAATATCTAAACTAAGCCACCAAAAGCTAGGCAGGTTCTGCCAAAAACCATGACAACTGGAAAAAAGAAAGCCCACGTTTGACATATCCAATAGAACGGCCGCAACCGAGCTACTTTTCTGGATACCCAGGGAATAACCTGTACTCCTCAAATAAATTCTGTATCATACACTCAAAAACCATTGTTACCTGGATATCACATAAGAACAAGTTAGTACATTCTTGCCAAACATAGAAGTGAAAACGTATGAAGTAACACAATCTAACACAAACCGAGGTTAATAATTTCAGTTTAGATACAAGGACTCAAACCATGCAAGGTGACAGCGTCAGTTGTTACAGTACAAGTAAAAGAACTGTTGGTGATTTGCATCAGGTGCTGCTGCACCACTCTGTCATTACTATCCTTTGTCAGCTGCTGTCATTACTATCCTTTGTCAGCTGCTGTCATTACTATCCTTTGTCAGCTACATTTACTAATCCATGTTTTTTGTCATTTACTAACCCATGTTATCAGTCGTTACTACCCCATGTGTGTTGTACCATGTATTAGTTGTTTTTGTTTATTTTTTTCTACAGCTTTACTTTTCAATTTTTATATATATTGTAAGCTGATGCATTATGAAAATAGAATTCCATATTACATTTTCTGTGTATCTTCCTCCATTCTCTCCTTGTCCTAAGAAAAAATTCTTGTTCTTTCATTCTTTAAAACTAACAATTGGTATCAGAGCTTTATTCTTGAGGGATCTGTGAGTGTTCAAATGGAAGGAGAATCCAGTTTTTCATCAATGGCTCCACTTGTTTTTTATGGAAACAACTATCAAATATGGGCAGTGCGTATGGAGACCTACCTGGACGCGTTGGATCTGTGGGAGGCTGTAGAAGAAGATCATGAAGTTCAGCCTCTCCCAGCAAATCCTACTGTGGCACAGATCAAGATACAAAAGGAGAAAAGGACAAGAAAATCGAAGGCGAAGGCATGTCTATTTGCAGCGGTTTCACCAACGATTTTTACCAGAATTATGTCTCTCAAAACAGCTAAGGCTATTTGGGACTATCTCAAGGAAGAATATGCAGGAAATGAAAGAATTAAAGGGATGCAAGTCTTAAACTTGATAAGGGAATTCGAACTTCAAAGAATGAAGTGCTCCGAGACGATTAAAGATTACTCAGACAGGCTTCTTAGCATTGCAAACAAAGCGAGGCTTCTTGGATCTATGTTTACTAACTCAAGAATTGTAGAAAAAATTCTTGTTACAGTACCTGAAAGATATGAAGCAACCATCACTACCTTGGAGAATACCAAGGATCTGTCAAAAATTTCCTTGGCAGAATTGCTTAACACAATGCAAGCACAAGAGCAAAGAAGACTGATGAGGGATGATGCAACAATCGAAGGAGCTTTGGCAGCCAAGCATCAAAACACGGCCAGAAACAAAGAGAAAAGTAAGAAAGATTTTGAAGGAAATGGAGCAAGTACAGCATCAGCCATTGCAAAAGGAAATAATGAAATCAGAGGAAATCCTATCAACCTTGTCAACACTGCGGAAAGAAGGGTCATCCTCCGTTTAGATGCTGGAGAAGACCTGATGCTAATGTTCCACCTTGCCAACACTGCGGAAAGAAGGGCCATCCTCCGTTTAGATGTTGGAGAAGACCTGATGCTAAGTGTTCCAAGTGCAATCAACTTGGACATGAAGCAGTAATTTGCAAAGGAAAAGCTCAGCAGCAGGAAGTTGAAGCCCAAGTTGCAGATCAAGAGGATGAAGATCAACTTTTTGTGGCATCTTGCTTTGCAAGCAGTAGTTCGACTGATAGTTGGTTAATTGACAGTGGCTGTACCAACCACATGACCAATGACAAGGAACTCTTCAGAAATTTGAGGCCAACTGACATTACTAAAGTCAGAATTGGCAATGGTGATTACATCTCTGTCAAAGAGAAAGGAACAATCTCTATAACCAGCACTACAGGCACAAAGAGAATTTCAGATGTTCTATACGTACCAGAAATTGACCAAAACTTGTTGAGTATAGGTCAATTGATTAAAAAAAGGCTTTAAAGTGATCTTTGAAGATAGTTACTGTCACATTCTTGATGTCACGGGTCAGGAAATTCTTAAAGTGAGAATGAAGGGCAAAAGTTTTTCTTTTGATCCCATCAAAGAAGAACTTGTTGCATTTTCAACCGAAGCCAACAACACCGAGTTATGGCACAAGAGACTTGGTCAATGTCACTTGCAAAGGATGTAGCTTATGAAAAAAAAGGAGCTCACAGTTGGCTTACCAACATTTGGAGATCACTTACCATTTTGTCATGCTTGTCAATATAGCAAACAAAAATGGAGACCATTCCCAAAGTCAACCTGGAGAGCCACTCATAAGTTGCAGCTAATCCACACAGATGTATCCGGTCCTCAAATAACTCTGTCATTAGCAGGTAGTCGGTATTACATTGCCTTCATTGATGACTTTACAAGAATGTACTGGATTTTTTTCTTAAAATTCAAGTCAGAAGTGGCTGGAGTGTTTTGGAAGTTCAAGAAGGTGGTGGAAAACCAACGTGGCTGCAAAATTCAAGCTCTAAGGTCAGATAATGGAAAAGAATACACCTCAGAAGAATTCAATCTGTTTTGTGAGGAAGCAGGCATAGAACACCAGCTTACTGCTCCATATACTTCACAACAAAACGGAGTTAGTGAAAGGAAAAACAGATACATAATGGAGATGACCAGATGTATGCATCATGACAAGGAGTTGCCAAAGAAGCTTTGGGCTGAGGCAGCAAGTACTGCTGTTTTCTTGCAGAACAGATTGCCTACCAAGGTGTTGGAGGATAAAACTACATTCGAGGCTTGGAATGGCTATAAACTTACTTTCAATTTTCTTAGAGTGTTCGGTTGTATGTGTTTCTCTCACGTTCCACAGGTCAAGCGTGATAAACTTGACAAGAAGTCAGAACCGGGCATCTTTGTGGGTTATAGTTCTTCCTCTAAAGCCTACAAGGTGTATCAACCTCAAACAGGGAAATTAATTGTTAGTAGAGATGTGTTCTTAAATGAAGATGAAAAATGGAATTAGGAACAGACACAAGAGACATCCACAAGCATACACAAATCAAGTCTCTCATTCCAAACGACAGAAGAAGATTTGGAAGATGATCCACCAATCCATGGAACAAGACTGCTCTATGATATCTATCAAAGATGCAATGTGGCCATTTGTGAACCTGTGGGTTATGAAGAAGCCATTAAAAACCAGAAATGGAAGAAGGCAATGGAGGAGGAGCTGTACATGATCAAGAAAAACGAGACATGGCAGCTTGTTGATACACCTCAAGAGAGAAAAATCATTGGGGTCAAATGGGTGTTTAGAACCAAGTTCAATGTTGATGGATCCATCAACAAACACAAAGCCAGGCTTGTTGTCAAGGGGTATGCTCAAGTTTTTGGAGTTGATTACTCAGATACATTTGCCCCTGTTACTAGATTAGACACTATTCGGCTGGTGCTAGCTATAGCAACCCAAAATGGGTGGAAAGTGTTCCAATTAGATGTAAAATCAGCCTTCTTAAATGGTCTATTGCAGGAGGAGATCTTTGTTGAGCAACCAGAAGGATTCATTGAAGAAGGCCATGAAGACAAAGTGTACCTACTAAAAAAGGCTCTCTATGGCTTAAAACAGGCGCCTAGAGCCTGGTATAGTAGGATAGATGATCATCTATTGAGCTTGGGTTTTTACAAAAAGCCTATCAGAAGTCACTCTCTATGTTAAGAAAAAGGGGACTGACTTTCTTATTGTGTCATTGTACGTTGATGACTTGTTGGTGACAGGTAACAATGCCAAGCTTGTTGATGAATTCAAGCAAGAGATGATGCTGGTTTTTGGTATGACAGACCTTGGTCTGATGACATATTTCCTTGGTATAGAGATCAAACAAGATGAAGGAGAATTTTTCGTTTGTCAAAGAAAGTATGCTAAGGAAATACTTAAAAAGTTTTGTATGGAGGAATGCAAAGCAACGGCTACACTAATAAGTCAGAAGGAAAGCCTAAGTAAGGAAGATGGCACAGACAAAGTTGAAGAAGGCTATTTCAGAAGCATGGTTGGATGTCTAATGTACCTAACTGCAACCAGGCCAGATATCCTTTTTGCTGTAAGCATTCTCTCTCGTTTTATGCATTGTGCTAGTGAAATGCATCTTAAAGCAGCAAAAAGGGTCATTAGGTACATCAAAGGGACTGTTAACTTTGGTGTAAAATTCAAGAAGTGTCAAAACTTCAAGTTGATGGGATTTTCTGACAGTGATTGGGGTGGATCCATGGATGATATGAAGAGTACATCTGGTTACTGCTTTAGTCTAGGATCAGGTGTGTTCTCTTGGTGTTCCAAGAAACAAGAATGTGTAGCACAGTCTACTGCAGATGTTGAATTTGTTGCTGCTACAGCAGCAGTGAATCAAGTATTGTGGTTGAGGAAGCTGTTATGTGATCTACATTTGAAACAACTGAATGATACAAAGGTATTTGTGGACAATCAAGCTGCAATTGCAATATCTCATAATCTGGTTTTTCATGGAAAAACTAAACATTTTAAGATTAAGCTATTCTTTCTAAGAGAAGTGCAGAAAGAAGGAGATGTGAGCTTGGTTTATTGCAGATCTGAAGATCAGCTTGCAAATATTTTCACAAAACCTCTACCAGCAAACAGATTTGAGCCTCTTAGGGAGAGACTTGGAGTTTGCAGCTCCTAATGCAAGGAGGAGTGTTGGTGATTTGCATCAGGTGCTGCTGCACCACTCTGTCCTTACTGCCCTTGTTAACTGCTGTCATTACTACCCCTTGTCAGCTGCATTTACTACCCCATGTTCTTTGTCATTTACTAGCCCATGTTATCAGTCATTACTACCCCATGTGTGCTGTACCATGTATTAGTTGTTTTTGTTTATTTTTTTCTGCAGCTTTACTTTTCAATTCTTATATATATTGTAAGCTGATGCATTATAAAAATAGAATTCCATATTACATTTTTTGTGTATCTTCCTCCATTATCTCCTTGTCCTAAGAAAAAAATTTTGTTCTTTCATTCTTTAAAACTAACAGGAACTGCTGCTAAAAAAAAGGATAAGATATGCACAACATAAGAATGAAAAGGCAGCACTAGGGCTGGCTCATCTGATATTTATATTAAAATAATGTGTATACAATTTCTATTATACCCTCAACAATATATACTATTGAAATTATAATTTAAATATGCTTAAAAACAACCTATGAAGCTGCCCAGGAGCAGAGTCTACTAAGGGCTGAGTTACAGCACTTAGGATTAAGCTGTCCAGCAGATAAACATAGACACGAGACAACACAGAGCTTTCAGAACTACCAGAGACAAAGCAGGTGCACCAGCAGCACCACATCTGAGCTATGGCCAGACTGATTTTGCCTAGGAAACCGAAAAAAACCCTAGGACAACGGAATTTAAGTAAAAGTGCAATGTTAAGATTTAATTCAAATCTACACTAGAAAGAAAATAAGTATTACCTCATACACTCCGAGTTGAGAGTGGGAAAAATGGCCTGCTCTAAGGCGAAGGGTGGTATAATACCCATAAGACCTTGTGGATAAAAACTGACATCATAATGTGAAGGGCCAACACCTTTTAGAGAAAGTTGCTGAGAAATTTCACCATCAATAGTTTGGAGTGCCAGGCACAAAAATGCACAATAAAAAAAATGGATTTGTTTGTTAAAATAAAATGAACATCCAAAGAAAGTGGTATCAGATGATAAGATAGTAGTTGATCAACATTTTATGACCTTTTTTAAGTATTCCACCAAATCAAGAACTAAACCAAAATACTCTCATTAAGATGCATAAGTAGTTCATCAATACAACAGAAAGGAACACTCAGCATACTAGTGATCTTACTCCCATATGAGAAACTCACCTGGTATTTAGTAAAATCTGAAACTTATTTTTCTTTGGGACTTCACAAAAGTTGATCAAGTGCTTAAGTTAAGCACTTTAGTTTGGGGGAAGGAAAGTGGGGAGCAAGGAGACATACCTTCTGTGTTGCAGCAAGATCAAGGTTGTCGTTCATGCTCTAGAAGTTCATTAGTTTGGAAGCAAGTTTGATTTTAATTATTTTATATTTATTATTACTATAAAATAAGAAGAAGAAAAACTTTTAAAAAAACTCTAAACTCTTTTAAAATATTTTTTTAAAAAAAGTGATTTAACGTTAAAAAAAATTAAAGCACTTAACTGGATAAATATCGATTATGAGTTATGACAATTATTGCGAGATAAAGAGAGTATTATTTATGGTTTTTGGTCTTTAATCAAATTTCATAACATTTAACAATTATAATGTTGGGGTAGATAGAAAAAAAAAACTGACAACTTAATGCTTGTATAATAATTTGTTTAAATACATTTATCATCACATAAACAAAACTAATTATAAAACGATAAAAAGAAAAATTGAGGTGGCGAAAAGATCAAGTTCTTTCAAAAAATATTCACAAATGTAATTTGTGTTCATAATCTTAACCTATTAAATTATACAATAAAATTGTGGATATCTATCTAGATAAATGTAAAAAAATTATAAAATGTGAGCTTTAACTATTCATAATTCAATTGTATATTTTTTTACTCATTGTGTGGAGGGGGGGCGTTGCTAATTACCTCACAGTTGGATCAAGTTAGTAATGTACCTCAATTTTTATAGACCAAAACACCCTCAATAATTTAAATTTATATAACACAAACACAAAGATAATAAGATAATTCAAAAAAAGCTTATTTAAATTTGTTTATCTTTGAGGTTTATTCGTAATATTAGACCTATTGTGGTCGGAAAAATGCAACCTCAAAATTTTTGGAAAGCTCTCGTCGAGATTTACCAAATCGACCATCCATCATCATGCATCGTCGATAATATTACTGTGAATTGAGGGAATATTTTTTAAATCTGTACATTTTGAGGTTATTTCGCGAAACCAAGATCGTGACCAACTTGAGAAATTCTATGCATGATTGTACTCTAAAAAAAACAGAAATATTTTGTATTGTTGTATGGTTACTTAAAATCTATTTGACTAGAGGTAAAAACAGTTTATTATTTATAACTCGTCAAGTATGGAGGACTAGCATTATCTATAGTCTTTCTTTCCATTTCTAAAAATTGATGAGTGAGCAAAGTTTAATCCAGAAAGTAAAGGGAAAATTACAAAATCTCCCTCGGCCTTTAGCTGGACAATAATCTTAATTGATATCTATCCTTATTTGACAACATAAGCAAGGGAAATTTTCTTTTGAATAAGTTTTTGCCTAACTCTTATGATATGATTTTTTTTTTAAGTAGAAGGCAATTTATTTATCATGAAAGAAGGATAATATAAGCATAATCCCAAAACAGAAAAAAATAAAAACAGCCCAAGTAAGTTACAATCAAAACCACTCCAGACATCTCATACTCCCCCAAAAGAGAGCCAGAGGCTACCAACAGCACATAGAAAACTAGAAATAAATTTTTTTTTTTTAAAAACAAACAAACCTCAATAGGTGAGAAAAGATAAAGCCATGGGCAACTCATTTTATAGCAAACAACAAGACGAGAAATTCAGCAAGTAAGATCCAATCACAGCCCCAGAAGAAACAATAGCAAACTAAAACAGTTTCATCACTCCGTTTCTGCTGATGCTATAGATCAGCCGCCAAATCTTTAATCTTTAATATTGCCAATATAATATCAATATAATGGACGAATCTGGATAGATGATTAGATCAAAACAAAACATTTAGAGATAAATTGACATTCATTAAAAATAAAAAATTAAATAAACACAATGATAAAATATTAAAATTAAATTTATTTTTTCTCAAATTTTAATTAAAATACAAGCAGTAAGACCAATATAAACGTGTGGAATTGTCGTTATTTGGCATCTTGCCCGCAAAAAGAAACAGGCCTGTAATTTAATTATATTTCTTCAGAAGGAGAAGGGTACGTAGGACCCAGATCAACCAAACACTACTCTTAGCGTTCTTAACCTAAAATTTCCTTCACTCAAAATGGTTCACAATCACTGCTATTATACAATGAATTGCATGTCAATGAATCCGTACTCCACCAAGCTACCTCTCCCCCCACTGAATTTTTTTTATTTCTACCAACAATACTAAATTTTATTTTGAACATGTGTGTATAGGTATGTATATACCTAATTAGGGTTTTGGTAGTCCAGTTTTAGCATCTTAGGTGTTATATATGACGGGTTTCTTTTGTACCCTGTATTGGATTTCGTGTCGCTTTGGTTTTGCCATGTGTTGTGTTTGTTGTCTTTTATTTTTAATAAATTTGGTATGTTGCTGTTTTATAAGAAAGTATTTTTATTATTTTTTTTATGTGAAATCATTTTAAGATTGTTTCACTTTAAAGTGTTTTATCCTGTTAATCTTTTAAAATTAAAACTCTTAAATTTTAATTAAACATATATTAATGTGCTTTTGATCATTAAAAAGTACTTTTAAATATTACAAAGTTGCAAGCAGAGTCGCGCTCTTAATGTATTAAATTGAATATTATTAAAATTTTATTAATTTAAAATTTTATTTATGAAATTATCAATGTAAAATGATAAAAAAAATTAATATTTAACTTTTAGAAACATAATTTTAGAATTTTAAAAGTATGATTGTTTTGTATGGCTTTTTTTTATCAAATTTGTTTTCACTTAAGTCTCACACACACTGAAAATCGATCCTATGAATGTCACAAAGTCGCTCAGACACTCAAATCAATATTTTAAAAATAAGTATTGAGAGAACCGGAGGTTTTGTGATATATCTTGAAGTGATAGGAGTCTCTTTTATATAATACTTTAGAGTAAAGTTCAATTAAGATTAAGATTAGGGGAGGAGTGTTCTCCAAGAATTAAGATTTCTATCCAACTAGGGTTTAGGGGTAAAATTATCCTTTTGCTCTTGAACACATCGCCTTCTAATTTGACTGATGATTTTGAGTGCTTAACTTTTTTTTTAAAAAAAAAATTCTTGTTTTTTAAATTTCCCATAAACTTTGAAATAAAAAAATATATTTCTTATTAAAAAAAAGAAGATTTAGCAAACTTTGCATTTTATTATAAGTCAATACGTTGTTTAATATATTCTTCCAAACTCTCTTTTTCCATTAAACCTTACAAAAGAGAAAGAAAAAAAAAAGAACCCATTTCCCTTCAAATCTTTATATTTCAATTATTCTAAATTGTAAGACTTCGATCATATACGTATACTCTTTATAACACTTTTCTTTTTTCTCTTCTATTTTTTAATATCTAAACAAATGATCTCATTTTCCTTTCTTATCATAAGTTTTCTTTTCATTTCCCATTAAATAAGAAAATACGTGTACGAGTCTATCCTTTTCTTTTTCCTCTCTCTCACTCTCTCTCTCTCTCTCCTTTCAATCACACAAACCATTAAAGAAATAGTTGGCAAATAGCATTTATGGCATTTCACAAACTACAAACCGTCCTACAGCAGGCCACCATAATTTCTCCATACCCCGCCATCATTGATTTTCATAACTCACCTCTTCATATCCTTTGGCTTCTTGTGGGTTAACATCAGTAAGTTTGTATAATTAAGGAGTATATACTCAAATAATTTTTAGAATCCAATGGCAAACGATGCTGCTCTCAGGTCATCTATGGTTTGGTTGGCAGCAGTTATAGTGGTTGTTGGGATATGCACGCAGTCTTTGAAGAAGATGATGGTCACTTACGTTTTGGGTATGCTTGGGATTGGTGGAGTGCTTTTACCTGACTGGGATTTCTTTGATCGTGATTTCTCTAGATGGTGCTTTCCTGTTACTTCAGAGGAAAGAGCAGCTTCTCTTGCTCAAACATCTGGACTAAGAAGGTTTAGTTATACTAATACTCTTTCTCTCCTTCTTTGGGTTAGATTTCTTTTAACTTGTTTTTAGATGAGGTGGTCTCTCTTCTTTGCTTCTGCTTTATTTTGGCTGCTGATTTTTAAAAAAAAAAGGAAATGAATTTTTTGTTACCTTTTCTGTGCTTGCTTGGTAATTTTTGTGTTTTATCAATTTTACCGTTAATGAAGCAATTAGTGAGTAGGGAATAGGGTGTCTGAGTGTTTGAATTGGAGGTCGAAAATCGTAGATACCTTTACACGCTTTCGGTCTTCTGGGGTAAGCACTCTTGTGTTGAAGCTCGCAATCTATGGATTAAATCCGATAAAAGGACAACTGATGTTGGTTAATTTTCCCCTGAAATTCTCTCTATGCAGGTATAGGATCTACCCCTTGAGGCTCATTGCATACACCACAATCTATGCTTTTGCTCTGTACAAGTGGTGGATGTTCATATCAAGCTAAACGAATTGGTAAAACCAAGTGCAGTTTGTGTTTATATGGGTATTTGTTCGAGTTCATGTACGAATTACGATGTTAGCTGCTGCAGAGGATCTGGCTCAAGTTCTTTTTTGCTTGCTGCCATGCCAAAGTATTGATTCTGATATTGAGAGTAAAACTACAGTTTGGTTAATAATGTCTTTGGAAGAGAAATTGAGGGAAAGAAAATAAAAAGGTACATGTTGTTTTAATAAAATAAAAAAAAGGAAAATAAAGAGTTACATATACCCATTTATTTCCTTACAAAATTTCTTTTTTTTATTTAATTTCTCTCAAATTGAACATTTACAAAAAAAAAAGTACTTTCTTTATAATTTTTTAATATACTAACTATAGTAAAGTGTGTTAAATCTATTTTTTTAAAAAATTCAAAACAAGTGGTACATGTACCCTTTAATTATCTTCAATTTCTTTTCCTCTCATATCCGTTCCTTTTCTTTCCCTTCTACTTAAATGACCAAGCATGTTATCTTTCCCCTTATTTCATCTGAAATTAGTATATGGTGCTATATTCTTTCTTGGAAATTTTAATTTCGAGGGGTCTTTTATTTCCCCTATATTAAAAAAATGTAGGAGGAGACAATTAACCTTTAGCAATGCTCTCTAAACGGTGACCATAAAAACTCCAACCCATTGAAAGATCAATGCCAAGAGGAGCTCGGAAGGGCGACTTGCAGATCACGGATGCTTCCTTGGGGTCTGCCATAGGGACCGCAGGTAGTCCTCAATGAGTCAAAGTGGTTCAATCACTAACTTTAACCACAGCCCATAAATGACACATTAATTTAGAATATTTGATGCTACAACTCCACAAATTACGATTATCACTATGCACCTTTTTTTTATATCTCACCATAATTAGAAGGGAATTTTTAGAAGTGAAAGACTGAATTGGTGTTGGGTGACTCACATTTCAATTCGATTCTACAATATTGCAATGCGAAACATTTTGATATGTGTAAACTTTTATAAATGTCGATAGAGCTTGGGATAGAAACTTAATGAATGTGTTTAAAAAAAAAAAAAATTTCTCGATGAATGGGTGAGTCGGTGCAATAATTCGAGAATGGAAAAGTGAGATTCTAACAACTTCCAACATGCACATAATTTAAAGCAATCACCGATACTCTTATGGTTTAAATGTTAGCAATGAAAGAAGGTATCAAACTTAACGTAAAACATAATTTGAAAAATAAATTTTTTTTATTTTTTTCAATGTTATGTTTAAAAAAAAATCTTGTTTTTTTAAATTATATTTAGAATATACAAATTGTTAAATAAAATTTAAAAAAAATACTTAAGATAAAAAATAAAAAATAATTTTCACAATCAAAGTCACTCTAAATTATCCTCTTATACATGTTGGTTTTCACACAAACAAACATAAATTAATCACAAGCTTAAGGCCCTCGAGGACAAAACAAAATAAAAAAATTCAAGACCAAGTATCTTATCAGTTTATCCTTAAAATCTAATTTATTCCTTAAATCACCCCGTACAAATATGGATTCCAGTTTCTCGCTTATGGATCCAGTTTCGTATTCAGTTACTACTTTAGTTTTCTGTAATTACCCGTAAAATACCTTCGTGGGATCAAAATTCCAATTTCCCACCATTTCTACTTTTTTCCCTAAACATTTCTGGTTCCTCTCTCTGCTCCCAGTCAGCTCCGGCTTCTCTCTCTGATGGAGCAACTCCTGCCGCTGCCTCTCCCTCACGGATATCTCCCGGTTGCTGTGGCCTTGCTACACCATTTAAAAAAGTAAGACTTTGTTAGATTTATCTGAAACTTCATAAGATTTCTGGGTTTTTCTTTAATTTTTAAGTCATTGTTTATATCATGCAATTAGCTTTGAGTTTTATATAAAAGTTCAATTGGAATTGCATTTGCAAGGTAGTTAGTACAGTAAAAAGGAAAGAATTCATTATTGATTTGTGGATTTCGATGGCTTTGGCGTATAGTTGTCATGGCTGGCAAGGGGTAACAGGTTTATTATTGTTCTTGAAGTGTTAATGGTGCAGCCTTGTTTTGGTTATGATGTCTCCTTCGTTGTGTCCATCCATGGTGGAATGGTGCTCCCCAAGTGTATGCACTTTAAGGCTATGATAAGTAGAAATGAAAAGTGAGAGGAAAAGAGAGAGGATAAAAGATTGATTTTTGATCGATTGGTATAAGAAAAAAAGAGAGGATAAAAACGTGGAATGATGGTTGTTTTCTTGTCACATGAATAAACTACAATCCTCAAATTGTAGTCCTCAAATTGTAGTGATTAAAAAGTTGAAGTTAAAATAAACTATTTTTTATTATTATTATTATTTTTTAATTTTTTTATGAAAAAAACATCAACCAACTCAATATTCCGTATCTCACTTCTTTTTTCTTTCTAATTTCCTTTCTCTAACTTTTAACTCTCTACTAATCAGAGTCTATGTGTATGGCACTTGCTTAGACTCATAGTTGATTCTTTTTTAGCTGATTTGCTTCGGTGTTGAAAGCTATTTCACTTAATTTAACAATCAGTCAAATTTTTTTACTGATAAAAAAATGGATGTCTCTTTTCTTTTCTATTTTTTCTTCTTTAGAATGCATTTTACTAATAGAAATGAAGGTCGATTATAATACATGATCACTTAATTTGTTCATTACCTGTAAACATATACCCCTTATACTAAAATAAAGCTATAAACCATTTTTAAGGTGAAAAGCTATAAACCATTGTCCAAAGGAACTAATTGAACAGCCCAAGGCTAAAATTTCTGCTCTGAGAGACTATTAATAAACCGTTGTGTACTTTCGTTCTCTTTTTATTTTATTTTATATTTTTTAGCTTTTTTTTTGCTTTTCATTTTGTTTTTTAGTTTGTTTGAGTGTTTCTTTAATAAATTATTTTTTTTCATACTAAAGAATAAAGTAGACGGGGAAAATTCTCCTAGGTGAGACGGTGGGGGATTTGTCCCCGCCCCGGGTTTGGTTTGATAACATAGAGCGAGGGACCGAGAAGGTAAAACCGACTTGTTCCATCCCACCCCGTTGCCAGCCTTACTACAAAGAACAAAGGTATCTCAATCTCAGTTTTTTATGCTTCAGCTACTCTGATTACCTGGAAGGAAAACACGAAAACAGAGAAAGACATGTGGCTACTTACTCACAATATGCTATCCTCAAACATTAGGGGAGTGAACAACGGCTTCCTTCTTCGAATCGAAGTGGAGAAAGTTGTTGAAAAGCAAGTTGACTTCAACCCAATTTCCTCAGGCACATGTTCCCCAAAATTGAATTGAAAGCTCTGGTCGATGCCACACGGACCATGGGCTATGTCGAGCTTCTTGAGGAAGTGCATGAATTGTCAATGGTCGAGTCGAACGAGTTCCTAGTGATGTTCAATAATGCGCTTTTTGAGCTCCACCTGGAGGAGAGTGCTCTCGTTTGTCCCGAGACTAGAAGAAAATTCCCAGTTAATAAGGGGATTCCAAATATGCTGCTTCTTGAAGACGAGGTTTGAGGAATATTAGGGGTTTTTGCAAGTGATAGATGAATGTTGATTAGGGTATAGTTTTGGATTCAATGATTTTTCTGATTTCCCAATTATAGGGATGTGTTAATGCCAAAAATGTGTTTTGCTGAGTTGGAGGTCGGGCCTCGGATGTATCTGCACAAGGAAAGAAAGGTGAGCTAGAGAGTCGCCGGAAGGGGTGCCTCCGGAGATGCTATGAAGCTTTAGTCAGAGTGAGATAAGATGTATGCAATGGACGAGTGTTCCCTTTTTAGGTTAAGAAAAGTCGGATCATTTGGAATGCATACCTGAGTCTCTTTATAGGGCTTTAAAGGCGGCATATCGCCCATGGCGGTGGTGATGTGACGCCCCAACTTGGTTGGGTAATGATGCCTAGGAGGCCCAGCTAGGTGGGCAGGGGCCGTCTGTTTGGGCTTCACCCCGCTGGCTTGATCAGGAGCCATCTATACATTAGGGTGGTTGGCGACCCGGAGTCCCAACTTTGTTGGGTAATGATGCCTAAGAGGCCCAGCTAGGTGGCCAGGGGCCGTCCACTAGGGCTTCACCTTGCTGGCTTGATCAGGAGCCATCTACGCATTAGGGTGGTTGGCGACCCAGAGTCCCAACTTGGTTGGGTAATGATACCTAAGAGGCCCAGCTAGGTGGCCAGGGGACGTCTGCTTGGGCTTCGCCTTGCTGCCTTGATCAGGAGTAGTCTATGCATTAGGGCGGTTGGCGACCCGGAGTCCCAACTTGGTTAGGGTCTGGATCCTCTGTGTCACGAACTATTGGCTCACCTTTGCAATGGCCTACGTGTCGTCTCCTTATTAGTTGGGAATTTTTAGCCATATCAGAGGCCCTCCACTTCCTTAAGTACATTTATATGCTCAAGAAAGTATGGCAGGGTACGGTTTCCGTAGAAGGGATAGGCAGCTTTCTTAGTTTTGGAGAGGTTGAGCCAAGCACGCGTGGAGACCCTATCTACTCGAACCTTGGGGCTATTGGGCCGAGGACACGATGAGCAATCCATGTTTTCAGCCTTGGAGACATGAGTCCGAGCACAAGTAGAGCAATCCATCTGCTCGGACCTTGGAGCTAGTGGGCTGAGGACACGAGGAGCAATCCACGTGTTCGGCTTTGGAGACATGAGTCCGAGCACAAGGGGAGCAATCCATTTGCTCACACTTAGAGCTAGTGGGCCGAGGACACGAGGAGCAATCCACGTGTTCGACCTTAGAGACATGATTCCAAGCATAAGTGGAGCAATCCATCTGCTCAGATCTTTGAGCTAGTGGGCCGTGGACACGAGGAGCATTCCATGTGTTCGGTCTTGGAGACATGAGTCCGAGCACAAGTGGAGCAATCCATCTGCTCGGACTCGGGAGCTAGTGGGCCAAGGACAAGAGGAGCAATCCACTTGTTCGGCCTTGGAGACATGAGTCCGTGCACAAGTGGAGCAATCCATCTGTTCGGACCTTGGAGCTAGTGGGTCGAGGACACGATGAGCAATCCACGTGTTCGACCTTGGAGACATGAGTCCGAGCACAAGTTGAGTAATCCATCTGTTTGGACCTTGAAGCTAGTAGGCCCAGGACACGAGGAGCAATCCATATGTTCGGCCTTGGAGACATGAATCTGAGCACAAGTGGAGCAATCCATTTGCTCGGACCTTAGAGCTAGTTGGCCGAGAACAAGAGGAGTAATCCATGTGCTCGGCCTTGGAGACATGAGTCCTAGTACAAGTGGAGCAATCCATCTGCTCGGACCTTGGAGCTAGTGGGCCGAGGACAAGAGGAGTAATCCACTTGTTCGGCCTTGGAGACATGAGTCCGTGCACAAGTGGAGCAATCCATCTGTTCGGACCTTGGAGCTAATGGGTCGAGGACACGAGGAGCAATCCACGTGTTCGGCCTTGGAGACATGAGTCCGAGCAAAAGTGGAGCAATCCATCTGCTCGGACCTTGGAGCTAGTGGGCCAAGGACACGAGGAGCAATCCACGTGTTGCGCCTTGGAGACATGAGTCGGAGCACAAGTAGAGCAATCCGTCTGCTCGGATCTTGGAGCTAGTGGGCCAAGGACAAGAGGAGCAATCCACGTGCTCGGCCTTGGAGACATGAGTCAGAGCACAAGTGGAGCAATCCATCTGCTCGGACCTTAGAGCTAGTAGGTCGATGACACGAGGAGCAATCCATGTGTTCGGCCTTAGAGACATGAGTCCGAGCACAAGTTGAGTAATCCATCTGGTCGGACCTTAGAGCTAGTGGGCCCAAGACACGAGGAGTAATCTACATGTTCGGCCTTGGAGACATGAGCCCGAGCATAAGTGGAGCAATCTATATGCTTGGACCTTGGAGCTAGTGGGCTGAGGACCGAAGGAGCAATCCACGTGCTCGGTCTTGGAGACATGAGTCCGAGCACAAGTGGAGCAATCTATTTGCTCAGACCTTAGAGCTAGTAGGCTGAGGACACGAGGAACAATCCATGTGTTCGGCCTTGGAAACATGAATCCGAGCACAAGTGGAGCAATCCATCTGCTTGGACCTTGGAGCTAGTGGGCCGAGGACATGAGGAGCAATCTACGTGTTCGACCTTGGAGGCATGAGTCCGAGCACAAGTGGAGCAACCCATCTGCTCGGACCTTAGAGATAGTGGGCCGAGGACACAAGGAGCAATCCACATGTTCGGCCTTGGAGACATGAGTCCGAGCACAAGTGGATCAATCCATCTGCTCGGACCTTAGAGCTAGTAGGCCGAGGACATGAGGAGCAATCCACGTGTTCGGCCTTGAAGGCATGAGTCTGAGCACAAGTGGAGCAATCCATCTGCTCGAACTTTGGAGCTAGTGGGCCGAGGACACGAGGAGCAATCCACGTGCTTGGCCTTGGAGACATGAGTCCGAGCATAAGTGGAGTAATCCATCTACTCGGACCTTGGAGCTATGGGGGTTCAATCCTGAGGAAATGGCGGTATACATGACAAATGGCGTGAGTCAACCTGCATTAAATGTGAACAACCGTTTTTGGGAAAATAACGGCTCTTGGAAACAAGTTTTTGCCTTTGGGAAGTGAGAAGCCTCCTGGGGGAGTTGGCCGACATCTAGGGGAATGAAACGTTTCCTAGAAGAGCGTGAGAGTGGCATTGGATCCTGAATAGTCGTCTTATTTTCTGTGTTTGCATTAAATGTCTTCGTTGGAATCATTTTTCTCTCCTATATAAGGAGGCTTCTGTTTCCTTTCATTCTCAATTCAGATCAAAGTGAGTTTGCTTTAAGAGAGAAAAGTTGAGAGCCTTCGGCCTCATTCCCTTATTTCCGAGTCTTCGCCCTCATACCTTGGTCCTTAAGAGTCTTCACTTTATTTTTCGAACCTGTGTTCCAGCTCATGGGGGTCCTCGTTCTGTATTCCATTGGAGGCTTGACGCTCATTTTTCGTGGGAGTTCAGACTTGGTTGGTGCTGAAGCTTTGGTGTCCGTGACGTTTTGGAGTACAGGTGTTCTTAACGAGTTTGGACTGTTAAAGGAGTTTTAAGTCTGAATCCTTCAGACTTTAGTGAGTTTTGTCCGTCCTTCTTTCTTTTAAATATGTCTTCGTTTGATGCATAACATGATCAGCCTAGTAGTAACGACTGTAGTAGTAGTAGTGTAGATGAAAGTAGTAGCGATAGTACCGAGGAAATAGAGTCATCCTCGTCCTCTTCGAGGAAAGTGACTCCTAGAGGGGTTGTGCCAAGGGAAGGCCCTCTGGCAATGGTGCCATATATCCCCTTGGTAGAGGAGTATGAAGAGGACTCTTCTTCAGGGGATGAGATGATTAGGGCCTTGACCGGTGTCAGGTAGGCCTCGGCTGGGGAGTAAAAGGAGGAGTGGAATTATTCCGCCAATGAGATCCCCAACCAGTTGAAGGAGGAGGACCTGGAGGTAATCCGGAAGACGTACCGTATCCCAGATGGGTACGCCCTTCCGCTGGCCAGGGTGGGGAAGAGGGCTTGTGACGCCCTTCCGAACAAAGCGCCCTATGAGCTATACGTGTACGAACACCACATATAGGCCGGGCTGCGGTTCCTCCTTCACCCGTTCTTTTGTATCGTCCTTCGGTATTTTGATATTGCGCTGTGCCAGCTAGTTTCGAACTCGGTATAGCTGATCATAGCCTTTATTTGTGTCTGCTCGGAAGTGGGCAAGCCAATGACCATGGATATCTTCAAGGCCCACTTTTTGATTAGTAGGCACGGCCAGACCAGATGGGTGGTCTTTAGTACTCGGCCGAAGAGAAGGTTGCTGAAGAAGATACCTTCGTCAATCAAGAGGTGGAAGAAGAACTTTTTCTTCATCCGATCAGCCGAGGACTTCGACCTTTCTCATTCCTGGAGTATGGACCGGACCGAGAAATGTAAGAAGGTGGGTATCCTCCCTTATGAGCAAGAGATCGTGGATGCCATGGTGACCTTGCCACTGGATGTTGAAGTCCTCTACAGTAATGAAGAGTTGGCCGAGTGCAATCTTTGCCCCTTGTGCCCCGAGTCCTTGCTTGAGAGTGGTAAAAGTCCAAGCTTTTTACTTGTTCTCTGCTTTTTTTTTATTTGTACTTTCCTTTACCTATAATTTGTACTTAACGTTTTTCCTTGGTTGTTTTTTGGCAGCGATGAGGCCACAACTCTTGCCAGAGAGTAGGCAAAGAAGCTGGCCCTGGAGAAAAGGAGAACTGCCCGGGCCGAGAAGCAGTAGGCCTCAAGATCGGGGGCCAAGAAGAGGCCTCGGGCCCTCTCCTACCCCGATTGACCTGGAGACCCCCTCGAGACATCCTTCTTAGCCAGAAACCACTCCCATCTCCTGAGCTGCCCCAATGGCTTCTGTCACCACGGGGACCTCGACTGCTCCTGGTGCTACCCAGGGAGCTGCCTCCGAGGCTGCGGTCGTTATGCCCAACTGGGCTTTAAGGATTGATGACTCGGTCTTCATGATCCCTCGAGTAGCACGGGAGCATCTGATTAAGGGGACTCCTCCTCGAGATGCTATGAAGCTGGCCTAGAAGACTATTGAATCCCTCTGCGCGGTTGCAGAGTCTGTTGTGTCCTAGGTAAAATTTCTTTTTATTAATTATTTCCATTTTCTTCTCTTTTCATGTTTTTGCTTTATCGACTAACACTTTTTACTCGATTGCACATTTTCTTCTCTTCTCGTAGGCGCGGTCTCTCGTCGTTGCTTAGTCCGACCCATTGTCAACTAGAGGAGAAGACGGAGGCTACTTGCCAGCTGCAGGCCTTGCTGGACACGGCCAACCAAGCCAGGGCTGGGGCTGAGGCCGAGGCCAACGTTCAGGCTGTTGCAGAGGGGCTGAGGCCCGCATCTGAGCTGCTGCAGAGGAAGCTGAGGCCCGTACCTGGGTTGTTGTAGAGGAGACCCTGGCTGCTTTCTAGGGCTCAGAGGGCTACTGGACTGTCGTGGCCCTGGAGGGGGCTCAGCAATTCTTCGAGGGTTTTATGGAAGCCAAGAGGAAAGTTGAGGCCATGCAGCCAAAGATGGACTTCTCGGGCCTCAACCTGTTGGAGCCTAAGGAGGAGGAGCAGTACGTGCCAGAGGAGGAGCAGCCCACCGATGGTGAAGAACATCCTGGCACAGGGCAAGGGCCTCCCGCCACAGGGGAAGAACATCCGGGCTCAGGATGAGAGCAGCCTGCCACTGAGGAAAGCCTCAAGACAGAGAGGCTAAGGCAACAATACATAGAGGCTGAGGCAGCTCCTGTCCTGGACTAGGATTTTATTTTCTTTTTTGTATTTCGAGGTCGTTAGGGTTCTTTTTTGCTTGTACTTCGAGGTCATTAGGGTTTTTTGTTGTAACCTTTTGATGAGTAAATGAAAAAACTCTTTCTTCAAACTTTGCTTTCCATATAATAGTTTCTCGCCTTTACACTTAGTCATTTAGAGTAGGCACCGGATCCGAGCCTATTGATAGAAACGTCGAAGGTGTTTGGCGTTCCAAGTTCGAGGAATAGGCTTTCCATGCAACTCCTCGAGCTCAAAGGTACCAGGGCGGCACATCTTTTTGATTCGATACGGCTCTTCCCAATTAGGGATCAGCTTTCTCGTTTCTCAGGGTCAAGATACTTCGTTCTTTCGTAGGACAAGATCATGAAGCCGAAAGTGCCTTCCTTCCACTCGAGAGTTGTAATACCTAACGGCCCGCTACTGATAGGCCGCTAGTCAGATTTGAGCTTTGTCTCAAAGTTTGTCGAGGAGTTCGGCATTCTTGCAGAGAGCTTCATCTTTGCTTTTTTCTTCGAAGTTTTGTATTCGGAAAGAGGGCCCTCCGATTTCCAAGGGAATCACGGCCTCAGACCCATAAGTCATGAAGAAAGGGGTTTCCCCTGTGGGTGCTAGAGCCGTGGTTTGATACGCCCAGAGTATGTTGGGCAAGTGGCTTGTCCATTGCTTGTCCGCTTCGTCTAATCTCCTTTTGATGCCTTACTGGAGGGTTCTGTTAGATACCTCGGCTTGCCCATTAGCTTGCAGATATCCGACCGAGGAGAAGTGATGCTCGATATGCAACTCATCGCAAAATGTTTTAAACCAAACACTATCGAACTACTTGCTATTGTCCGTTACCAATACTCGAGGTACACCGAACCGACATATTATCAACTTCTAAACGAAGTCCCGAGCCTGATGGTCAATGATGCTGGCCAGTGGTTCGGCCTCTACCCATTTTGTAAAATAATCTATTGCTACTATGAGGTACTTCCATTGACCAGCTGTTCCGGTGAAAGGTTCATTCCCCACATGGCAAAGGGAAGTGGACCGGTGATCGGAGTCAGGAGGCTCGTAGGTCTGTGGGGGATGGCAACATACTGCTGGCAGTTACTGCACTTTTTTACCAACTCCATTACTTCTTTTCTCATCCTGGGCCAGTAGTAACCTTAGCGAAGGATTTTGAATGCAAGGGCCTGGCCCCCAAGGTGATTCCTGCATATCCCTTCGTGGACCTCTCGGAGGGCGTAATTGGCTTCGTTTACCAAGGCACTTTAAGTAGGGCATTGTGATGCCTCTTTTATACAACTGATCGCCCAAGATTACGTACCACGTCGCTCAGGATATGATTTTTCTGGCTTCGTTTCTTTTGCCTGGGCATCCAACAAATACCCGAGGATGGGAGTCATCTAAGTCTCTTCGTTAGATACGAGCAACACTGTGGTTTCATTAATGTTAGGCACGACAAGCGTTTCAAGGTAGACCACCCGCATAGGTTAGGGCTGGCGGAAAGAGGCGAACCGAGCCAAAGAATCAGCTTTTGCGTTTGCTGCCCGAGGGATCTGGCTGATCCTGAACATTTTGAACTTCGCGACGAGCTCTTTGGCCCTTGCTAAGTAGCAGGTGATTTTCTCTCCTCGGGCTTCGAACTCTCTATTTACCTGGTTTACCATCAACTGTGAATCACTGTACGCGTAAAGGGCTTCTACAGGTAATACTTTAGCCAGCTTCATCCCGACTAGTAAAGCTTCATACTCGGCCTTATTGTTTGAGGCCTTAAACTCAAACCTTAGGGTGTACTCAAGGGTGAAACCATTCGAGCCACCCAAGATGAGCCTGGCACCACTCCCGGTGTCAGTGGAGGATCCGTCAACATGGAGGGTCCACTGTGGGAGCAGGCCTGTCTCGTCGAGAGTTTGAGGCGGATCTTCCAGTCTTGGTAAAGTGGTTTCCATGACGAAGTCGACTAAAGCCTGGGCTTTGATGGCAGCCCAGGGTCGGTAGCGAATATCGAACTCGTCGAGTTTTATCAACCATTTTACCATTCTGTCGGAGACATCCGATTTATGGAATACTTACCAAAGGGGTTGGTCGGTCAGGAGGGTGATTGTGTGGGCCTAGAAGTACGGCCTGAGCTTGCGGGCCGAGATCAAGAAGGCATACACCATCTTTTTCGCAAGAAGGTACCTTATTTTCGTATCGTGGAGGACCTTGATTACATAGTACATGGGTTTTTGCATGCTTGCCTCTTCCTGAATTAGGACAGAGGCCACCACCTCGCTCCTAGCAGAGAGGTACAGAAAGAGTTCTTCGTCGGCTATGGGTTTGGTGAGTAAAGGGGGTGTACCCAAGTATTTTTTCAGTTCTCTGAATGCTTCTTGGCAGTCTTCGGACCAGACGAAGTCTTTGACCTTCTTGATGGCTTTAAAAAATGGAAGGCACTTCTTAACAGATTTTAACATGAATCGGCTCAAAGCGGCTATCCTCCCGGTAAGTCACTGGACTTCTCTAACGGTCCGAGGTGGTCTCATGCTGAGGACGGATTCTATCTTCTTAAGGTTCACTTTTATACCCCTATGGGTCACCATGAATCCAAAAAACTTTCCCTCAGTGACTCCAAAGGCACACTTAGTGGGATTCAGCTTCATCTGGTGGCGATGGAGGACTTCGAATACCTCTTTTAAGTTGGCTCCGTGGTCATTGGCTCCGATGCTCTTGACAAGCATGTCATCAACATAAACTTCCATATTCCAGCCTATTTGTCCCAAGAAGATTTTATTCACCAGTCTCTGGTAAGTTCCCCAGCATTTTCAAGCCGAAAGGCATGACTCTATAACAGTAGAGCCCCTGCTTAGTGATGAAGGTTGTTTTCTCTTGGTCTGGTCGGTATATGAGGATCTAGTTATACCCCAAGTATGCATCCATGAAGGTCAGCAACTCATGCTCTGACGTTGCGTCAATGAGCTGGTCGATCCTTGGCAAAGGAAATATGTCTTTCGGACAGGCCTTGTTGAGGTCCGAGAAGTGGATACAAATTCGCCACTTACCACTCACCTTTTTCACCATTACTACGTTGGATACCCAGTCCGAGTAATTTACCTCTCGAATATATTTAGCCAAGAGCAGCTTATCGACCTCTGCCCAGACGGCGGCCTGTCGCTCGGGGGCAAATGACCTTTTCTTCTGGATAACAGGTTTGTGGTTTAGGTCCACACTTAGTTGGTGCACTATGACCTCTAGGCTGATTCATGGCATGTCTGCAGCAGTCCAGGCGAAAAGATCATGTTCACTCAGAGAAGGGCGAGTAAAGATTCTTTGAGGGCCTTTGAAAGATTGGAGCCAATTTGAATAATCCGTGAGCTATCGTCGCCAAGGGGGACAGTGGTTAATTCTTCTACTGGTTGACCCTGTGGGCTGCTTTCTTCATCTCTGAGGTCATCCAACTCAAGCGGGAGGGTCTCCGCCTTCTTGCCCTCTCTCACTGTGCTGAGATAATAGGATCTAGAGATCTACTGGTCTCCCCTGACTTTGCCCACTCCTCCCTCCATGAAGAATTTGATTTTCAGGTGGTACGTGAAGACAACCACTCGGAGCTTGTTAAGAGTGGGCCGACCGAGTATCATGTTGTAGGACGAGAGTTACCGAATGATCAGGAAGGTAGTCTTCACAGTGGTCACCTATGGGGCCGTTCCCACTGTCATCGAGAGAGTTATACTACCCTCTGTAAACACCGAGCCTCCCAATAAGCCATAAAGTGGGGTGAAGACTGGTTCTAACCGGGGGTCCCTTAGTTGCATTTGTTGGAAAGCATCATAGAACAGGATGTCGACCGAGCTCCCGTTGTCGACCAGGACTCGTCTGACCTCGTGATTAGCTACAAGGAAGGAGATAACTACAGTGTCATCATGCGGGGTCTGAACTCTTTCTAGGTCCTTATCTGAAAAAGAAATGGTTACACCCGACTTCTGTCACTTGTAGGGTCCGGAGACAGAAGATATTGATCTGGCATAAGACTTTCTGCGATTCCAAGATGCACCTCCCATCGTGGGCCCCCTGCAGATGGTTTTGATGATTTTTATCGTGCCGGCCTCTGGCTTCTTCTGGCTGGGCTTCCACGGCTCTGCCCAAGACTCTTTCGGATAGGTCGCGTCGACCTATTTCTCTCGAATGGGTGCTCAGGACTTCTTCGAGGCTGCTCCGCGAATTTCTTCATCCGTGGCCCAGTAAACTCTTTTAACTGCCCTATGTTGATGATGGCCTTAATCTAGTTTTTTAGTGCCTGACAATCTTTCGTGTTGTGATCATGGTTCCTGTGGAACCTACACCATGTGCTTCAGTCTTGGTGGAGGTTCAATGGTCTCGGTGGCCATTGTAAGAAGACCTTGTTATGGATTTGCATCAGGACGTCGGTCCTAGAGGCATTGAGCGGGGTGTAGTCTCCAAAGGGCCCTGGGTCCGCTCTCGAAAGGCCTAGGGGCCCTTGGTTTATCTTCACGGAATAGCAGCTTAATAGGCTCACGACTCGGGCTGGTGGGGCCTCTTTTCCTCCTTTTCGCGTCCCTTTCTCGCTCTTTTTGGAATGCCTGATCATCTTCTGCCAGCATATACTTCTCAGCTCAGGCCAAGACTTCACTATGTCAATGGGCGGGCGCCTAGTGAGTTGTGAACTGAAGACCTTAAATCTCAGCTCGTTTTTGAAAGCCAACATCTGGACACTGGGGTCGAGGTCAGGGATCTCCTAAGTGGCAGAATTGAACCTCGAAATGTAGGCCTAGAGTTTCTCCTCTCTCAACTGGACGATGTTGAACAGGGACTCCGAGGTCATTTTTCGTCTTTCACTACTGATAAAATGCGAGGCGAAAGCGTAACTCAGCTCCTTAAACGTATGGATGCCTCCTGGTTTCAAATGAGAATACCACGTCCCGGCTACCTTTCCTAGCGTTAGGGGAAAAGCTCGACACATCACAGGATCAAAGTGCCTGTGGAGCATCATTGTGGTGTTGTAGTGCTGGAGATGATCCAGATGGTCAGTAGATCCATCATAAGGTTTAATCTGAGGCATTCGGAAGTTTGGTAGGAGGGAGACTTCGAGGATTTCCTAGCAAAAGGGGGATCCTGCACATCGAGCTCGTCTATAACATTGTGGCCGCGGCCTCTAAACGCCTCATTGATCCGTCCCTCTATATCCTCGATTTGCTTGCCGAGGCCTTCAATGCTCTTGGACGAGGGACTTTCTCTAGATCTAGCCACACGAGGTGGGGGAGACTCAACCGTGGAACAGCCATCGACAGAAGGTCTGCTGTTGGCCAAACCGGCTCGACTAGGGTCCGATCGAGAAGGTGCTAGTGACTGCTGACGACACTTCTCCGCGGATCTCGGTGGCTAGGTCAGCCACTAGCCGTGAGAGTTCCACGAACTGCGTCTAGAGAGTAACTACGTTGGGATGTGTTTCGGACTCGGCCGAGGAACTCGATTTGGACCTCATTGCTCTTTTACCGACGTCTCTGACAGAGGTTTTAAGTGGCATGACAACAAATAAGTTCTTTAAACTTCTTCGCTGTTACTATCCAGTGAGAGATGGTGGTTTCCCACGGACTGCACCAATATGTTGATGCCAAAAATGTGTTTTGCTCAGTTGGAGGCCAAGCCTCAGATGTATCTGCACAGGTAAATAAATGTAAGCTAGAGAGTCGTCGGAGGGGGTGCCTCCAAGGATGCTCTGAAGCTTTAGTCAGAGTGAGATAAGATGTATGCAGGGGACGAGTGTTGCCTTTTTAGGTTAAGAAAAGTTAGATCGTTTAAAATGCATACCTGAGTCTCTTTATAGGGCTTTAGAGGCGGCATATATCCCAGGGCGGTGGTGATGTGACGCCCCAACTTGGTTGGGTAATGATGCTTCGGAGGCCCAGTTAGGTGGCCAGGGGTCGTCCGCTTGGGCTTCGCCTCGCTGGCTTGATCAAGAGTCGTCTATGTATTAGGGCGGTTGGCGACCCGGAGTCCCAACTCGGTTGAGTAATGATGCCTAAGAGGCTCAGCTAGGTGGCCAGGGGCCGTCCGCTTGGGCTTCGCCTTGCTGGCTTGATCAGGAGCCGTTTATGCATTAGGGCGGTTGGCGACCCGGAGTCCTAACTTGGTTGGGGTCTGGATCCTCTATGTCTCGACTTATTGGCTCACCTTTGCAATGGCCTATATGTCATCTCCTTATTGGTTAGGTGTTTTTAGCCATATCAGGATGTAATGCAGGAAATGGACTATGGTGCAAAATGATTCTACTGGTCCTACTCATATTTTCTTTTTGGTTTTCTTTTTTTCTGTCTTATGTATATCTTTATGTGGGTAGCGTGTAGGTCACCTTAAACTGTCTGCGTCTATATTTTGTTCGGCAAAATCCTTAATCCTCTTTAATTAAAATGATATGATATTCACATATTTATTTGCAAAGGTATGGGTGTGACTAATTTCTGGATCCATCTCATTGGGGAAAAGAAGAAGAAAAGACAGCTTGCAGGTGCATTTTCTAAGAGTACAAGCTAGGACTTAGCGCGGAAAAAGGGGGGAAAAGAGCACAAGTTATGAAGGAAGACTTGCCATTAGGGTTTCGAGTAGGGGTGAGCATGGGTCGGTGTGGGTCACCGGGTTGATATATTTTTTTATTAAATAATTAAACCATACATATTACATAACAAAAAAAATATTCTATTAAATCAAAAACTAAATCCATTCGTATTACAAGTAAAATATGTGTGCCTGACAGCATAAAGAATATTTGATAACATGGAAAAGAGAAAAATTGTCTCATGGACTACAATGGTTGTAGGCTATGCTAAATTTGGTTTTTTGGATACTGCTAAAAAGTTTTTATATAACATGCAAGAGAATGATGTTGTGCCATGGAATGCCATAATTGAAGGCTACATTGAAGCCAAACTTGGTAAGGATGTTTTGGCATTGTTTCATGAAATGCAAGCGAGTAATATGGAGCCTAATGAAGTGACCATGGTCAATTGCTTATCTGCATGCTCACAACCTGGAACCCTTGATGTTAGAATATGGATTCATCATTATATTGAAAAACACAATCTTCATCTGAATGTTGCACTAGGAACTGCTTTAGTTAATATGAATTTAACTTACTTTAGGAGACTGTTCAATTATGAAGGAAATCTAGATTTCTGGACAGTTGCTAATAATATATTTTAGTAACTCAGCATTTGTTGGCCATGTTAGTGCTTTCTCACTAATCAATCTAATTTTTAGACTATGCTTTAATGCACTTTGAAGCGGCATGAGTGCTCTTAAAATGTCACAGATAGGCAAATTGAATGGTTCAATAATGTTTGCATGAAAGGCTTCCAGCAAGTTGGTATTACTAAGCTTTATCATACATTCAGTATTTCTTCCATCAACATTATGATACATCTTTTTGGAATATAAGTTTATCTGCATACATTGATCTCAACTGAAATCTTGTAGGTTAGTGTTAATTTCTATGTTTACTTTATAGTTACAACAGTACAAGAAATTAAAATTTTGTTAGCATAAGTTAATTGTGCATCAATTTATTCTGATTGAAGTTATGCTTAAAAATAATTATGAAAACTATTTCATAACTCGAAATCAGTATTTGTTTCTAGTGTAAACATTTGAAACTAAAATCTGGTAATTGAAAAATATAAGACTTGTTTGGACATTGGAGTATTTGCTATGTATAATTTTACACACTAATAGTAATTAGAATTAACATTTTATGATTATATATTTTATAATTATACTATAATTATTTATACACTATTTTATATTCAATAAATATAAAATATATAATTATATATTTGATCGGGTTATCAATTTAGATCCGGTTATCAATTTTAAACCCACGACCCAACCCAACCCACCGGGTTCAAAATAATTTTAACCCAATCCACCGGGTTCAAAATATTTTTAACCCAACCCAATCTCTAAAAAGACCCAACCTAACCTAACCCAACCTATTATATCGATTTAGATCAGATTCGTGAATCAATCGGCTTTCATACCCTAATTTAGAGTTAGCTTTGGGTTAGTTCATATGCACTTTGGAAAGCGGAGCCCAAAATTATATGTAACGAGGTCTCACTTGCTTCAGTTAAATTAAAAGGATTCTGTTTAGACTTTCGAGAAGCAGAGTGTTGTGATTAGGACAGATAGTATGGTCCTTAATGTTTAAATGAAATTCATTGACCAAAAGATTCAATTGGATGTCCATGCCATTAACACACGAACAAAGGAAAAAATCCAGCATTTTCTAAGATCCGTGTAAGCTTCAACACCATCTCCTAGTGGGGCTTCTACACCCAGTTGTAATAAAAGGTGCAAATGATCCCATCTATTAAGCAATTATTGTTTTCTCTCTTCATTAAACATCAAAATTATTATGCAGCATAAGTTAAAACCTGCATCATTGCTAGCAACTTGTCGTGACTAAAACTACATGATACAAGGTGCAAACACATGCTCTGATCATTCAGGAGAAGATTGTGAGTTTGACAACTTTGGAAACATGTATTGGACCAAAAAGTGCCCCATGAAGTGCTAACTATTTTTGCACCTTGGGGTTTCACACGGAGGAGGAGGCACACCAAACACCCAATCAAGAACATTTAAGTACTTAGATCGAAATACTTCCCTCTCCTGCGCGTAGCAATGCATTATGATAGCCGTTGATAAGCTGAAAATCACCACATCAGCTCTCTTCAAATTCTTTGACTGTGGTATATATCCCACATCGGCCATGCATGTAAAGAAGCTCTCAATAGCCCGTGCAAGGCAGTATAGTGATATCTCAATCCGCCTACTTTTCTTCTCAATGGCCAAGGCCAGGCCAGTTGGGAACTGCACAAATAACATTTTATTTTAAAAACAAAACACACTTTCTGCAGCTCAATTGGTGAGTTGAGGAATGTCATATACCGCTCCCATTGCCACCGTTGGTATATTACATCTCCTGAAAATCCTAAAAAGGAGGCATGTCCACATCCTGATGAACAAAGAATACGGCTATTTAAATAGCAAGGCACCTTAAAATATTCCTGGTGCTTTACAGTAATATTTATAGATAAGCAAGTTCAACATATTACAAGATGCAAAAGACTTCTTCCAACTATCAAACCAATTTTATTTAGCAATATGAACAAGTCTCAATGACTAATATGTTGACAAGACTGATGCATTGCAATTTAGATTTGAGAGAAGAAAACAAATTTAAAAAAATAAAGAATCATAAAGCATATATGAATGCTAAACTCGTCTTATATTCCAATGCTCAGAAAAAGAATATGATGCTGATTCCCATTTCTCCAATATGTCATACGAAGACTGTCCGGTACAGTTCTAAAAAAATTAAAAGTAAATACTTACCAAGAAAAAGATAAAGGTCCTAAAGTAAAGTTGAAACAATTTTCTTTGGAGAACAACAAGTGCAATAGTAGAAAAGCAATGTATGAAATAGTAAAAATATCAAGACTAACCAGGCAGATGAGCAATATACAGATAGAAATAAGCTTGATCTCGCAGTACCAAGAAGACCCTTTACCAATATTGTGGAAGGCCTGCAGGATTCATACAGGATTATATAACACAATAATGATCAGAAGGAGCACTGATGGATGACAGGAGCAATGGAAAGGTGATTTGCATATCCCAATGTTGCAATAAAATATTAAAGCTTTAAAAGATTGTCAATCAACAGGAAGCTATTATTGTTAAGAAGAATCACCCAGAATTTTTAAAGGGAAAAAGAAACGAAGAAAAGTAATGCAAATGCTGAAATTTGAGGTACTCAACCTCACTATCAATTATCAAGACATTGTAGTGAATCTCTAAAAGGATATAATGAACAGAAACAAGTCTACTAAACAATATGTTCCCAATGCTCAAATTATGACAGATATGTCTATTTCCCCATTAATATGTGCTAAAATAGAAATTTTGGTCAAAAAGCACACCAAAAGCCTATACTAGCACACTTAGTCAACCATCCAGTTCACTCACACATTAGCCAGCAAAGGGCACTTAAGCGCAGTAAGTCAGTAACCATGGAAGGCTTGAATTAGGCTACCAAATTTGAAATCGATAAACAGAAGAAGTTATGGTAGTACAGTATCCTAAATACCATGTAATTAGTTCTGCAACAGCCACATAATGGTTCTAACCTAGCAATTTTAACCAGATGACAATGCATTATACCATGTACAAGCAATGGAAGGGCAACTAATACAACTGAGAAAGCAATGTAGCTTATATCTATTACCTTTTTAAGAGGCCTTGACGATGAACTATTAGTGCAGGAATCAAATATACTGGAAGATATACTGGTAATGCTCTTTTATAGGCTTGAATAAAAAAAGAAACGACATGAGCACCACATGACTGATTCCCATGTATCATCTGTAAGAAACTTGAGAATGTAAGCATACTTCCCAAAAGTGACAATATTTTCACATGCAAAGTTCAAGCAGTATTGACTTAAGCAATAAAGTTCAGGGCCTAAGCTAAACATCTTCTATATTGATGATTAAACAACAACTGAAAACAATTCATGCAAGAGCATGTATAGCAGACATCAAGAATATTCCAAGATGCAGGCACTACGTCAAATTTGATAAAGTTACAAGTCTTAATCACAAAGGACCTGTAAAAGGAGTGCACTTTCAACTGCCAAAGACCACTGAACATACCCTAACTACATTGTAATTCTAGAAGAAAAACATTGGACATGACACATCCTCACAGGCAATCAAGGAGATCTGTATGGAAGAACTTTAGAGGTCAAAAATCATGATTACGTTTTTTGCACAATTGGGTAAATCTGTTTTTGGCAAGTAATCTAGAAATAATAAAGTGCAAGTAATTATCCTAGCTATGTGCCTGTTTGCATTCTGAAATCTGAACAAGCACAAAATTCCACCAATAAGACATAAAATTCTAATTCAGTTCTGAAATTTTAACTAGCTAGCTGGATGGATAGATAGTTGTGTATCCATAAGGCTTTTTCCTTATTGTGACAGAATTGCAATAACTTTTAACCCATAAGAATAGAACCCTCAGAAAAATCAAGGGGATGCTCCAGAAATTAATATTTAACAAGAGCTTCCTATTGATTTTCCTTCAAGTCCTTTCAAAAATCCCGATCAACATGTTTCTAACCAAGCCTTCATACTCACATTCAGTGCCACAACATGTGCAGTCCAGTATTGACAGGAAGCACTGGTGCAAATATATCTACAAGAACATACATATTATATCACTTATTGGAACAAAAAAATAAATCATACCGAACAGGGGATATTCGTTTGTGGATCCAGTTTAACGTTAACTCCATTAGACTTGTAATAGTTTTCAATTGCCTCCAAATTAGTGAATGGCATGCCACTTGCAATTTCTTTAACACCTTGCAGAATTAAGGCATCCTTCCCACCATGTTTATTGAGAAAGGACTTGTATGATGGAGGCAAACTCTCTTGCTTCAAAATGAAAGCAGACCTGAAAAATGTGTAGTTCTACTTTAATTACTTAGAAAAGGAGATTCCTTGTACTTATAAGAACATAGATCAGAGGAAATATTTCAGAGTTTCCTAAGTCAAGGTTGACAATAGTGTTTCTCTACCTTTCTTTTCATGCAGCCATTTCGACATACAATTAAGGTTTTACCAAAAGATTAGGTTGAATAATCAAATATTAATGAACCAAACATAGTACATTAATGAATATTAAACTTCATATTTTTCCTGTATGCAAGCAGCTAACAGTTAATTGGAAACATTAACAGGTGAGAATTTTTTTTATAGCTGAATCAAATTCAGCTCAATATTAAAGCTGGAAATAAAGTCCCTAAACATGCTTATCAAGTATTTACTCATTTGATATGTAAATAGTTCGATTTTTTTCCCTTTTTTACTACATAAACTTCTCATGCTTTATTTTTTTTTTCCCCTTTTCTACAGTAATGTAGATATGTAAGAGTCAGAGAAAGGAATAAATCAGGACTCTTTAGTACCTCATCAACGATGCTTTGCCACTTAGACTAAGAGGTAGCTAAGAGATAGTTGAGTGACCAATTATCCAAAAAGTTTAAACTGATGGAAAATGGACCAATTACTCTAAAATGTTAAAAGTAGCTTCAATGCTTCAATCTTATACCCGGTTTGGAACCAAATGAAAATGAATTTCATTTCAATTTTAAATGAACTGAAAAAATAATCCATTTGAAATGAATTAAAATGAATTTTCATATTTGGCTTTCTTACATAAAATTGTGGAATTCAATTCAATTCTCATGTTTAGAATGTTTGATACAAATGAGAATGACTCTAATGTTTGGCATATTATCTGATTTCCCCGTGTATAGCTCCATGTATCAAATCTCCCTGTGTTTTAAACTATATTATAGGGGTGTACCAAATCCCCCTCATGTTAATTTTTTGTTCAAAATCCACCGGAAAAACACATGGGGACCACACATGTGTTTAAAAAAATCTGACGACAAAAATACCACTGCTAGAGTTATAATCTTACCCTGTTATCTCTCTTAAATCCCCAAATTTGTTTCTCTATCTACTGGTACTAAAACACCTGAACAAACTTCAATGCTTTGAACCTGGTCATCTTATCCCGTAATGCACTAACTTCACTGCTTTTATTGAAGCACTATTGTCATTTTGGAGAAGTTCCATTCCATTTTGCGTGCTGCAGGTTCAGTTGTCATTTTGTTCTATTATCATTGGTTTTAGTTCTGAATTGGAGCTCGATACCAAACCCTGCTCTCTTTTGCCCCATTTTCTTTATTCATTAGAATATTTTTAAGTGGCGATTCTTGTATAACAAAGCAGTAACAAAAGATTTTATTCTTTTCAACATTTTTTCAGTCTTCATAAAGGAAACATTTATTAAGACAATCATGTAATTCAATGACGAAAAAGTGACCAACAAAGAGGCTACATACAGATACAATCTGAAATAGTTGTAAAAAGCTACCTCCTGTGAGT
Source organism: Bretschneidera sinensis (assembly GCA_023935145.1). NCBI lineage: Eukaryota > Viridiplantae > Streptophyta > Magnoliopsida > Brassicales > Akaniaceae > Bretschneidera > Bretschneidera sinensis. The sequence goes on from CM043697.1 coordinate 143,399,265, forward strand.
TCAAGCATGAATTGTGATCATTAATTTGCATTATGCCATTGATTTAAGACCTGGAAGTTAAACATGCATATCTCCATTGGAAGTAGTTTGTTTTTTCAACTGTCTCCTAACAATTTGTACCAGACTCAAAGCAGTGAAGTTTGTTCATGTGTTTTAATACCAGTAGAGAGAGAAAATAATTTGAGGATTTAGGGGAGATAACAGGGTAAGATATAACACTAGTGGGGGTATTTTTGTCATCATATTCTTTTAAATACTGAGGTGCACATGTGTTTTTCGGGTGGATTTTAAACGGAAAATTGACCTAAGGGGGGGTTGGTACACCCTATAATATGGGTTATAATTTATTCATTTTAAAACACAAGGGGGATTTGATATAGGGGAGCTAAACGTGGGGAAATCAGATAATATCCCCTAATGTTTATATTTTGAAACGAACTTCTTCATTTTTGTTCAACTATATGCGAGAGTTTTGGTTAACATAATCTTTTCTCTTCATTTAGTGAAATTTATTTTCAAATTCTATCAATTTTAATATGATTACAAGCTAACTTAAATTCATAGAGAAATCTTTTACAAATGAATCCCATAGTTTTTTTACTTTCCAAACATAATGGAATTACAAATGAATTCCATAAAATTTATAGAATTTATTTGTTCAAAACATATTCTTAAAGTATTACTACGGTAGATTTTTTTTCTGGATATTACTAAAATAGATTTGAGCAGGTATTCTTGGATACAGATTATCAACAAACTAAAAACAGAATTTATATAATTAACTTTTAACTATAGTGTAGAATTTCATCCAAGATATCAAAGGTCATGATAATGCTACGTTTTTAGTATCTATAATGCATTGTCATAGTCCAGCAGATAATAGCTTAACGTAACAACTTGAAAGAGAAAAAGTCCATAGGCATTGAAACTCAATAAACTAAAAAATTATTTAGGTATAAAGGAACGTACAAAATCTGCGAGGAGGAGAGACACATAAGGAATATGTCGCCATGCTTCCAAGCGAGTGGCTTACAAATCCGCCCAAGCGACTTGCTTTTTATCCCACAGCGTGACGCTAACACAGCAGCACGCATGAGTATGTATATCGCCAAGCTCGTATGCTGCGTGTTTGGCCCCGTCAGAAGCATTGAAGGTCCTGCAACCAATCCCGCAAACAAAGCCCTCCATTTGGCGGTCCTGATTTTGAACAATACTTCAGTTTAATCAACCCTAATTGGATATGAACCCTTAATTTAAAGAATTAAACAGCAAAAACTGCAATTAATTTTACAGAAACAAGAAAATGAAAATGAAAAGCGCATGCCTACAATGTCCTGCCAAACCCCCTATAATCTCATCCACCGAAACAAATGTACCAGCAAAAGTTCCCAAAAATAAGCCGTAGCTAAGTGTCTCCTTGATCGCCAAAGCAATAGCTTCACTGTTCGAAAACGCCTCAACTTTCCTAAATCAACAAACCCGAGACTATCAGATCCCAAAAGCCACAAAAAAGACGTCAAATGCAAAAATATGATATCGAAGATAATTATTACCTCGATGAGGCTGATAATCTTCTTCGTCTCAAACGAGCGAGAATAGAGAAGAGAGCTAAGCCACCTTTGAGTCCAGTTCCAATTGAGAATCCTTTAGCTGAAGCTACGACGATCCTTCTTAGCTTCTCCGAGTCCTTAAACGGTAGCGTATTCATTTCAAAGGAAGACAGAAAACAACACGAGGATGGATCCGATCTCTTGCAATGCATGCAGGGGAGATCAACGGATCTCCCGATATCGTCGCCGTGAAAAGCACCATTCTCACCGGAGAAGCACGAGCAAACGCCGGCGGCGGTAGAATCTCTGTCTCCGGACGGAGACATGGTGGCGGTGGTAGTGTCGCGAAAATGATTCGCGGCTGATAAACTCGGTGGGAATCCTTTTTTTTTTTCTTCGCTTGGTGGGAATCCCTTTTGAAAGCAAAATAAAAGAGAAAATAGAGCAAGAGGAAGCTATACGTTTCATCCATACTCGAGTGATTGACTTACATGCATGAGTCAGCTTTTGTTGGTTGCTGTTGTTTATTTATTTTATTTTACATCAAGGGAGGGATCGATCGGAATATGCAATAAGAAACCTTTACCCATCCGCTTAGAATCAAATAAAAATACAAATAAAAATTATTTTATTTTTAAATTAATTAAAAATAAAATAATTTTAAGTCCAAAAAAGACTTATGTAAGTGCTTGTAAGTCACGAACTCGTTTTGCCAAACAACAATTTGCAATAAATAGGTTTATTTTGCTTTGAAATTCGTTTAAATTCCAAAATAAGTCCTACCGCTGTCTTAAAGATACAAAATCATAAATTTACTACTCAACTAAAAATAAAAGAAAAACCTATCCATTTTTTTAATAGATAATTAAATAAGAATAATAACGTTTTAATTTAGATATTCTAGTAAAATTGCATGAATGAACAAAACTACCAATGTGGGTTCAATAGTGAATATCTTTTTTTTTTGTAATCAATTAAGTTACATATATAAAATTATTTAAATATTTTATTTATATATTTAAGTAGAAATTCATGAGACATTTTGAAAGATAGACACAAAATAAGAGTTATGGTTTTATTAATAATATAGATTTTAGTTTATCGTTGTTAAAATAATATTAAATCATTTTTGAAAAGTAATTGTTGAGTTAAAAATTATTGTATATATAAAACATACAATTGAAAATAATTTTTTAACTTATATTAAAAAAATTTGATTTTTTTTTCAATAGCACTTTGTCCTTTTGTAATATTAGTCTCATCCTCTTTTTACATTTTTTAAAAGCCAAAAATATTTGAAAATAAAAATATAAACCTTCTTTTAACTTAAATGAATAAAGTCCAATTGATTTATAATTAATTGAGATATAAAGTTCAATCCATATTTTGTATAGCATATTAAAATAAATAAAATCCAATCAATTAAGATTAAATATAAATAGTCTTTTTTTCTATTGGAACTTAAATATAAATAAATTTTTTATGAGTCTTATTATTATATCATGTGTCGTTTTTTTATCCATCAAAATTATGAAAATTTTGCTTTACAATTAATTGAGATGTAAAACTCAATCCATAACTCTATAAACCCCTAAAATAATTAAATTAAATCTATATCTATTTATGATTTATCTATATAATTACTGGGGAAACTTTGTTTAAGAAGTATTCATGTGATGCCATGTGTCATCCCTTTTCTTTTCCCTCAACAAAAATGACATAGTTTTGGTTTTGTAATTATTTAGATTATATAAAGCCAAAACTATAAACCTTATAAACAAACAACTATAATAATAAAGGACCCAATGTAAATAACTAATTAAGTACTAAGCTAACTTAAATTAGATTTCAACAAATTAACTAATAAAATTATTTTATTTAAAGGGAAACAATTAGGTTTAATTGCCTCTCATTTTTCAACCCAACATTATTGGTATTTGTGATTATGTGGGCTCTATAAAAATCACAGACGATAAACCCTATAAATATATGAAATAATAAAATAATTCGTAAACATAAACAAAGAATGCGATCAAACTAGATAGTAAGCTAACTTAAATTGAATATCCAAAAAATTGAGTTTTTGAGAGCATATTACTTCACAAAGAAATGTGGTATTTTGTTTTCTTAAAATAATGCAATTTTGATATTTGTAATGATGTGAACTATATAAAACTCAATCTATATATCTAAAGAAGACTAAAAGATATAACTAACAATTATATTTTTTTTTCTTGCGAAAGGTTATATATTTTGTCCCGGAGGAAATGCTTCATGTGTTCATTATAAGTTGATTATATCTAGATCATATTCATCTAAATATATATGACTTAAAGTTACATAGTCACTTGAGGAACAAAATCAATTCTTTGAAATCTACAAAAAAAATTAAAACATACTATTGAGATCTTCTCATTTTAAAGAAGATTAAATATTCACATAGAACATCAAATGACTCGTGCAAGAGTTAATACAGTAATTACACGAGTTGAAAAGGCTTACAATCTAAACGCAAAATAATGAATGAAGTGTCTAACAATCCAATTGATAGAGAAATTTTATCACTCAAATAGTGCATATTTCATTTGAATTTTTAATAAAATTATCATAGCTCAGTTTTTTAATAATAAATAAACATAATATTGATACATTAATTTAATATTTAATTATTGACTTAATACATAATAAAAAGATAATAAAAATTTGAAAGTTATTCATTTATAATTTTTCTAAAATAACGACTAAATTTTTTTTCGTTGAGTTTGACTACCAAAATTATTTTTATTTTTTTTTAACAATGAAAAAAAGTGCAAATCATTTACTCCTATGACAATGCACCTCTACAATACACAAATTTTGATTTTATTAGTTGAATTAAAAAAATACGTGCACGTGTGTAACAAAAATGCGATTCTAAAAATAAAAGTTTTATTTGTTTATCAAGCAATTAAAAAATATAAGTTTTTATAACTCTATATCATTCTTCTTTTTTCAATTTAAAATAACAACTTCAACCAAGTTTGGAATAGACTTATTTATAATTTTATTTGATAGATTTAACTGAAAATCACACATCTTAAGTAAACTAATTAAACTTTATAGAATACATTTATAATATATTTTATTATCCAATCAGATAAAAAACTCATCTTAATTTGAATAAATAATTTTTTTTATAAAAATGATTAAAAAATATAAACAGAATAATAACTAGATAAAACTCATCCTAATTTTATTAGTTGAGTTTGACTAAATAAGAAATTATGCTACTAAAGTTACAAAAGTTTGTAAGAAATTATACTGCTAATGCAAGATTAAGCGGTATGTAGCGCCACCCGCACGCAATAAAAGCCCCTTAACGGTATGACTGCTCACGTGATAGAACAAGCACCAACCCTATAAATACCGCGTCACTTGGCGCTCAAAATTATTTCAACCCCCCCTCCAAAAGACAAATCGGTTGGAAGTGTCAGAGAGAGAGAGCTAGGTAGAGCAACAAGCAGAGTGGATCCAAACCCAAATTTCTAGGTTTTTGTCCGTACAGTCGATCTTCGAATTCGGGATGCAAAAGCTAGGGTTTCCAGGCATGAGGAGCTTCGACAAGCTCAATTCTGTGTCAGGAGTCCCAAAGACCTTCTCATTCTCTTCGCGTCCTTCGGATTCGATCTCCTCTGGGAGTTTTGCGAATTTGAAGCTCACTGCAGGTTTTTATCCCCTGATTTTGTGCGTTTTGTTGAGTTTTCGTGGAAGAATTTAAACGATTTTGATGATTTGTGGTGTTGATTTGTTTGTTTCCAGAGAAGTTGGTGAAAGAGCAAGCTTCTGTGAAAACCGATCTGGAAATGGCGGTATTTTGCAACGATTATCTCTCTGCTTCTCTCTATACGGGTCTGTCTGTGTGTGTGTATTTTTATTATGTATATATGTATATGAAGTATGTATACAGATGCATAAAAATATGTATGTATGTGTATTTACTGCATCAGCGACTGCATCAATGTACAAGGCCTCAATTTTCATTCAAGTTCGTTCAGTCTTCTCACTTAATGTCAAAGTTTGTTGATCTTTGATAATTGGGGTTTGGCTTTGATGCTTTCATGGCTTATATGATTATTAGGGTTAGGCTTCACGTTTCCATTGAGATGCTGGAGATCTACTCATTTTACTGAAATTGAACAGTAAGTTAATCACTAGTTTTTATAAATGTAGAATTCTAAGCTGAAGAAATCAATGGAGCACATCCGTGTTTTAGAGGAAAAATTGCAGAATGCTTTCAATGAGAATGCTAAGCTCAAGGTAAAGCAGAAGGAAGATGAGAAGCTCTGGCGAGGTTTGGAGTCTAAGTTCTCTTCAACCAAGACTCTGTGTGATCAACTCACTGAAACTCTACAGCACTTAGCTTGCCAGGTTCAGGATGGTAAGTAATCGGTACACATATGAGGTCTCTGAAATTTCACATTTTGCTCATGGTATGGTGTTGTAATTATTTACGACTTGCTTTAACAGCTGAAAAGGATAAGGAGTTTTTTGAAGGGAAACTATCTTCAAGCTCAGAAGCTGTTGACTGTTTGAACCAGCAGATGCATGGCCTCTCTCTGAAATTAGGCTCTGCAGAGGAAACTATTAGAAATCGTAAGTCATTGTCATTTAATTTCCTGTAAAAGCTACTTGGTCTCGTAATGAGGATTGTTTGAGATGCATATCTATCCGATTACTTCTCAGGAAAACTAAATTGTTGTGTATCTTGATTCAATTGAAAGTTACTATCTATTGCCATAGAACTGATTACATATTTGTCTTTCAAGAGCTAGGGGATTCTGTGTTTGCATCCCTTGATTTTCCTTTCTTTATAAGTAACATGCTTGAATCCTGAATGCAGGTGAAAAGATATTAGAGGAACTAAAAATTGTAAAAGAGGACAGAGATAAGTTTTACAGAGACGAGCACTGCAGGACTGCGAATCTCATAGAGGAGAAAGGTAAAATCCTTGCTTCTCTGACATTGTAGCTGCCATTTGTGACTTACAGCTGTAAAAGGGTGATTACTAGGATTATTTATTTGCTAGACCCTCTATTTTCAGAGAACTTAGTAAATAACAAGTGAACAGAATTAGATAGCAGTGGTTCTGGAAGAAGTTTAACATTGCCCAACATGGGTTTTAGGATTAGCTTTTAGGAAGATCTTTGGAGTTCATGCACTGAGACAACTTCAAGCACATATACTACGGTTGTCAGAAAATTCCTTCTGGGGATACATTAAAGGTTCTTCTCTGCTGCATTAGAGTTCAATCTCTGTTTTGTGTGATGCAGAAAGCATCAGTCTTCGAAAAAGAAAAGAACAGGAATCTTGGGGCCTTCCTCATCAATATGCTTCTGACTTATTCTAGGGAGTACAAATTTCTCTAAATAATTTTCTACCAATTCAATTCTGAGATGTCAGTTTTCAGAAAACTCCCGGGATGCAGATAATGAAATGATACTAATTTATTTTATTTTATTTTAATGCTATTTAAGTGAAAGCAAGCAACCCCTCTAGCAAAATTTCTTACATGTTTGCGTGCATTCTTTATAAAAATTATAAAGCATTATGTGGTTAAAGTTACAAGATTTATTTGTTTTTAATTAAGCTTGTTGATTGAATTTCAGAAGTAGTGTCTTCTTAACTTCCAAGTAATTGATTTATGAAGGTATTAATATCATCCTTTTCTTATTTTTCATGCAGATGCTATGATAAAGAAGTTTGAAGCAACGGTAGCTGAAAATAGACTGGCTATAGAGAGTTTGAACTCTAACTTGAGAGAGCTGCAGCTTGAGTTAAGATCAAAAGAAGATGAAATTAAACACTTGATTGCCACTAAGGAGAACTTGGAGAAAGAAAAGAGAAATCTTCAACTGAGCACTGATGAACTTGCTGAAAAACTAGTTATGTCACACCAGGAGATAAAGAAGCTTGAAGGTTTTGTTCATGTGTTGGCTGTGCAGTTGGTTGAATTGGACAAACAGAGTTTGAATTTTATGGACAAGTTTGATCAGCTAAATATTCTCTATGAGTCTTGCTTTAAGTTGTTCCAACAGGAGACAGAACTTTCTGCTAAACTTGCTCAAAAGTTATTTGATCAACTCCATGACAAGTTCTTGTGTATAACATCAGAAAAAGATGCATTACAATTGGTAAACCAGGACTTAAACAGTAACATACTTGAACTTCAGAAAGCCAAAGATTCTATTATGGCACAGCTTTCAGAGGAATGTCGCTTTGCAGGAGAGAAAATTCACAGGTTGGAGTCTGAAGCAGAAAGTCTAGTCTCAAAGAAGACTGAAGCAGAAATCTTGGTTTCCAAACTAGAGGAGAAAATTGAAACATTGTCAAAAAGTTCAAGATCTTTCAAGAATATAATGGTCTGCACTGTGTTTTCATTCTTCGATGATGTAATTGAGAATGCATTGTTGCTATTCTAAACCTGTTTTGGTATATCTTGCAGCAAGATTTATTGCTAAAAATTTCAGCATTAGAAATGGAGAACAGAGATAATACTGAGAAAACACACGCAGAAATACAGAAAAAGGCAGAAGAAATAGATGTTCTCCAGAAAGAGAGTGAGAAGCATCAGCTGCATGCGGAGTCTCTGGAAAAAGAACTTTGCCGGCTTCAAAATATCTCAGAGGAGAAGGAACAGCGTATCCTGCAATATAAGGACAATGAGAAGAAGCTAGAAGAGCATATCACAGAGGTTTTGGAAATAGATAAGAATATATGAATTTGTGCTGTTTTGTCAACAGTTTTAATATATCTAAGATCCTTGGTACCAATGCAGAATCAGGCATCGCTGACTGCTGCTGAAAGTAAGCTTGCAGAAGCTAAAAGGCAATATGATCTGATGCTAGAGAGTAAACACTTGGAGCTATCAAGACATTTGAAAGAAATATCTCAGAGGAATGATCAGGTATTATCTTTCGCAGATGACCTTATATGAACACTAAAAATAATTTGTCAAGTATCCTTCAGATTGATGCTATGTAGATTTTGATTAGGCAATTAATGACATTCGGAGGAAGTATGAGGTGGAGAAGCTGGAGATTGTTAATATGGAAAAGGAAAAGGTGTGCTCATAATTATCATCTTTTTCAATGTACTTTTCCATGGATCATGTTTCTCATGTGTTTGAAGTTTGAACTTTCAGACAGAGAAAGTTGTAGGAGAAATGGAAAGAACATGTGATAAAAGACTTTCAGAATGCAAAGAAGAATCAAGGCAGCAATTGATGCGCATTCAGGAGGAACATGCTGCTCTGGTATGCACTAGAGTAATGAAAAAGAAAATGAACTGTTGGTCTTTTTCTTTCTGCATATGATGCACTTAATGAGCTTTGTTTTTCTATTTTATGGGATTATGATTATAATATGTTGTTCGAGTTGGTTTGGCTTATATTATGTACAGATTTCCTCATACTTTGATGTAATAATAATTTTCTTCAGATGTGATTAATTTGCATTGCTGAATGAATTTAAAACCTATATAAGAAAATATAGTAGAGCCATTGTGCCATAATACTCACTGTTTTAAATGAGTTCCTTCATAAATCAAGCTCCTAGGAGTTCGATGTGTTTCTAACTTGGAGTATTATGGGCTGTTAGCCAACTAATTGCATAAGTTAATCTGCAATTCTCTTTGAACATGAAATTTATTAATTAGTATCACAAAGTTAAGAATTTGTGGAAAGTTTACTGTTGTGCGTTTATCCACTTAAATAAATAAGTAAATAATCGCACTTGTTTTACTTGCAAGTGCACAAGGTAAACAGTGTAGTATAGTGTGCGAATGCAAGATCATCTCCATAGGGATTGGTAAAGTTCAATTTAGAATTATATTCGCAATATAAAAAGATAGAAATAATAAAAGTGTTGAGAAATAATAAAGATAAAATACTAAGGATAAAGGTGTAGGGACTTGATATCCACCACTAATTATGCTACCACAATATAACAGTATGCCAATGCTTTATTCATGCCATGTATACCTACTGGTTGCCAACCTAAGGGCATGGTATCTACTCCTTAAGCTATTGATTTCCCTAAGCAACGAGTTAGGTATGGTATCTACTCTAACTCTTTTCTTCCTTAAGGGATTCAGCATGGTATCTGCTTGAGTTGTTCCTTAAGAAAACATAAGTATTATGGAAATCGACAACCACATGAGACCTAGGGCATGGTATCTACTCCTGGTTTCCCATGTTGATTAACCCGGGTATCCGAATAAGATATCCCTTATTACTAATATTAGACCCAGGACTCGGTCATCCAAATTGATCTAACTAACAAGTCCATACCACATGCACATATTGATCAGACATATACATATGAGGAATTTAAATAAAAGCAGGTATTAATCAAGTTTAAGCAACACAACATAAATATCGCAAGGCGCCAATACTAAATTTATTGAGTAAACATAATTAGGGCTTCAACCAAGCCCTACTAAGAATTTAATTACACATAATAAAATAAAAAGGAAAGAAGAAACCCGAGAGAAGAGTCGTCAATTCCGCTCCACGGTCTCCTTCTCCAAGCTAAAGCAAAAGATAAAAGAATGGATCTAAGAAGTGATCCCCCCAAGAGGTGATGCCTTTTGTGTGTGATTTACAAGTGTATTTATAGGTCTTTGAGAAGTCCTAATCGGCTCATGAGTTCCTAAACTTTCCTAAAACGCAAAACTCCTTTATTTCCAAAACAGGGTTCTGCAGTTTACTGTTCACACCCGTACATGTGCGCTCGATCGCATATGTGGTACACTCGATCGCAATGCTGCGCTCGATCACACAGAGGAGTGCGCTCGATCGCAATTTAGCCAGCAGCTGCTCTAGGATTTTCAGATTTATTCTTTTAAGTGCCAAAAATGCTTCTTTTTCTCCAAGACCTTATAAAAACGTGTAAAACACAAAAGTGAAGTAAAATAGACTAAAACATATAGATAAAGAACTTAACAAATGTAAATTAAGGGGCTTAAATATGAATATTTAAACTCCTATCACACCCGCAAACTTACATATTGCTAGTCCCTTAGCAATACAAAACCAAAAACTAAATGAAAAATAAAGACGCAAAGATAAATCCAATGCGCATGGTGTCCAACAAAAGTTTAGGTTTCACACAAAACTATGATGCGCATTCATGAGCAAGCTTAACAAGTATAAACACATCTTTGCAATGAATACGAGTTTTGAATGCAAATCACTTTCATGAGGCAGGTTAAGACATCACAAGTTTAACTGAGTGTGTGGTGGACTAGCACAAAAAAGATTGGGTTTCCAAATAATTCTAATGTGTAGTGTTTCGATGACTCAAGATTCACCAAATTTTCTATTAGAATCAACAAAGATGGCATAGATTTTCTTCTTTTCTTTTATTTGTGAGATTTTTGCCAAGTTAGTTCCCTTAAGCTTTCTATTTGACCCGTGTAACGAGCGTTTAGCCAATGACTCCCAAACCAGATGGTTTTAGGGCATTAGGTGTAGAAACACCCCTAAGGACTTACTAACTCGAGTCAAAAAGGCTACGAAACTAACTGATCTTAATGCTACCGATCAAAATATTCCACCTTTTGACGTGACACTCACTGCTTACTGAGGCAAGAGGGCCAGTTAGTTTAACGTCTTCAGCCGACCAAGCCTTATTTTTCCCCAAAACTACGAGTGGCAGCAACTAGCATAGGAAATGTCTTATTCTCTCCCATATAAGCATACGGTAAGTGCTCTGACAACTGCTTGAATTCCAAGTTAGGTGCCTGTACAATAGAAGGGAAAATAATATTAGTAGGCACATGATGGTCAAATGGATCGGTGTACTTACTTAGATGCTTTGGAAAGGCCTCAAGGAGGTGCATAGTGTCAATGATGTCATCAGTAACATCCTTGCATTTGGGCTCAATATCCGATCTTGGGACACTATAGATAAGAGCAGTTTCTATTGGATCAACGTGATGGACCTGAAAAGTTTCCTCAACAACACTTTGCGTCATGCATACATTAAAACATTTTGTATTATCTGGGGGTAATTTTAATGCATTATATCTTTTGATTTTAACCTTCTCACTATTTACCTTCTCTATCTCACTTACCTTGGATATGGATGCTTGTGTAGGCTCATCAGTTTCAATGATCTTACCATTTGTTAGAGTTGTCACGGCATTTAGTTGCTGATGTCCTCTTGGAGTAAGTAGTGGTTGGACTGGAAGTTCACCCAACTTTCTTTCACTTAGCTCTTTAGCCAATTGCCCCATTTGTTCCTCGAGTCTTTGAATGGCTTGCTCATGTTTTGTAGTGGTTTTTCGTTGCTCAATCATGAACTGTTCTTGTGAAGTCATCAGTTGCCTCATAAGATTCTCTAGGTCACTATTTTCTGATTCCAGCACTGGTTGAGCTGCTGGTTGGAAGTGTCGTTGCTGTCCTTGAAGATTCAAAGCATTTTGAGTGTTGCTCCATGAGAGATTGGGGTATTTGCATATGCGCTGTTCGGTCCCTCATAATTTGCTTGCTCTTGATCTGTAGTTGAATACAGAGGACAAGTATAAGTATTATGATCAAAATGAGAGCATATAGCACATACCTGGCGTTGTGTAGCTTGTGGACTACATAAGTTGTTCTGATCAGCCATGGCTTTTATGAGCATGTCTAGCTTTCTTTCCATAGCAGCTGTCTGATTCGAAGATCCATCATTGAAGCTCGCCTTATATATACTCTTGCTTTTAATTCCTTGTCTACCTTTCGAGGAGAATTGTTGGGTGTGCTCACTTAATGTCTCAAACAGCTCCATGGATTCTTCACTAGTCTTCTCCATCAGCACACCTCCACAACCGGAATCCACTATACCTTGATTTATACCACTCAAACCTTCATAGAAAGCTAGTACCAGCTCATCTTGAGGTAAGTTGTGATATGGACATTTGAGTAGCAGCTCATTAAAGTGTCCCCATGCCTCGAAGAAAAGGTCTCCATCCCTCTGTTGGAAGGATTGAATCTCCTTCCTCATCTGCCTTGTCTTTTGGGCTGGAAAAAATTTCTTTAGAAATCTATTGGATAGCTCTTCCCAAGTATAGATGGAATCTGTAGGCAATAAATGATACCACGTTTTAGCATTATCTTTTAATGAAAAAGGGAAAAGAATTAACCTGATTCCCTCTTGATCTAGGCCCCGAATATGCTGGAACTTGCAGAGATCACAGAATTCTCGAAGGTGCAAGTGTGGATTCTCAGCAGGTGTACCCCTAAAATGAGTCAAGGCACTAAGTATCTCCGGAGATATGTAATAATTTTCTTCCACCTTAGGTTGATATGCAATGCATGAAGGATGGTTGAGGTTCTGTGGAATGAAGGATTACTTTATAGGTCTTCGTTTTGGTGGCAGTTGGTTGTAAAGCTGTTCCATTGGTGCTTCACCCTCAAATTCTTCTTCTCTCTCTTCGAAGTTGTTTTTAGGCCTCTTTCGAATGATCTGCTCACTTTCTATATCAAGTGAAAGGATGGTTGGGTTCCTCACTCGAAGCCCTTGCATGAATCAACAGGAATACCTTAGTGCAGCAGCTTCAGTACTGCTGCTCGGGAAGTCTCTGGACTATTTGCACTCGAGCGCACATTGAACTATGCTCGATCGCAGACTTGCGCTCGATCGCACAAGGTACTATGCTCGATCGCAATGAGGACAGAAACTCCGACTCTGCATACCTGAACAGAAAACGAAAAGAAAGAATAAATCTGATTTTTGATAAAAATAAAAAAAAATAAAACAGAACAGAATGAAATAAAATAAATCAGAATAAATTAAAATAAAAAACTAATGAAAATAATTCCAAAAATAAATTTAGCACAATCCCCGGCAACGGCGCCAAAACTTGTTGTGCGTTTATCCACTTAAATAAATAAGTAAATAATCGCACTTGTTTTACTTGCAAGTGCACAAGGTCAACAGTGTAGTATAGTGTGCGAATGCAAGATCATCTCCATAGGGATTGGTAAAGTTCAATTTAGAATTATATTCGCAATATAAAAAGATAGAAATAATAAAAGTGTTGAGAAATAATAAAGATAAAATACTAAGGATAAAGACGTAGGGACTTGATATCCACCACTAATTATGCTACCACAATATAACAGTATGCCAATGCTTTATTCATACCATGTATACCTACTGGTTGCCAACCTAAGGGCATGGTATCTACTCCTTAAGCTATTGATTTCCCTAAGCAACGAGTTAGGCATGGTATCTACTCTAACTCTTTTCTTCCTTAAGGGATTCAGCATGGTATCTGCTTGAGTTGTTCCTTAAGAAAACATAAGTACTATGGAAATCGACAACCACATGAGACCTAGGGCATGGTATCTACTCCTGGTTTCCCATGTTGATTAACCCGGGTATCCGGATAAGATATCCCTTGTTACTAATGTTAGACCCAGGACTCGGTCATCCAAATTGATCTAACTAACAAGTCCATACCACATGCACATATTGATCAGACATATACATATGAGGAATTTAAATAAAAGCAGGTATTAATCAAGTTTAAGCAACACAACATAAATATCGCAAGGCGCCAATACTAAATTTATTGAGTAAACATAATTAGGGTTTCAACCAAGCCCTACTAAGAATTTAATTACACATAATAAAATAAAAAGGAAAGAAGAAACCTGAAAGAAGAGTCGTCAATTCCGCTCCACGGTCTCCTTCTCCAAGCTAAAGCAAAAGATAAAAGAATGGATCTAAGAAGTGATCCCCCCAAGAGGTGATGCCTTTTGTGTGTGATTTACAAGTGTATTTATAGGTCTTTGAGAAGTCCTAATCGGCTCATGAGTTCCTAAACTTTCCTAAAACGCAAAACTCCTTTATTTCCAAAACAGAGTTATTTCCAAAACAGGGTTCTGCAGTTTACTGTTCATGCCCGTACATGTGCGCTCGATCGCAATGCTGCGCTCGATCACACAGAGGAGTGCGCTCGATCGCAATTTAGCCAGCAGCTGCTCTAGGATTTTCAGATTTATTTTTTTAAGTGCCAAAAATGCTTCTTTTTCTCCAAGACCTTATAAAAACGTGTAAAACACAAAAGTGAAGTAAAATAGACTAAAACATATAGATAAAGAACTTAACAAATGTAAATTAAGGGGCTTAAATATGAATATTTAAACTCCTATCATTTACGTCTATTAACATGTGCAGGAAGGTACTGATTTCTGAAACACATTTTACATTCTTTTAGCAGGACTTGTTATATATGTTGATTTTATTTGAAAACATGCACAATATATATTCATATTGAGTTCAAAATTTTCATAAATGGATTGAGTTTTACCTTGCACATTGTGTAGATCATCCGTACTCAGCAAGAGTATAATAGAAAAGAGGTCAGTCTCGAAGCTGACCACAATGAGGAGCTAAAACGTGCCCAACTTCAAGCTGAAATTGAATTGAAAGAGGTATATATAGCTTCAAAATAAAGTATGAGTTGTCTCACTTAGTAGTAAAATGTTTTTCAGATATTAATGGCATATGAATTTGTCTAGAAAACAATGTCACTTAGGAATGAACATGAAGCTCAGGTGAAAGCTTCGAAGTGTCAGCATGAAGATGAGTGCATGAAGCTTCAAGAGGAGTTAAATCTCCAGAAGTCCAAAGTATGTGGTTCCTTTCAAGCTCTGTTTTAAATTGAATCTTTGTACCTTAAATAAGATCTTCTTACACCATGTTGCAGGAAGATAGGCAGAGAACTTTATTGCAATTGCAGTGGAAAGTGATGAGTGACAAGCCACAAGAAGAGCAGGAAGTAAATTCAAAAAAGGTTGGAATTCTTATTTCACATATTTCACTCTCTTGATATATATATATATATATGTATGTATGTATGTATGTGTGTGTATATATCTCTTTCTCTCTCACGTGGCTTGTGCGGATACATGTCTAGTCCTTGTCAGATATAATGACATATATATGGACATTTTCCAAATAAAAAGTTCATTAATGAAACGGTTTGATCATGTTTGTTGTTTGTTCTTTATACTTATCTATAAGCTGACAAGGGATGTTGGTCCAGTGCTCTAACAATGAATTTCATGCTCAAATTTATAGACCCCCCCTCCCCCCCCCCCCAAAAAAAAAAAAGAGAAATGGGGAAGAACCTTCATTTCTAACAGCTAAGCTTCTCTATGTTTTAGTATCAAAATAATTCATAGGTTTATCTTCTGTGTTTTAGTTCTCACTCAAACTTGACAAGTTTCAGCAGTGAGTGCTGTTCTATTTATCCAGGCTATTGGGAATGGCTAAAATTGATTCTTAGTTTGATCAGTTGAAGCTATCTATAGTTGAATTGTGAAACGTTTATGGACTAGGAAACACGAGAAGACAGTAATAGGAATTTCACCCTCATTGGTGTTAATAGACTGTAAACTTTTGGAGTAGGAAACAAAAGAAGACAAATAATAGGAGCTTTCCAGATAAATTTTCATCCACTGTACCATATATATAATATACTCACCCTCATTGGCGTTAATAGACCTTTTACATAGATACATAAAATGTCGAATCTGAATGCGCCTCAACTTCATGCTAACATGGAATCCTTTAGAAGTGGAAATAATTTTTTTCAATAAACTTCCAAAACTTAAACCTTCACTTACTATTGAACTTTTGTCACTATGTCAGTTTATTTATGTCTTTTTTGGATTAATAAATCAAGGCTCATTTGATATTGCCATATGCTAAATCAAGCTGGTGAAATGCAGGCTTATTGAAGCCCCTTTTTAATTTCCATTATAACTTAGTAAGGCTCATTTGATAGAACTGTAAATTGGGTCAATTTCGGTTTTGACCGAAATGAGTTAATATGGTCTTTTTTGGAGTTCAGCTAAGATACTATCTTTCTAAGGTGTTTCATCTTGTAGTAGTTTTTAGCTAATTAAGATCAATATATTATGGTTTCATGTGGTTTAACTCTCTTTTAGCTTCGTAGCTCATGGTTTTGTCATTTGTGTTGATCAACATTCTTTTAATCATTTACTTAAGGGGAAAATGGTGTACCTAGTCTCATTTGTTTAGAATTCTGTAATAATTGTTGTTGCAGCATCTTCAATCATTCAGCATTCTATTAGGCTTTTAAGTGTGTGTGCTTCATGCTGTCACACTTGTAGGTAAAATTTTCTTAATATAATATTCCCAAGGATTGCCATCCCCTTGGAAACCTCCAATAAAATCTGAATGATACTTATTCCCAAGAATTCTCTGAATTTACATCATAAGAAGCTGTAAATCATTTGTGGGTGTCAGCTAGCTTAGTTTGTAGAGTCGTTTGTCATTGCACAATAGAACAAAAATCAAATCATCTTCAACATTTTTTAGTATTCTCTTTGTGTTGACATAATAGTTCCATTGAAAGTCTTTACTGTGTGTAATTTATGTTTTATTCTACATGTTCATTGCATATAAGTACGTACGTAACACATAGTGTACATATACACGCATTCTTCTTCTCTTTTTGGTGGTTGGGGGGTGGGGTTGGAGGAGTGAGATGGTGGTGTAGCTTGGAATGTGATAGGTTGCAAATTATGGGTGATGTAGGCCACATACTTCCTGTTTTAGGCAATATGGCAGGTAGGAAAGCATGCTATGTGCAGTTACCTTTCAGTATGTTTAGAGTGTGCAGTTCACACTTTTATCTTGATGTCTCACAATGAATTACAGAAGCACATGATCATTTTGATAACTTCATTCTGTTGCAGGATTATTCTGCTTCATCAATCAAAATGAGAGATTCTGGTTATGGTGGCGGCAAAAGAAGTCAGCGTACTCTAGTAAGGCCAGAGAATGATGAGAAGGTGACAGAGAACAACGGATCACTTTACTTCGTTTTGCTATAATTTCAGCCCTTACCAAGTTATGGTATAATGGCCATTTTATACTGTTTTTATATATTTCATACAGGGTTCTCCTTTTGTGGCGGTAACACAAACACCAGTGTCAAAATTGTTTAAGAACGTAGAAAATGCAAACACAGGAAGTGTAATGAGCAGGCCTAAGCATCATAAGAAGGTTAGTTACTTTAGTATTTCGATTTAACTTTTTCCACCTTTGGGTTAATATACACATATGTGCTGTAATACTTGAGATATTATATTTATTGTTCATGTCAGTTCCCCCTTACTTCTTGGAATGGCAGGTAACTCATCATGAATATGAAGTTGAAACTACCAATGGAAGAACAATCACAAAACGGAGAAAAACAAAAAGTACAGTCATGTTTGAGGTATCTACCTGGCTATTTTAAAGCCCCAGTGGGCCTACATTCATATATAGCTATAAACAAGAAATGTTTGTAGGAGAGATGGTTGATTACTAGCATTTCGATTTTCTTATGTTTGCATCTTCTGTGCTGAATCTTCTTGTCTGTGTTACAACAGGATCCACAAAAACATAAGAAGATGAATACACCGAAAGCGAATACCCCAAGAAGTGTTGTCAAGGTTACCAAAAATCTAACCATTACATCCAGATTCCCTTTTTTGTAATTTATTTATTATTATGGTCCTGTTGTAGTTTCTTGTCCTTCTTATTTGGTTTGGTGCCTTGTTCTCAAACATTAGAAATTATTGTTTCCTTTGCTTTGCTTTGAAGGGCTTTAGAGGGCGTGCCATGTCTAACGATAGGGGAAGTAAGTTTCATTTCCTTAATGGAAACTCATTAGATAGGAGAAAATGCCATTATTTAGCTTTAGTTAGGTGTGAAGATTCATTTGGATGCAGACTGATCAATAAAAGAGGAGAAAAGAGTTATGTGATTTGAAAGCAAAGTATGATGAAAAATTGAAAAGTAAATTTTTAAAGGAAAAATGAATAAAATCACTTAATCTACTGAAACTTTACGTAACTTAATTTTTATGGTAAATGGTAATGATCCATTATCTCATGAAGTCAGGATATGCATTGCTGTGAAAGTGACCGTGCTGTAAAATCTTAATTCTTAATATTTGAAGTTCATCATAAGTACATACATGCATAGATACATACATACGTACAATATATATATATATATATATATATATTCTTTTTCTGAAACTTGATATGAATTAATCGTGTAAGATAGCGAGCCATCATTTCGGGATATACTGAATTTCCTTAATTCTGCATATTTGAAGTTCATAACAGATGTATTTTATGCAGAAAGTTAAGGTGGGAAGTCGTCAACATTCTTCAAATATAGGTGATTTGTTTTCAGAAGGGTCCCTAAATCCATATGCTGATGATCCCTATGCATTTGATTAAAGGTACTTTGAATTAATGATTCCATTCATTGAACTTTCTGCAGAAAACCTTTCTTTTCTTATTATTAGCTGCACCCAAAAATAGAATTTGATATTTGTGAAGCAATGAATCTTTCAAGATTCTGACACGATCATTCTTCTGTCATAAGGTTTAAGTTTCCTTTACTTAACCATGGACCGTGTTTTGGCAAACGTTTGATATTAGTACTAGTAAATTACTGATTTCCTGGCTAACACAGTATATTTAGTAGGAATTAAGGATTCTGAAGTACCCCTATGAGGCTCGATTGGCTTTATGAAGCCCACCCTATCATGTAGCCTAGAATTAAATAGTCCTAAAGGAAGAAGCTGTCAGATTTATTCTCCACTTTGGTCACTAAATTGTGCAATCCCTTTCAGATTTTCAATTGCTGTTCCTCCTCTGTTCAAATGTATTATAATGTAACATTGATACTGATCCCTCTAGTTGCTATTGTCTGAAAATTTGGATGACTGGCCTAATTCTCATGAA
The DNA here is from genome assembly GCA_023935145.1 of Bretschneidera sinensis. Classification (NCBI taxonomy): domain Eukaryota; kingdom Viridiplantae; phylum Streptophyta; class Magnoliopsida; order Brassicales; family Akaniaceae; genus Bretschneidera; species Bretschneidera sinensis. Next base: position 143,418,621 of record CM043697.1, read on the forward strand.
TACCCAGTGACAAGCATCAAATGCCTTAAAAAGAAGTTTAGATATATCTTGCCACTGTCTGGAAAGCTTGACAGTGATGAATCACCTGCCCTCAATCCCTTTAGATTTATGACTCTCTATTTCTAGCATGTTCACTCATGCATGCTAATGTAAACCTAGGTTTTATAGTAACTTAGATATACTACCCTCTTAAACAACTCTCTTCATCATTGATCAGTAGAAAGAGCAGAGCTTCAAAGTTCTCCAACATACTAATCTGGCTCTGTCATGGTTTAGTTAGTAAGTACTCTGAAAATCGATTAAGTTTTTCCCCCCTCTCTTTGCAAATAAAGTGGGTATTTAAATGTCAGTCATGGGGCTCTTAGGCATTGCTCTATTCAAGCACCACACTGCGATGTTTGCTGCCAGGACATTTACTCCCAAGCTTAATTATGTACAGGAAATGAGCATTTATCTACAAAGAAGATATGTGATGTGCCTTAAAAAGAGTTGGTAAAATATAGTTTCTAAATCCAAACTGAGTGTGGAACCTCACCCTAGATATAAGATTAGTTGGAACTATAACTCTAGGGGCATCATCTTTTTTTTTTTTTTTTTATAATTTTTTTCTGCTTCTCTGGTGATCATGCCATAAATGATATTTGGGTTTTGTTATATGAAGCCTCTTCTTGTGTGTTTACGATTGCAATCAGGTGTATAGTTGTGATTAGGCCGATAACTTGTGCGGTGGGCTTATCTATTGTAACACAAGAAGTAAATGAATTACTTACCAGAAACAAAGACATGGGACTACAAGCAATACAGTAATATCAGAAGAATATCATCTCTGCATCTTAGAAACACTGTACTGTTGCTTATTTCGGTAGGTCAAGTCTTGAAATTTCTCTTAAACGTGCTAGGGTCTGATTGAATTTTATCTTGCCACAGATGCCTTTAACACAAGAAGTAAATGAATTACTTTACAGAAACAAAGACATGGGATTACAAGAAATACAGTAATATCAGAAGAATATTATCTCTGCATCTTAGAAACACTGTACTGTTGCTTATTTCAGTAGGTCAAGTCTTGAAATTTCTCTTAAATGTGCTAGGGTCTGATTGAATTTTATCTTGCCACAGATGCCTTTAATGTTCAGGGGAGTGGACGACAAATTGCACAGAAAGTTGAAGCCTGAGCATAGCCTTCATATTATCATCCAGGTCAGGAATGAATTCCTCCTATGGTTGTTCTAAACTGCTTCCCAAATTGCAGACAGCACGGTGTTGCTAGAGAAAGCATTTTAACACCTCTTTCTGCTATTCTTCTGAGCGTCCAAGAAGCTTTGTTGCAGTCTGCTGACGTGCAAGTTCCATTTTGATCAATTTTATTACTGCTGACCTTGGATGTAAAATTCTTTTGTAAATACAAGCTTTGGATTTGGAAGTATTACATAAAAAGTTCAGGTAAAGAAAGTGGAATGTACTCAATGACTGTAAAGAAGTATTCCATTTAAGTCTGTGTGCTGCCTTTGATAAGACATCAAGAGATACAAGGATAAGCAGGTTATAGCCATAATAACTGGAACTGGTTGTTCTGCCTGACCAATTACTAGAGTTAATTCTAAAATTTCTCTGAAATGGTTGATCTGAGGGATTAATGAGGTTTATCAGATGAAGTGGTGACGCCATTTAGATCGGTAGAGCCCAACTGAGAGAAGGGCTGGAGATGTAGTTGACTGCCTTTATCTCTTGGAACTCTTTTATGCGATAAGATGAGTTAAAGGGTAGAGCCCAACTGAGCATCCGCCGAAGCTCATAATGTGACTGACTAGCCTGATCTTTATGTAAGATGGAGCTTCTGCTTAAATCTTAATCACTCAACAAGTTTTAGAGCTTCTATAGTTTAGACGCAGAAGAATATTGTCAAAAAAAAAGGTTAAGACAGATAACACCTTAATTAATATTACTGATTGGAGATAGGGCTGCAAACAAACTAAACAGAGCCGAATAGTGTTCTGTTCCAGTTCCTTTGTTCTTTTTTTTTTCTCTTTCTCAAGGTCCGTTTGTTTGGTTGGGAGCTCTGTTGAGTTTGTTTGTTAGGGACCGAGCTATTACTCGTTCGATTTTCTATAACAAAAAACGTAATACATTATACAACCAGCCCAATCGGATATTCAAATGAAAAACAACACGAGGTATGATTTTTCCCCATAATGACGTAAGGTGAAAGTCATGAAATAGAAGAATACCTTGTACCTTGGCTGATTTATGTTTGTCAGCCTCCATTTCTTCATATTTATGCAATATTTTTTTTTTCAAAAACTTTGAGAACTCAGTACCACATTGGGTGGTAATTTTGGACACGATACGTGAACTCGATACAAAATAAAATGTGGTAGTATTGAATATAATCGTGTTTATGTCGTAATCGTGTCGACATGATTATGACACGAGGTGTCACGGAAAAATCGTGTCGTGTCGCGGTTTGACATGATTGAATTCATGGGTTTGATGAGTCGTGTTGATACGATTATGACCCATGACCAGTCTATGACTCATTAAAAAAATTGTCTATTACATTAAAAAAATTCTTAGTGTGTAAAATAAACCATAATTCTTATTTTCACCACATCACAAATACAAAACACTCCCTCACAGACTCACTCAATAGCGACACATCACAGAGTTTACAGACTCTCTCCTCTCCCAATATAGATGATAGTTGATAAGATATTATTTATGTTATTAATTAGACTTTTTTTATGTGTATTTGCATCACGAATATGTTGGAATTTGGATTATGATTGATTAGATGGATGATTATGTAATATAACTTATATTTGTTTATGTAATAAACAGGTCGTGTCGGGTTGTCGTGTCTAACATGACCCGTTTATTAAACGGGTTAAGCGTGTCGTGTCATGTTACCCGTTTAATAAGCAGGTTATTGACATGATTAATAATTGTGTCGTGTTCATGTCGATTTATTTAGTGTTATATTCAATTTCGACATGACATGAACATAACTCGTCAACCCGAATTACTACCCTTACTACCACATATGAGAATTTTCAACCCTCCTTTTGCAATATGTCATAATCAAATAGGTAATTTAATGACTGATTGCTCAAATTTTAGAGAATGATCAGCGAAGATTGAGAGAAAACCAAACCCTAACTCCACCTATTATGATTTGGTATTGTTTGCCTATAGAATATAAACGAAGGTATTTTAATCAACCTTAATGGCGTGATATTTTGAGTTAACGGAGTAAATTATAGCGGGAAATTTTTTTTAAGGTGTATTTATGAAAACACATTAAGGTTCAGTTTGTTTCAATAAAAAATGATAGTATGAAAACCAAATACATGTCAAATTATATTTTACTAGTGTTTAAATTGTGTGAAAATTAAATTTATGTAAAATATAATTTTACACTGTTAAGTAAAAAACTTAACGAAACAATTAAAATGCATTATGAAATAGTGGACTTTGTAAATAATTTAAAAGCCCATAGAATTTTTAACAAAATAAATTTTGTTATTAACTCTATTACAAAGCCTACCAATTCATGAGGTGCCATTTGATTGATTGGATAAATTGCCTTAATATGGTGAGTTAATGCATCGAGTATAAGATAAAATTATTTTAAAAAAGAATAATATCTTCATAAATTTAGTAAAAATGGTAATATAATAATGTGAAAGAGTCGTGATGAAATAAAACTCTTTTTTTTATTATTATCATTACTAAAAAAATATCATGAGATATTTTCCAAAAGGTTATCATGGTATTCACGAATAAGTATGGTTTGATTTGAAATTAAAATTAAAATTAAATTAAACATGATTTTTTAAATGATCTGGCTTGAATTAAGCCAATCAATTAAAAGAAAATCAAATTGAGATGTAAATAAGCAGCGTAGTTTTAAATTTCCATTGATATTTGTAAAAAAAAAAGTTGTTGTTATATATATATATATATATATATATATATATATAAACATTTTAATAGAGTGTATTGGTTTTAATTGGGTTTATAAGACCCCTAATAATGAAAACTATTTTTTTGTTAAATGGCTTGAAAAGACAACTATTTTGATCACACCAATTTCTCTTATAAATAAAACTAGTTTTTTTTTTGTTTTCATTTTTTCTTAAGAAGTGAAATTATTTTTATTTTTAAAATAATGGCTTGGTAGCCTTTGTTTCTATCATTTAGTAAGTTACCTAATCTTATTTTTAGATATATTTAAAATAAAAAAATAAAAAGATAAATTAAATAATTTATCTTATATATATATATATATTCAAAAACAAATTGTTCATAATGCGCTCTTTCCCACCAGGCATCAGACGAAAACTTCGTGCAAAGTGGCGGGCAAGAAATCAACCTCACTTAAAAACAGACCTGCACAACTTACTTACACACAGCACAGCTCAGACCACCATATATAGCCAGCTTTTCCTCTTCCGCGATACAAAAGTCCCTTTGCCTTCAAAACCGCCAAACAAGAAAGAGGCATCTCTTCTATAAACCCTAACGCCTCATTTTCTTGATCCTCTCGGACCTCTCTTCAGTTTCTCTTTTTCCTATTTTCACTGTTATGCTTGTACGTCCATCTTAGAGCTGAAATGGGTTCTCAAAAATCTCAAAATATGAAATGCGAAGTGTCAGTGAGTTTGCCTTGTGAAATCCCAGTCCTAGGCTGCGAAATCAAGCCCAGCGTTCGTGTTGTCAGCACCCAAGGGACTCTTAAAGCACCCCCACATTCCCTCAGTTTCTCCTGGTTGGTGTCCTCTTGCTCTGTTTTTTCACCATACATATGCGTGTGTGTGCATGTTTGTAACTGAGTTTGGGTTGCTAAGAAAACAGAGGAAAAAAATAAAAGAAAGTGGAGATTTCAATATTCCGGTTGGCATCGTATTGGCTTTTCAGTATGTGTCATGAATATCAAGAAAGCTGAGATTTTTGTTTTTCTTAATTTATCGAGATAAATGCTGGATTCGAGGCACATTGTATTGGTTAAAACCCTTTTTCTTTGTCAATCCAATAATAAACTGAAAAAAAATAATAATACAGGATATAGTTTTATAATCAACATTTCAAATAAAAAACTAGAGCCAGCCGCAGCCGCAGCCGCAGCCGCACCCGCACCCGCACCCGTCCACTCACCCAGAGGTGGGACCCGTGATTGTAAGGTTCTACATATCTGGATTATGCACACTCTAACAATTGACCAACTCTAACAATTGAGTTCCTCTGAGATTGTGTTTGAGATCTGTAGATACATGATTATGTACCCATGCCTTTTACATTAATATATCTATCAATTCAATAAGCAAGAAATTCCTTTTCTTCTTTTCTTGAAGCAACTTTTGCCGTGGTAGTATTCTTCATTGAAACAAATGGTACTCTAGGGGATTTTTTCCCCTAGGCTTACATGTTAACCGTAGTTTGACCACACAGAAACTATGGAAAAACGGTTTGCAAAATTTTCCCATCTTTTCCCTAATTTCTCAGCATCAGGTGCAGCATTACAAAGAAGCTTGAAAAGAAAAGATGATGGTTTTGAAATTGGAGAAACTGGAACTACTTGCACAGACACAAGGGTTCAGTGTAAGTAGGTGTAGGGAGGTCTGTTCTACTTCTTCCTTCTATCTCTTGAAGCTTTGTTTAAGTGGATGTGACTATGGTTCTGGTTCTCAGATCAAATAGGCTTCCAGGGAAATTTCTGAATATTATCGTTTTCTCATTTCTTTTAGTCAACCAGTTTATCTTATCAATGATGATATCTTGTTTTAGAGCATAGGATTTTTGTCTATCTCTTGAGCTCTCTCATAGTTTCCTTGTATGGTATTTGCAATTAAAGCTCAAATCATTAATATCTTCAGATCAAATAGGCTTCAACGGAAATTTCTGAATATTATCGTTTTCTCATTTCTCTTATTCAACCTTGGAGAAGGCCTAGAGTTTATTATACCAATGATGATATCTAGTTTTAGAGCATAGGATTTTTGTCTATCTCTTGAGCTCTCTCATAATTTCCTAGTATGGTATTTGCAATTAAAGCTCAAATCATTAAATTTCTTTTGTAATGTAAACAGTTTATTTCACATGCATTAGCATGCTCCTAAGTAGTGGGTGGAGATTCAGTGTTTAGTAAGTAACGACTGGTGATGGTGCACTGATAAAAGTAGTTGTTCTTTTTTTTTTGATAAGGATAATAGTAGTTGTTCTTAATGAAGTAAAAGCGGCCATTTGATTAAAACTCTTTGCTATTTGCTAATTCATATGATATAAGCATGCTATTTTCTTCTTTTTTTTCATTGATTTTTAGAATAATAAATTGAAATTTGTTTGAAGTTTCAGGAAACATAAATGAAGCAAAATATGTTTTGAGCTTCAGTCACTCAGAGAAAAACAAAACAGAAAAGGAGAAACTAAATTTCTTATGTTTTTCTGTTAATTATACCAAAATATTTGCTCTAGAGGTAGTACATGACCTTCTAGTGCTTGCACGTTGTGTGTGCATGCTTCCATAATACTCTCAGTTCTTGTGTTTGGATGTTAGGACCTATTTGTGACATGGGTTGCCGGTTTAGTACGCGCGCTCTGATTAGTAATTTCTTGATCTTGTGTTGAGGTAACATTGAATTTGTAAAATCTCACATATGTAGGTATCGAGAGCAGATTACTTGTTCTGTGCACCCTTTTGAGTTGGCTACTCTTCAATGTATGTCATGTGTAAAACTAGAGGTACCAATCAAGCAGAGTTACCATTGCTCTCCAAAGTGTTTCTTGGATGCATGGCAAAATCATGTGGCACGTCATCATCTCGCAGCTGAAACTGGCAGTAAGACCAAAAATGCTGATCAACGGACACTAAAGAAACTCATAAGTTATCGCTATTGGCATGACTTTGGTAAAGGCCCATTAGCTGATGAGAGTTCAGTGGTAGTGGAACGAGAAGGGAAAATCTGGGTTAAGGTGGGATCTTCAAAAACTTATGAACCCTCAATGAATGATGTTGGTTTCAATTTGAGGCTTGAATATCTAGCCACAGACTGTTCGATGGGCACTCATTTGTCTCCACTAAATATAATAGTGACTGATCCTGTGATTACTTTTCCTCCTCGTTGTCCTCGCTGCATGATCCAAATTGGAAGTTTGCAGAAATCTGGAAAAGTGAATCTTGAACAACAATCTTCTGATGATTTTACATTTAGTGTGCTATCCTATAATATCCTATGTGATCTGTATGTCAATAGATATATGTATAGTTACTGTCCTCCATGGGCTCTTGTCTGGGAATACCGCCGGAAAAATTTGCTTGACGAGATCCTCGAGTATGATGCAGATATCCTGTGTCTTCAAGAGGTGAATTTCTTTCCTTTTTTGCTGCAGATGCAAATATGTAATTAAAATATTGTGCCTAGTAGTGTCTTTTGGCATCCCACCTTTTAGCTTATACAATAGTTTCTTCTTGGTTGGACAGGTACAAAGTGATCATTTTGAAAATTTCTTTAAGCCTGAGCTTACAAAATGTGGCTACTCAGTTATGTACAAGAAAAAATCCAAAGAGGTATGGTTTTTTAGATCAGATTTAGTGCTGATACTGATGCAGCTCTGCCCTTCTAAAACGTTGTCACGTGCATCTTCTTATGTGCACAGGAATGGTGGATGGTTTGTGATCTGAAGTGGGCGTCCTGTGCAGACCTTGTACTATAAGCAGTCAGACAGAATTTGCAGTCTATATATCTAGTAGTCATTGTGTAATATTTGGGACAAAATACACACTGACCATCAATATCTGTAGGTGTTTTAGAATTTTTAAAAGACATGAGCAATCTTGATACATAAAAGAAACTTCTCTTTAACTGAAGTATAAGCTAGAAGTTGGAGACATAACTTAGAAAAAAGGCTATTTTTTTTTATTAATTTGAGAACTTTATTACATATTTGTGTGAAATCAAAAACAGTGACTAGGACTTTGGAAATTCAAAGCAAAAGGTGTCAATTAAATTATTATATAATTGATGTCAAAATACGAATATTGATGTGCTTTGATATACACATAGGACAGATATAAGATCTGAAAAAAAATAGGAAATGCACTGGTTTTCAGAAACTTATGCTGAAATTGTTGTAACTTGTTGATAGGGCCAGTGTGGATATGAATTATGAGAGGTGCTTCATGCCATATTTTTGGGTGCTGTCTCATGTGTTACGGATTTTCTCCTTAAAGTTCATCTAGACCTGTTCTTTTTCATCCAGGGGGACTTAATTTTAGGCAGCTTCAGACAAGATCTTGATGGGCCAGACGGCCATCTTATCATGGGCAAGCTCCCTGTTTTAATATGTAAATAATGTATACAATTGAGTTGGAAGGCGTGGACAATGTACTTTTAATTTCCGTTTTTCCTTGAGGTTTAGGCTCTGTGCTTGCGTTCGATTGCTCGATCTACCAGCTGATTTAACCAAGATGCCCTCAGTAATTTGTAATTTGTCTTTCTTAATGGTGTGCCATGTATACATATACATGAACGCTCTTTTCTTTATTATGGAAAAGTGAGTAAATACTAAGTGGGAGGTTCCCCTATGAACAAAAAGTATTTGAGGAGAAAATGAACAAGGAAATAGATTGGGAAGAATTTATATGTTTCTGCTAGGAGAAAAGAGTTTAGTCATTTGCACAAAAGAAAGTTACTTTGTATCAGATGGGTTTGGGCTTGCAGCTTTAACCTGATTTTGATAATGTGAGTAATTATGTCGATGTGAATAATTATGTCATATCATAGAGTTGCTGGAGCAGTAGTTTTCAGTTGCTTCACACTGTAATGTGTTTTATTGGATCCTGCATTTTTCAGTATTATCCTCCCTCTTCCCCTAAAGATAGCCATACACTCTTGTGCTGTGTGTTAGTCCAAGCATTGTATCACTACTTGGTAAACATTGGTGACGGAGCTTGGTGATAAGTTACTTCATCTAATTTTCTCACGAAAATTATTTTATGGGATGTCTTGCAGGTGTATACTGCTAATGAATATGCAATTGATGGGTGCGCAACATTTTACCGTCGTCATTTATTCAAAGAAATTATGAAATTTGAGGTGAATAAAGTCTAAATTATGTGAATAATTATGTATGTCATAAGTGGCTGATGATTTTTCTTTGGTGGTTATAGGTTGAGTTTGATAAGACGGCATTGTCAGTGGTGGAAGCATTGGAACCTGGACTACAAAAGGACGCAAGCATTCGCCTGCTAAAGGTATTCATGTGTTTCAGCTGTCTTTAAGCACTATGGTCTGACGGTTCTTGTTTCTGATTCAACTTCCATCTTTTATTCTCTCCCCACCCCCTACTTCTTCTTCCTTAAAAATTTCTTTATAAAACTTTGGTTTTGCAGGATAATGTTGCACTTGTTGTTATATTAGAAGCACTGAGAAAGGGAAGCACTGATAATGTCTGTCAATCTAGAATTTGTGTGGTATGCTGTGTATTTGATGTTTTAGAGCTTTATCTAACTAATTCTAGGAGCACTGACAGAGCTATCCTCTTTACTTCTAGGCAAACACCCATATACACGCAAACCCAAAGTATCCAGATGTGAAACTGTGCCAGGTGTGTTTTAGTTGTGGATCTCCTCTTTCCATATATTTTTTAAAAGAAAAAAAAGGGATATATATATGTATATATAATGATTTTACTGTCTTCTTCTGTGTTTTAAGGTCGCAAACCTTGTCCATGGACTAGAGAAAATTGCGCAATCACAAATTCCTTTATTAATTTGTGGGGATTTGAACTCTCTTCCTGACAGGTTAGCCTTCTGCTGTTATTAACAAAGTGGCTTATTCTAGAAAGACTAATGGATTTGTTTCCACAAGAAATCATCATATGAGTGCCCTTGTAAGATAAGAAATAATACAGATTTGCTACTGGTGTATAAATTTAGTTCCTGTAAACCCATCCTGTTTTGGGCTGTTTCTTGTTAACTCTTTTTCATATGGTAGCTTAGTTTTAAGTATGCCATATAACCTCCAAACATTTATAATTTATGTATATCAAAACTGTTTCTAAACCCCTATTCTTCCAAGTTTCACATCTTGGTCCAATACCAAGGAATAGGCTAACCATTCCTCCTCTGCTATGGTCGGCGTCATTCATGGCTTGATCGGTTCGTTCGTAGGGACGAACAACAGTGTAATTAATAATAGCTTGCAAAGTTTTGCATTCTATAATTTCTGAGGTTTTGAGAAGTATCATGCACTATGCAATGTTTTTGTGTCATTTATATATTATGCATGTACTTACAGATTAGTTTCTGATTCTCTGGTTCAAAATCACAGTGATCCTCATACATTTCTAATTAGAGGTGAAATCAATTCTCTTCATGAGAAGGAAACCGATCCATTTGGGATATATCAGCTTCTCAAGCTTCAGCACTCATTGGCTCTGGTAAGGCCATTCTTTTTCTGCAATGAAATTGAAACCTAACCGTTAACTTCATATTTGTACTAAATCTTATGGAAATTTGCTTATGATGCCCCTTATTTAAGTGGATTTGCTTTTTATGCCCCTTATTATGCCTATTTCCCTGCAAAGTAAAATATGACAAAATTCAGTTTTTGGTCTTTTAGATATTTTTGTGCGAGTAACTTGTAAAAAAATAAATTTATTTTGTGAGTAAATGATCCTATGCATCATTTTGTTTTTCATCCCTAATTGAAGAACTGGTGAAAGCCTTATATGTTAAGGAATGTTGCATTGGTGTTTTTTCAATATTTAAACCTTGTGTTAATTTATTTGTGAATTTGGACTGCAATGCCGGGCAGAGGAGCTTAATAATTGTTGTTGTTGATCTTACCTCCACTACCACCGCCATGATCATATCTTTCTGATGAAGGAAAGCTTCTCTTTACAGGCAAGTGCATATGCATCTTTATTTAGTGCAAAGAATTTTGAGGAACCACAGTTGAGGAAGATGAACCCCAACAACTCTGAGCCGCTATTTACCAACTTCACACGTGATTTCTCAGGGACTTTGGATTACATTCTCTATACAGGTACTTTTGATGATATAGCTTGAGTTGTTGCCCTAATCAACTTTGTAGGAAAATGGTAGTGAAGAGGCATCTATCGTATTTTCCTTCTTTATCTATATTATCACGAGAGAGCTAGGTTCCCGTAAATTGAACCTCCTAAATGTTCAATCGTTAGTTTCAAATAATTATGACGTGGAAATTATCCAAGAACCTTTTGGATTTCCACATCATAATTTATCTGAACTATGATTACGGATTGTTTTCATCCTGCAACCATGATAGCATATCTTTGTCTTGGGGTATTTACAAGTTTATTTGACACTATTTGTCTTGATCTGTTGAGCGAAATAATAGTAACAGCATGAATCCTTGTCCAAAGAAAATATGCACTAGATGGAGTAGAATAGCACCAAAGGATTTCATTTCGTCGTGATTAAAGCATATTTATGTACAAAAGTTCCCTCTCCCTTTTCTGGTTACAAGGATTCCCTGTTAGCAAAAATGAATTGCAAGTTCCATATTTGAACGTTTAAAACTTAAACAGGTATAACCAACAAGTTTTAGTCACTACATTTTGTGTTTGACCTTTACTTGTCTCCTGATGGAGCTGTTTTATTTTGTGGTGTGCCATACTGATGTTTGGGAACTTGGAGCTGAGTGGGTGTTGGAATTATGTAGATTTCTTTATGTCCTGACTTAGATATATTCATTATATTTGTGATTGGAATGGTTGCCAATTAACAAATTTTTAGCCACATCTTCTTTAAATTCATTGTTGTTGTATTTGCAATTCTTATTGGGTTTGTGACCCTAACTATATGATGTTTCCCAACAGTGGACAGTTTAAGGGTCGAAGGTCTTCTGGAGCTTCTTGACTGTGAAAGTGTAAAGGATTTTCTTCCATCATCTACAAGGTCATCAGATCATATCGCCCTCATGGCAAGTTTCAGACTCAAGCCACCTTCCTCCTGGCTACCACCTCTTCCTTCAAACCCATGGTAGCAAGCTCAGGAAGCCACCTTGGAGCTGAGTAAGAATTAGTTTTGTATAAACACAGGAAGATCAAAGAAGAAATATCATCAGGAACTCTTTATACACATTTACAGTATACATTCCATCTCAAACCACAGTATCAGTATCAAGGCCATGATTGTTACGGTTGGGCCCCTTTTTGGTGGCCTTCCTACCTAAATCTCCTAATCCTCTCAACTGTTAACTAATGCTGATAATAGCATTCAAAATTCTCTGTGATCCTATCTCCATCATGTAACTTGTTTAGGTATTCTGCAAAAGTGATAATTCATTAATTCTCACATGATGGTTGTTGAATGCTAGTTCGAAACATTCATTCTCGTCATAGACTGGATTTAAGACTCTTAATATTATTTAGTATTCTCTACAGTTGTAATTAGTCTCCTCTTTTTGTTGTACTGATTTCAATAAATGAATCGATGAATGCTCTTATATATGTTTCAGTTTCTTCTCTCCAGATCGAAGTACTGTATCACTAGGAGTGTACTCTTTTTTTTTCACTTCCATTGAACTAAAGCAGCCCCATCCGAGGTTTGCTGGTCAGTGTTGGTCCATAGCATACAATACTGCATGTTCTGTCTTCTCTACATGTGCATGAAATTGGATTCATCTCATGGAAACCACTGTAGCACAATAGAATTGATATGACATGTAGATGATAGAATTGGAGTCAGAGGTGGATTGAGATCAACCAGAAGGTACAAAGTAGGACATCAGATATTATTCTTTTCGATCTTTTTTAATTTTTGAATTGCTGATTTCATGGCTTAAAAATGGATTAAATATAGTGGAGTTATAGGATCAGTCTGCGCAGGCTGAATTTTTTGTCAATCGGCATTGAATTTGAGATAGAATGAAGTATTAATCCATGCACATTTGTAATTAGTAGCAGGAGCTATTTGAATTTTGAATATCAAGCTCAGTTCAACTAAAACTGGTTGTATCTATCAGCCTGAAAAAAATTATGAGCCAGACTTTTAAGTGCGCTTCTAGTTATTATTGAACAGAGTAGGAGAAATAGTCTTTAAAATTCTGGTTGTATTATCTCAATTCTCAAACACAAACTGGAGAATACCCACCATCTCAGGCATCATGGTATAACCAATGCTTTGGCCAAAAAGAGGACCAAGAAGGAACACAAACACTTGAATATATACATTTCATACGAGTAATATCTCTCTGATTCTGATAGTAGAAGAAATAAGCTAGAAACAAACTAAGATCTCTAGACTAGACTTTCTGCACGCAGCTTTTCAATATGTAATAATTGAAAGTAATAAACGTCTCATAGGATGTTACCGTTAAACCTGAAACTGGTGTTTTTTTTTTTGATTTTTTACTACTGCTACAACAACTAGTAACTAGGTAGGTAGGTATCTAGCACAAGAGGCTAAGCCTCGGCTTGAATAGTTTTGGAGGGGTTTGGTCTGGTGGGTGCATGAATTTGCAGTTAGGGCAAGCAGGAGATGACTTGCACAGCATCACCAACATATGGCACTTGATGCAAACAGTTGCTACCATTTCTTCCTGTTGCTTATCATCATCCCCATGATCAAATGACAACCACGACGGGCAAGGATTAATTAGCCCTCCTGAACAACTCTTCTTCTTCTTCTGATTTATGCTTGAATCCATGAAAAGATCACTACCTGAATTATGCTGATAGTTTTTGTCTGCCTTATTTTTCCTTGGTGAATCACAGGGTAGGTTGAGTTGAAGGTCTAAGCTCATGTGACTACTAGGACTTGGTGGCTCAGGGCTCCTCCTTGGATCCTTTGATGTTCTCTTATGGGTCCTTGTGTTGTAGAAGTGTATCTCCCCTGACTGCATCGATCGCTTAATACAAGTTACTATTTGATTGAAATTGAATGATTAAAAAGGAATTGCATACATATACATGTACTTACTTTGATATCGAGGCATCTTTGCCACTCAAAAGGTAATGGTGTGTCGAGGTGTAGGTCGATTTCGAAGCTTGATTGTGTGGTTTCTGTTTTTGATTGTAGTTTCGTCTTCAAAGTTGCTTCTTCACGTAGCGGCTCTTCCCATTTTCTCTTTTTTGATGATTCCTCAAACTCTGCAGTGATTGTGTTTCTTCTACTTGGAGAGAGGGTTACTGCTTGAAAAGCAACCATAGTTTGAATCGAAAGAGAAGTATCGTTGTGGAGGTAGATAGTAATCAAATAGAGAAAATGTTTGAGATGGTTATATAGGCAGGCAAATAACTGCAAACTAAGTAGAATCTAATAGGGGCAAACTTGAAGAAGGTAGAAACTTAATTAAAAGGCCCTACGGTACTTACGCATGACTTGCATTCCAACTTGGCTAGGTCTTCAAGCTGCTCTTAATTAAAAGCTCAAATGTGAAATTCTAACTAATTCCCTCCTTTGGTCAAATATAAATATGAATACACACATGATGTTTGATGTCTCCGGAAAACCTTATTGCTTCTACAGAGGACACCTAAAATAAACTGTTATAAATTAACACATGAGATGACTTAGTTACGCTATCGTTATAATATGAATTTTTTTTTTGGATAGGATGTAAAATCTCATTTTTATATCGGGTTTGAAATTTTATTGATAATATAAATAGTGATTATAAAGATGTTATCAATGAAATAATCTAAAATTATCAGTAAAATTTCAATTCAATGCAAAAAAATATATTTTATATTTGATACAAAAAAATATTTTTTTTGTTATAATAATTTTTAACATGTGTCGTTGTTTTGAATAGATCGTTTAGATGTAAAAAAATATGGGTATTCTAATATATCAAGGCTCTTGTAGCTTACATAATCATGACGTGTGAATTTTGAAATCATTAACATAAACATACAAATGCTTTCTTAGCCAAGCCAAAAAGCCAAGAGCCAAATTTATTATTTTTGGTATACGTAATACTTAAAGAGAAGCGGTGAGAGGGAGAGGTGTGGAAAGGATCATTGAATGTGGAGAGTCTGTATACAGTTGAAGGGAGGTCTTGAATTGCTGTGGATCTTTATTAACACAATAACTCCGACTTCCGCAATTAGGTCACTCAAAGAACTTTAAAACTTTTCAACACCTCCTTACCAATTAAAACAAATCCACATCCCATGACCGACCTATTTATCATTCAATTAAATCTGTACTCTCAATTCAAACAACTAAAAGGCTTTTAAAGCTCTCAACACCCCCCTCAGCCATAAAACCAGCTAATATCTCATCATCTAACCAAAATTTAATTCTCTCCACCTCTTTCTTTAATAATTTTGGAGTTTTATCTTATTGTGTATTTTCTTTAAGATATCATAAATGATACGTGCAACGTATATGAGTTTTCACGCGTGTCAGATGTAAACTCATGCTCATCAATTTACAAAGAGTTTTTATTAATTTTAATTTTATTATAGATAATAGGGTGTTATTGGATATCAATATAAATACGAGATACATATTTTGTAAGAAGTGTGCAGTGTAAATTGATATTCGAGTCAAAATTACACGGTGCATATAAACTTTCATATATTTTTCCCAAAATTTCAAAAGAGCCACACTAACACCCAATTCCTCTTGTACCAAGGTTCTTTTCATCTTCTACGGTTAAGAGACAAACCTAGTTTCTTATCTCCTATGTGAGTGAAATTTGATAACAAATAACTATTAATTATAGAGTAATTAGCTAGGTGACACCCACAATTTTTTTTGGGTTTTGTGAAAAAGGGTAAATATAGCATGTTTAATTGTCCTTAGCCACCAACCAAAAAATAAATTTGTGATGATTCAAGTAGAAAAAAACTTTGTTTAGCTCAGATATATGAAAGATACATAACGCAAAGATTCATCTTACTATTAGATAAAAGAAAAATATTACTTTTTTCTCTTTTCTATGCCATGCCGTTTGTGCCATAAAAAAGAATTTCCCTCAAATAGACTACTCAACAGATGACATTAAGACCGAACTATTTCATTGCTAGTAGTCAAAACTCACAAGATTAAGCCAAATTAAAGGGTATTTTTCCAAAGGAAGGGTGTTTTTGTAAGGTAGTCCTCAATATTGAAATTGAAATTTTTAGAAAATTAAGAGACGACCATTAACAAAAAAATTAAAGAGAAGAGAAGGGACATCCAAAGCCATTAAAGGCATTGAGATAGAGATAGAAGGGCTCTACCTGCCTTCATTAATTGATCTTGAATTCACTTAAATGCAGAATTCAAAGATGACCAGTGAAAAACCCCTTGCTTTCTTCAAAATCTTTCCTTCTTCACTCTCACCACCCGATTTCCTCCTGTTAAATGCTCTCAACCCACCTCTTTCCCTCATTTATGTTTCAAAGATTCAATCACTTCCCATATATGAATAACTGCCAGCATCTACCCTCATAACTAATAAATCAAGTTTGCGAAAAGATTCCCAAGAAAATTTAAATTGTTATGTCACTACTTAATTAATTAATTGTCCTTAGCAAATAGCAGCAGCATGTGAATAAATTGTGAATTGGACTGACAGTTGTATTCATCTTTTCCCATTTTGACTTGCCTATTATTTACTTACTTACGTACGACACCGTCTTATAATACAAGTACAACAATTTAATTTATTTTTCCACTAAAAAAATTAATTTAATTTTTCACTAGAAAGACAATCTGATTTAATTTGTTCGGTAAAGTTCACTTTGTCTTTAAATTGAATAACCTTGTGATAAATCGATATGGATTAAGGTAACAAAAACGTTTGTCGGCGGCCTGACAAAATTTATCACTATCTCATGTAACTAATGTGTATCGCTTTATCACTTCTTGTAACTGTACATGTTACACATAATGGAAATTGGTCTCTCGCGAGTATATAGCTTCGATTCAATTAAAAAACAAAAACAAAATGATAGTATAACATAACGTACTTGAGAGAAATTTTCAAAATGTGAACACTATATATGTTGGGCCACACGTGATCGTGAGCGTTTTGAATGTTCATACATGTAACTCCAGTTATACATCATCGTTTTGGTAAGCTACTGTATCACCAAAGGGTTCATCTAATCATTGTCAATTCAAATTGTATTATTGTCGTGTTTGTGATTCAAATTCCATTGTGTGTTAATTGGAAATCAATGGAGTTTCTTAAGTTCCATTGTTCGCCAATCGACAAACAATATCAATCTATTATTTACATGTATATGTTATGTTACTGTACATTAATAAAAAAACGGTGTTTGTCAATTAACAAATCATGTTAAATAGGAGTTTGGGCTTGCTTTGTGTTCTTTCTTCGATCCAATTCTAGTTTTAAGCCTATTTCACATATTGTATTAATAAGAGGTTATTGAAAGCTAGGGTGAGACAGTCTTGGGTGAGGAAAACACATTTAGTTTGTTGTAGCCGTCACTTAGGTGAATTGGGGATTACGGTAGTTTTATCTCTCAAGACCTTTTGTACTACATTTGATATATATAGTGACATTTCTTTTATCATTGCCCGTGTAGAGTTTTATTTGAGAACAATGTAAATCTCTATGCCTATTTATTTTTTCGCTACCTATTCTTAACAAACTGGTATCAAAGCTATTGTTAAGATCGATTTTGGTACAATGATTTCAACCACATCCTATGAGATTCAAAAGTTGGATTGTTCCAACAGTTTTAATTTGTGGTAAATACAAATGCAAGTCGTATTAACCCAAAAGGGTTTGAAAAATGCATTGTTAGGGAAGAAGAAGATGCATAGTTCAGTGATACAAGAACTGAAGCTGGAGATGGATGAGAAAGCTTTGACAACAATTTAGTTGTGTTTCTCTGATGGAGTTTTGAGAGAAGTCCTTGTAGAGAAGACTATTGCCAATCTATGGGCTAAATTAGAGTCTCTATACATGACAGAATCTCTCACCAACAAATTGTTTTTGAAACAGCAACAATATTTGCTACGTATGACAAAAGGCACGTTAATGAAATTTCATATCGATGAATTTAATTCCATTGTTACTTATTTGAGTTTAATGGAAGTTAAATTAGATGAAAAAGATCAAGCTTTATTATTATTGTATTCTCACCACCTTCGTTTAAACATTTTAAGAAAACTTTTCTGTTTGATAGAGATACAATTTTTAGAGGATATTAAAGCTTTATTGTTCTCTAAAGAATTTCTTTAGAGACATATAACTAATAACATGTATGAGAGACAGAATCAGGGTGATGCCCTAGTCACCTAAGGTTCTAGAGGCAGACATAGAGAAAGTGGTATAGGTAACAATGATCAGAAATTTCTATTACAATCCAAAAATAAGAGTATGACATGTCATTACCGTAGGAAAAAGGGACATGTGGTTTCCACTAGTAATGGGTCCTTTATGTCTGAGTGGATTATGTATTCAACTTGTTCTTACCATATTTGTCGAAATAAAGATTGGTTTTCAAAATCTAAGTCTCATGATGAAGTTGTTTTGTTGGGTGATGATGCAGTTAAAAAACATAATTGGTCTAAGAACTATCCACATCATAATGCATGACAGTGGGATAAGCACTTTGACAGAAGTTAGTTACATTCCTGTTTTCAAAATGAATTGGATTTCTCTTAGTACTCTTGATGTCAAAGGGTACAAGTATTCATTTGAAGTCAGAGTTATGAAAATTAGAAGATGTGATCTGGTTGTCATGAAAGTGAAGATAATGTCATCAGATTTGCATGTTCTACAAGGTACTATTATTACTAGTTCAACAACTCCTTCCATTAAGTTAGATTCCGAAGTTAGAAAATTGTGACATATGAGATTGGGACACATAAGTGAAAAGAGACTAATTTTGTTGAGCAAGATAGGTTTGCTTTGTGGACATAATACAAGCAAAATGAATTTTTGTGAGCATTGTGTGTTTGAAAAATAAAATAGAGTTAGTTTAAGTACATCGATTTATAGAACTAAGGGTACTAAGGATTATATTCAGTACTTTGATCTTTTGAGACCCTTGTGTTTTCCATGTAAGGGTGGTGCTCGATGTATGCTTTTATTCATCGATGACTATATAAGGAAAATTTGTATGTTTATGTTGAAGACTAAGGATGAGACATTCAAGCATTTTAAGCAGTGGAGAACCATGACAGAGAAGCAAACATGGAAACAAATTAAGAAGCTAAGGACATATAATGGTTTGAAATTTTGCTCAAATGAGTTTGACAAACGATGAACGAATATTTGTCCTAGTATTTTGTATGTTTTTCAAGTATTTATTTATATGTTTAGCTTAGGAATTTGTTACTTTGAGTTGTTTTTCGTTGTTTTACAGGTTCAAGAGCATTTGGAAAAGAGTTTCACTAAATTGCCAGAATTGCCCGCACAGATCAGTTATTTTTGCGGATTAAACTATATTGATTCATGAAGAACCAGGAGATGAGCCTATATTCTTGGAAAGATCCGGATGTTTATTTTCTGGAGAATTTTACAACTCATAAATATGATTTTTCCAGAGAAAGTTGTGGTAGTTTTAGAAGACAAAGGTCAGGCTGTGCGTGACTTCAGCGTGGCAGAAGTGTCATTTTTGTGGATTAAACTGTATTGATTCAGGAAGAAACAGGAGATGAGCTATATATGCTTGGAAAGATTCGGATGTCTATTTTCTGGAGAATTTTATGGCTCATAAATATGATTTTTCTAGAGAAGTTATGGCAGTTTTAGCAGAACTGGGCCTGGACAATAGCAGAACTGGGCCTGGACAGCAACAGAAGCACACAGCCTGAACAGAAACCCTATGACGACTTTTCTGTCTACAAAGCCATCTCCATACAGCTATATATAGGAATTTAAACTCAGAAACCAGGGAGACGACGGTGGTTTTTTTGGAGAGATATTATCAAGAGGAGTTTTGGGAGATTGAATGAGGAGATGGTTTCTTTCATCGAGACAGTTTATCAAGAGATTAAAGACGATGATCAATCGCTTCAAGACTTTGAGGATTCATTTTGTAATTCAACGAAAAAATTCTGTCTTTGCTCATTTTGTCCTTTAATATGCTTGTAACCCTAGTATTTGAATTCTGTGATTGGGGTTTAAACATGAGCGGCTGAACGCATTGTTGGGCGTTTGGCTTTGCTGCCTTGATTGTTTTGGATATTTTGGTGGATTTAGTTTTATGATATTTTTCAGATTATTTCTTATTCAATATTCTTCATACCTTTGATTATTGCTTGTGGATTGGCCATCTATTATTGATAGTTAAGGTTAATATTTGAGATTAGGTTGAGAACAAATCATCTAGACCTAATTAAGCTTTCTTGAATAGGAATTTAAATCAGGATTCAAATCAAATTGTGATTTAGGAGGTTGCGTTTTCCTTATACTTAATTTAACTAATTAATTGATGAACACGATCTATGGGATTTAATTAATTAGTTATAAATTGAGAATAAACACGATCAATGGCATTTTCTAGTCTTAGTGGAAATACCATTAGTCTTGGATGTTGATTAATTCTTTATATTCACCGTATGTTTCAATTCATGATTGGACAGCAAGCTAAACTCCCAATTGTTCTCATTGATTATAATCATATCTTCATAATTCGTTTTGTTTAATTTACTTAATTATTTTTATTTTAATTTTCTCTTCACCAATCTTTTAATTAGAGTGTTTGGGATTTAATTTCAGAGTTTGTTTTAGTAATTTTAAGAAAGTAATTTAGATTTAAACCACTGCAATTCCTTGAGAGATTGACCTCGAGAGTAAACTCATCGCAATACTATTTGTGATTCGTGCACTTGCGAGCATTTAAAATTTGCACATCAATAAGTACTAGAGATATGAGGTTATTATTAGATACAAGACAATCAGAGGTATATCATAATAGAATGGGGTTGTTGACCACATGAACATAACTCTTCTAGAGAGAGCTCGAATTTTGATCTCAAATGTTGGTTTAACTAAGGAGTTTTAGGCAGAGACAATGTCTACTGCGTGTTATTTGGTAAATCAATCTTTTGTTTCAACTATAGAGTTCAAAACTCTACATAAAGTATAGTCTGGTAACCCTCCTAATTACTCCATGGTAAAAGATTTTCGATATCCTGCATATACACATGTAAATGATGGGAAATTAAAGCATAAGGGTAAAGTGCATTTTTCTTGTTTATGTTGAGGTACATTAATATTGTTTTATCTAGTATTACTGATGTAACTGTCTATGCTCTGTCAATTGTGCAAGAAATTAGTGATGCATATGAGCCTTCCAAATATATAGAAGTCATTGTTTGTGCAGATTCTTCAAAGTGGTTAGTTGTCATGCATGAAGAGATGGAGTCTCTTGAGAAGAATCAAACTTGAGAATTAGTGAAACCACCAATGGGTAAGAAGATAGTTGGTTGCAAATGGATGTTCAAGAAGAAGGAAGGCATTCCAAGAATTGAGAATGCAAAATATAAAGTGCGTTTAGTTGCTAAAGGATGCAGTCATGTTGTAGGAGTCGATTTCAATGATGTGTTCTCTCTCGTTCTGAAGTATAGTTTCATTTGAGTTTTGATTTCTTTGTTTGCTATGCATAATTTAAAATAGAGCAGCTTGATGCTATAATAGCCTTTTTCATGTTGAGCTTGAAGAAAAAATTTACATGCATCAACTTGAAGGTTTTTCCATTGATGACAAATAAGATCATGTTTGTTTGTTGATCATAAGGATCAATTTCTAGTCATATAGTTTCATAAAAAAAATTTAATGCTTCTGCATAATTTCCCTTCGGATTGAGCTGACATCTGTTACGGTTGTCATCGCCCGTAAACTTAAGAGTTTTAACTCTGAACTATATATTGATGTCAAAATTCTATCGAGGAACCATTGAAGAGCGGGACCTACACCCATGAAACAAAGCTGAAACCTAAATGTACCAAAGGTTGAGCAGGGTGATGCCTCCGAAGGACTCTCCGATGCTGAAATTAGATTAGGGCTTTTTCTGGAGGAAAAAGAATGGAAATGAATGAGGTTGTTTACTGAGAAAATTGTGTGTACTTTTTGGTTTATGAGGGCCCCTATTTATAGTGTGCCGAAGTAGAGTTTAAGTAAGAGGGAAACAGAAGTGTTAGGATAGGAGTGGTACTCTTTTGGAGTTATTCATCTGCTGTGCAAGTTTATCCGAAAGTTAGAATGGCAAAACTGCATAAGATATTACGATGTGAGATTACCGTTATGCCATTCCTACATGTTGGGAGGTGATCGGTTGCCTTGTCATTGTTAGGAAATTACCATTTCTACCCTAGAGAAGAACACATGTCATTGTGTTACTTGTAGGAGAATTTTCTCCCATATCAAATGCCCCCCACTTCCTTAAGTACATTTTTGTACTTAAGGAAGTAGATAGCGTGGGGTGGTTTGAACCTGGTCGCAAGGAGGCTAATCACCGATAGAGTATTACCAGAAAACCTACGTGGTTTTTGGGAAATAGTGATTACTCTGAGGCATTGACACTTATTCAAGCACTTATCGGAGTTTGGTGATTGACCCAGGAAGCTGGTACTTAGTATAGACTATTTGGAGTTTTAGAGATTGTAGTCTGAGAGGTTAACCTTCAGTCAACGCTATGGAGTTTTGAAGATTGGTCTAAGGAGTTGATGTTTAGTCAACACTGCTCGGAGTTTCGGAGATTGGTTAGAGGAATTGATGTTCAGTCAACACTGCTCGAAGTTTCGGAGATTGGTCTGAGGAGTTTACGTTCAATCAACACTGCTCAGAGTTTTGGAGATTGGTCCGAAGAGTTAACGGTCAGTCAAAACTGCTCAGTGTTTCAGAGATTGGTCTGAGAAATTGACGTTCAGTCAACATTGCTCAGAGTTTCAGAGATTGGTCTAAGGAGTTTAAGTTCAGTCAACAGTGCTCAGTGTTTTAGAGATTGGTCTGAGGAGTTGGATATAGGATCCAACAGCTCGGAGTCTTTGGAAAAGTCCAAAGAGTTGGACATGGGCTCCAATTGCTCAAAGTTTTTGGAAAAGTCCGAGGAGTTGGACATGGGCTCCAACTGCTCAGAGTCTTTGGAGAAGTCCGAAGAGTTGGACATGGGCTCCAACTACTTGGAGTCTTTGGAGAAGTCCGAGGAGTTGGACATGGGCTCCAACTGCTTGGTGTTTTTGGAGAAGTCTAAGGAGTTGGACATGGGCTCCAACTGCTCAGAGATTTTGGAGAAGTTCGAGGAGTTGGGACTTAACCATATAAAGTGACTTTCATAGGGCTTTCTACCCCTTCTAGTATTTATAGGTTTTGTTGCAATGGGCTAGGGTTTGGTCTTGGGCCAAAATGTTAAACTTTGGGGCCTAAAATGCAAAGCTTTAGGGTTTCACTCTTGTGCTTGGCCCAATCTTCTTGTCTCATCACTTGGCCATTAATTGAGAATACCTAGAGCCGTATTTTTAAATGCTGAGAAAAGGCGGTGCGTATCCTAGGGTTTCTCCAGAGGTAATATCTTCCTAGGGTTTTTCAGTAGGTGTTACTTCGATACTCGAGAATACGGCTGAGTTAATAATGCCTCGAGAGGTTTCCCTTAGCTCTTCACTTCAAAAAAAATATTGAGAGCCTTCGGAGTTTTGAGTTTTGAGAGCCTTCAGAGTTATGAGTTTTGGTGCTTTCCAATTCCTAAGTTTTAAATGCTCGGATTGCTTGCTTACTTAGAGTTCAGATGTTTGAGAGCTTGGAATATTTATCTACACGGGAACTTGGAGTTTGGGAGTTTCAGAGCTCGATACTCACCGTTTGGACCTCTCACAACCCCCGACCAGTGAGTTCTATTCTCATACACTCACGTCTTCTTTTAATATATACTATGATAGGGGTAATGGTAGTGATAGCAATAATGGTAGTGGTAGTGGTAGCAGTAGAAGTAGTGGGGAGAGTAGGGGTAGTAGTGGTGACAACAGCCGCATTAGTAATAGAGACTTGGAGGCTGAGGTAAATGTCTCATAGGGAGATTCTCGCGCCCTAGTTCTGTATGAAGAGGATGAGTCATATTCTTCCCTATCTGAGGGAAATCATACCTTGTGTATGCTTTGAGAGGAAATGGGAGAGGATGAAAGGCCGAACATAGGTTTTGCGGCCAACCTCTCCCCTAACACGTTCGAGAAGATAATAATCATATATAGGATCCCCGAGGAGTTCAAACTTTGAAATGCTTAGGTTGGAAAGCATGTCTGTGATGACTTGAAGGAAGGGGATCTGTACATCTATAAACATCATCTTAAAGTCAAGCTCAGGTTCCCCCTATACCCCTTCATTCGTACGGTGCTTATATATCACGGAATTGCTCTGTGATAGTTTGTGCCAAATTCCATACACTTTCTCATGGCATTCATCTATGTTAACATTAAGGTGAAGAGGGTAATGAATATGAATGTGTTTGAAAATCTATTCCTGATTAGTAAATGCAAGAATAACGGGTGGGTAGTGCTGAGCTCTAGGCCTAAAAGAGGGTTGATGTTGAAGACTCATTCGAGCATTAAACAGTGAAAGAAGAGTTTCTTGTACATTCAGAGTGAGAAGGGTTTTAACTTGCTTCCTAATGGAACTTGGACTTGGTTAAGTCAAACAAGAAGCCCAATATTTTGAGGAAGGAGATAGATAGTCTTTGAAATATGATTGGCGGAAAGATTGCAGTTAAGCTCCTCTACCAAAACACCGAGTTGGCTAGGCTCGGCCTATGCCCTGAGAGGCCAGACGAGCAGATATGTCTGAGTCTTTTACCCTTATTCTTGTTTATCTTTCTTTGTTTCTTATACTTATGCCTTGTTGTTCTTTGCAGGCATTGACGCCCTTAAAGCTGCTTGGAGGGCAGCTAGGTTGACCCAGAAGAGAAAATTGGACGAGGAGGCTCGAGTATTAGCGGGGGGTTTCCATATCAACATAGGAGGTTCTCGCACTCGTCTTCCTACCCTGATCATGGTGGAGGATGACACAGCAGCTATCCCTTCTCCTCTTCCCATGAGGGTCGCCACACCAACCCAGGCCCACTCGCCAGATGTCCTCAGGCCGAACTGGTTTGTGAAAGTTGTCGACTTGTGCTTTGAGAGTGCCAAAAACATGGCCAGGCTGACCTAGGAGCCTGTGTAAAACTTGGCTATGACGGTTGAGGGTTTAGCCTCCCATGTAATCCATGATTCTCTAAGTTTCATTATGATATTCTTGCTTATATCTTATGGGTACTAACCTTTCTTTTTATCTTTTTCAGTCGACCATAGCATTGGGTGTCCTCTCTTGCTGGTGCCTTCATCTGGATAGAAAGTTGGGGGACTATCACAACTTTATCTAGACCATGGGGGAGTCTCCTATATGGCAAGTGGAGAAGACCGGCCAGCAGGAGAGGAGGCAAGCTT
The DNA here is from genome assembly GCA_023935145.1 of Bretschneidera sinensis. NCBI lineage: Eukaryota > Viridiplantae > Streptophyta > Magnoliopsida > Brassicales > Akaniaceae > Bretschneidera > Bretschneidera sinensis. The sequence goes on from CM043697.1 coordinate 143,443,993, forward strand.
TGATGATGGAGGATCTCGAGGAGGGCTGGTTGGGGCGGAGAGCTAAGGAGGTGGAGTTGGCTAAACTCCAGAATGAGAAGAAGGTTTCCGAGATGGCCTTGGCCGACTTCAAGGAGTCTCAAGAGTTTAAGTCAGTAGTAGAGGTAGCATCTGGCAACTTCTACTTCAAGGGCTTCAAGGAGGCCAAGCAGCATGCTTTGTCTACTTACCCGAGCTAGGACTCCTCAGTGGTGGAGATCCTTTCTGATGGGGAAGATGCTGAGGACAAGGGCCCTGCCCCTACTGCTAAGGATGAGGACCAAGCCTCTGCTACTAAGAAGGAGGAGGTGGATATAGAGTAGGATTTTTCTTCTTTTTTCCTTGTACTTTTGGCCATTACTGACTCTTTGTCAAAGCTTTTTTAAGTTAATGAAATAGTATATCTTGTTTTCCATTTGTCTAAGTGTTCTATGCCTTTACAAAAATAGGAAGTCGAGAGGAAAAGGTCTTAGGTTGTGATGAGAGCCATAAAATGCATCTCAACAGTGTTTAATTGTTAGCATTTTAGGATTGATCTCGGTCTTTATTGCACTTTTATATGTTAATAACTCTAAAGTGATATTATTGGACCACTGACTTATTTTTTTGCATTTTCAGGTACTTTGAGTCCAAAAGAGAAGAAAAAGCGATCGTTGCTTAAAGTGCCAAGATTCCATGTATAACAGAGTGTCAGAGTGGTTGCGGAGAAGCAAACATAAAGAAAAAAATCAAGTCATCAGTCTGCACCGCGGTGCCCAGAAACCTCCACATCTTGAACCATCAGTGTGCACCGCGGTGCTCCTCAGCTAGCACTGTGGTGCCCAGAAGTACACCCAACCAAAGCTAAAGCCAACACTGCAGCGCCCATAAAGGAGCACCGCAGTGCGCACACGATGTTATATCTCCGAGTTAGAACCTAATTAGGGTTTTAAACAATAGATTAAACCCGAAAACACCCTTGGACCTTTGCACTATGAATAGATCGCTTAGGGTTTAAGAGAAGGATCTTTTGGGAAGCTTGGAAAACTCAAGGAAACAACCAATTCTTCCCCATCAAAGTGTTCAACCATGAGCCCCATGGCGAACTAATCTCCAAGCAAGGCGAAGGGATGAATCTCTAGGTGTAATTGTTCCTATCTTCCCTTATTTGATTCAGTTGTAATAGGAATTTATTCTCAAAACATTGTCATGATTTACTTTTTAATCTAATTATAAGATTTTATCTATTCCGGTGATTGTATCGTTCTTCTTGATATAAATTTAGTCATGCTTTTCTTATGTCAAGATTGTTTGGGTATAGTTGAGTCCGGTAGATTTAGCCTTTAGGGTTGTCCATTACTGTAATATTGTTAACAAATATATATTGTCGTTTCTTGATAAACCTATAGGATAGATCATGTGTGCATGAATCGACAATAAAAAGTATTTCATAAAAATCATTTTAGGATTTATATATGTGCTCATTGAATATTTACCAATTGCTTGTTTGAGATGTGAAACCCGCAATCGAGATAAAAACAACTGAATCAAGTTAGGAATAGGGCAACGAACCTAGGGAGGATTCCCGCATCCTTGTTGTTTCCCTATTATATTTTACAATCTATTTTATACAATTACTTCATTACTAAAAGTTCATATTTTCTCACTTAATTCTTTGTCGTTTGTGTTATAGTTCACACCTTCTTTTGTTGTTAACTTGTTTTCTTGTGGAATCGACACCCCAAAGCTGTGCTATAATAATCGTGTTATGTTTTGGGCGTAATCAGGTTCTTTCCTTGGCGTAGGAGAGACTAAAAACTTGGTGAATAACGAATCATTTTATTAAGGATAAGTATTACATCCATACTTAGTGCAAAATGGGTGAAATAAAATTGGTGAAGCAAAATTGGCGATGGCTGGGGGGCCCTCGGAAGGGCCTTACTGGTAGAACTTGTAGAGGTTCTCCGCATTCCAAGTGTGTGGCATTGGTTTACCATCCAAGTCCTCATGCTCGATTGTGCCTGCTTGGCAAACTCTCTTGATGCGGTAAGGACCTTCCCAATTTAAGAGGAGCTTTACCATCTTCTGAGGGTGAGAAACCTTATTTTTTCTCAAGACCAAGTCATGCAATCTGAAAGCTCTCTCCTTGACTCAGGAGTTATAGTATCTTGATACCCTTTGGTGGTAGGCAACAAGCTTGATTTGACCTTTGTCTCTAGCCTCGTCAATCAAGTCTGCATTCATCTTGAATGCCTCTTCATTATCGGCTTCATTGTAGTTATGCACCCGTAAGGATGGCATTCCTATCTCAAGGGATATTACAGCCTCTGATTTGTAAGCCAAGAAAAACAAGGTCTCCCCAGTGGGCGTACGAGCTATGGTACGGTAAGCCCAAAGGACATTCGGGAGGTGATTGATCCACTGCTGGTTAACGTCATCAAGCCTTTTCTTGATGCCTTGCAAAAGAGTTATGTTTGTCATTTCAGCTTGTCCATTGGCCTAAGGATAGCCCACCAAAGAAAACCTCTAATCAATTTGGAAATCTTGGCAAAAATATTTGAACTAATTGCTATCGAAATGCGTACCATTATCAATGACCAACACCTTAGGTATACCAAATCTATAGACAATTGACTTCAAGACAAGCCCTCGCATCTGATAGTCAAAAATATTGATGAAGGGTTCAACTTCCGCCCATTTGGTGTAATAATTGATGGCTACTATCAAATGCTTCTTTTGCCCCAGTGCCTCCCGAAATGGGATAAGGATATCCATTCCCCACATAGTGAAAGGAAGAAGACTGGTGATTGACATCAAAAGATTAGCTGGAAACTGGGAATGAAGGCGTGTTCTTGAAAATTCCTGCACTTTTTTACCATATTGACTGTATCACGGCTCATTTGGGGCCAATAGTAACCATGGCGGAGTATTTTAAATACCAATGCTCAACCTCCGAGGTTATTTTCACATATGCCCTGGTGTACTTCCCTGAAGGCGTAATCGGCATCGGTTAAGCCCAGATATTTCATATTCGGAGTGGTAAGTCTCTTTTTGTCTAGCTATCTGTCAATTATAGCATACCTTGAGGCACAAGAAATGAGTTTTTTAGCCTCGCCCTTCTGAGCCGGGAGTGTGCCATCTGCTAAGTAGCTGAGAATAGGGTCTATCCAGGTTTGTTCCTTGAGGAGTGGCATAACTTGCACTCCATCAATGCTTAGAGTTGGGAGTGTTTCTAGATAGACAGCACGAATGAAGTCAGAATGCCTAAAAGAGACGAGCATGGCTAAGGCGTCTGCCTTTGGGTTTTCTGTTCATGGTATTTGGGTTATTCGAAACTTTTTGAAAGTAGTTCTGAGCTCGTGGCTTTTTCTAGATATCTCACGATTTTCACACCTTTGGCCTCGAATTTGTCGGTCATCTGGTTTACCACCAATTGTGAGGCACTATAAACTTCTAACACCTTGACGGTTAGTGTTTTGGCGAGTTTTATTCCAGTGAGCAACTCTTTGTACTCTGTTTCATTGTTTAAGGCCTTGAACTCAAATCTTAGGGCGTACTCAACAGTGAATCCTTCGGGGCTATTAAGGATGAGTCCTGCTCTAGAGCCGCTATCATTGGATGAACCATCCACATACAGTGTCCAGCTTGGTGTCTACTTAGCTTCTTTGAAGGCCTCTACCGAACTGCTGGGAAAAGTCATCTCAATTATGAAATCTATAAGGGCTTGTACCTTAGTAGAAGTATAGGGCTTGTACCAGATATCAAATTCACCCAATTCAATGGACCATCTTACCATTCTTCCAGAGATGCACGACTTATGAAGGACCTATTGCAGAGGCTGATCGGTATAGAGCACTATGGTGTGAGCTTGTGTAACAACCCATCCCGGGTTGGCCACCTCTGAGATGGTGTTGTCACATTTTGAAAATCTCAGCATGATATATGTATGCAACAAGAAAAATAACGCCAATAGAAATTTTTTATATCAATCCTCAACCCTATATAGGGGAGATACATCATTCTGATCTTGATTTAAACATTATATACAACGTAAAATGCATGAATATTTTCAAATAAATTTTTATTTTATTTTCTCATTAGTTTGAGGATGTGGACACGTACCTGGCTTACAGATAATGATTTCGTCTGAACCTCAACTCACCAACCTATTTGTCCTGCCTGCTACCTAAAATCATTGTACAATGAGGGATAAGCTTCACAAGCTCAGTGAATTAAATTTACTAGAAGTATTCAATTTGTATAAATAGTCCTTTAATATTTAATCATTTATATCTCTTATGACTGGATAATAGCATATAGTCCAACATTTAGATAGTTCTTATCATATCATACTTTTATGTTTCTTTCTCACCATAACTGTCTCTCTGTGAGACTTATTCATCTACAAATAAAAGTATAAAAACAACAACACTTCAGTAATACAATCAACATGTAAAAAAGATGCAATGCATGAATTATTATTAGGGAACGTCTTCTCACATGTCGACATGTTTTTATCTTAGACCGGCCCCCTCCCGGTTCTGTCATTTCTAGTATATACTGGCTATCATAGTATTTATTTCTAGCATATACCGGCTATCATGGTTTTCTTTTATTTCCAGCATATACCGGCTGTCATGGTTTTTCAATTAGATCAGTGCCTCCCGGTTCTTTTATTTTATACACACGCATATGAACAATGATATGAAATATGCATATGAACAATAATATAAAAATAAACATGAATTCAAATATTTAATTTAGCTATCATGACTTTCCTCAAATTTCTATTTGATCAATTTCACTAATTTCTTCTCTTTATATATCACATTAATTTATCAATTATAACTCGTCAAGAATTTTATTTATCAATATCATTATTAAATCGACTCATTATTCTAATAATATTACTTCTCACATAATAATTTTCTACATGTCCAATATTCATATCATACCTATCAATCAATTTTTCATCTACCCCCAAAGCATAAGCTAATAATTTATTTTAATATTATCACTAGATATTTCATTTTTATCTAGATTACTTAAAGTAAATCTAACTCACCACGTAGCACTTAGAGCTACCCATGGATCACCTTCTTGCCTTTCCTACTCCTCTCAGCAATTTTCCCCGGTTGCTTATCATCAACACCTAACATAATATTTATATTAAATTTCTAATTTATTCTTCAATTCTTCCTAATTTATACCCTTTGAAAATTTCAACTTTGAATTCCGGGAAATTTCATGTATGCTAAAAATTCAAAAATAAACTTCACATTATTACCTTCTGTTTTTCTTAGAGCTTCATGTGACTCTCTATAAAATTATCATGTAAACCCCTTCAAAAATTTACTCTTTCAACCTTTCTTTCGGTCCCCAAGTGTTTAAAGAAAGAGAGTAATTTGAAGGGAAACCAAACAGGATTTGGTAAGTAATAAAATAAATTACGTTTTTACACACACACACACATATATATAAGTAAAAAATTTTGCAAAAACTCGGCAACCCATTATTTTTTGCAAACTCAGCAGCCTTGCTGCCTTACATGCAACAAGGTTGCATTTTCCTGGCAACAAGTGTTGCCACCTGTTGCCAAATATTTTTTTTTCTGCTTCTTCTTCTGGACGACTCTAGAATTTTTTTCTAAATTGATTTATAAAAATTTAACTTTTCGTATTTAAATAAATAAATATATATATATATATATATATTGTTTTAACTCTATATCATATTTATTAAAGTACTTTTTTACCCTTACTTTACAAATACGGGTATTACAGCTTGGAAGTATGGTTGCAACTTCTTGGCCGTGATCAGGAAGGCATAAGCTAACTTTTCAATCAGGAGATATCTTGCAAGACCCGACTGACATAGAATATGGATTTTTTTATCTCCACGTCTTCTCGGATTAAGACCGAGGCTACCACATTCTGGCCTATCGATATGTAGAGAAAGAGCTCTTCTCCTACGACTGGCTTAGTTAGGAAAGGTGGTGAGCTCAGATACTGTTTTAGCTCTTTGAACGCTTTATGAAATTCTTCATCCTATGTGAAGTCCTTAGCTTTTTTAATCGATCTAAAGAAAGGTAAGTATCTCTAGGTAGACTTGGACATAAAGTAGTTAAGCGCAGCTACTCGCTCGATCAATTGCTGCACTTCTTTAATGTTCCGAGGAGCATTCATGTCCATGATCGCCCTTATTTTCTCAGAGTTGGCCTCTATCCCTCGTTGTGTTACCATGAAGCCTAGAAACTTCCCAGCAATGACTCCAGAGGCACATTTGGTTGAGTTTAACCACATTTGGTGGTGATAAAGTATCCCAAATACTTCTTCCAAGTCTGACTCATGATCCCCGGCGATGATGCTTTTAACAAGCATGTCATCCATATAGACTTCCATGTTCCTCTCGATCTACTTCCTAAAAATCTTATTGACCAGCCTCTGGTAACTGGCTCCCACATTCTTGAGCCCAAACGGCATTACCCTGTAGCAGTACAGGCCTTGATCTGTGATGAAGGTTTTCTTGGGTTGGTCGGACTTGTGCATCAACATTTGATTGTACCTGAAGTATGCAATCCATGAAACTGAGCAATTCATGCCCAGAAGTGGCATCAACCTACTAGTCGATCCGAGACAAGGGAAAACTATCCTTCGGGCAAGCCTTGTTGAGGTATGTGAAATCAATACAAATCCTCCACTTACCATTGGCTTTTTTGACCATCACCACATTGGTGATCCACTTTAGATTATCGATCTCTTCAACGAAACTCGCTGTTAGGAGCTTGTCTACTTCTTCTTTAATGGCGCTTTGTCTCTCAGGGGTAAACATCCTTTCCTTTTGGACTACGGGTTGGTGGTTCTGGTCCATATTTAACTGATGGATAATAACTGAAAGATCAATCCCAAGCACGTCGAAGGCCGACTAGGCAAAGAGATCCTAGTTTCTCCGCAAGAAAGGCATCAAGGAATCTTTAAGATCTTGGCCGAGACTAAACCCGAACAATACAGTCATAGAATCCCCTTCTCTCAAAGGAATGGGGATGAGTTCCTCTTCTGGTTGTCCTCCTGGAGTCTTGAGGTCGTCCCTCAAGTCTTCTGTTTCCAAGGACAAAGCCTCGACCTTTTTTTGACCATTAATGGAATTCAAGTAACACGATCGGGAAGCTTGCTGGTTGGCTTGCACCTCCCCTACACATTCGCTAGTGGAAACTTTACCTTCAGATGGTAAGTAAAGACCACTGCCTTCATCTCATTTAGAGTTGGTCTCCCCAGTATTATATTGCACGATGACAAATATCTTACCACCAAGAACTTAGTTTGTACAATGGTGATATGCAGTGGAGTCCATGCAGTGATCAAGAGGACTATGCTCCCTTCTGTAAACACCGATATCCTAGAGAAACCGTATAGAAGAGACGACACTGGCTTCAGTTTATCCCTTTTTAGCTTCATCTGCTAGAAAGCCTCGTAGAAAAGGATATTTGTCGAGCTTCTATTTTCTACCAGAACTCGCTCATATTTATTAAATTACTTCTTTACCCTTACTTTACGATTACGGGTATTACGTAACCTCCTACGGATTGATGGCCCCCAGGAAGGGTCATCTGGTGAGGGTTCCGTTATGAGAGAGACGGAGTTGTGGGGTGACCAACTCTTCCCCTTACCTCGACGGCGAGATCAGTGACAAGCCGGGTGAGTTCTCGAAAATGTTGGTGAATCTGAGGGATAATAAGGTGCGAATCAGGGAGGATTCATGGATTCCCTTGATGCCCAGATTTCACTGTATTTGGGTAACGATCATGTCCAGTCCATGGATCTGATGGTTCACTGTCGCACTTGGAGCTAGTGCACTCTAAAATAACAGGGAGATGTGGATCGGTTGGTGGGAGATGTGGATCGGTTGGTGGGAGTTGTGGATCAGCTGGTCGTTGGCGAATAGACACTCGTGTGGCGATTGAGCTGGTCCCGGTAGTGCTTTTGGATGGCATAGTAACAGGTAAGTCTATTGATGCTTCATAATAGAAGGCTCTTTTTCTAGCACCAATCTATTGATGTCAAAATTCTGCTAGGAGCCGAACTATCGAAGAGCGGGACCTGCACACACGAAACGAAGCTGAAACCTAAAAGTCTCAGAGGTTGAGGGGGATGATGCCTCCGGAGGACTCTCCGATGCCTAAGTTAGTTTAGGGATTTTTCTGGAGGAAAAGAGAATGAAAAGGAATAAGGCTGTCTACTGAGAAAATTGTGTGTACCTTTTGGTTTATGAGGGCTTTTTTTATAGTGTGTCGAAGTAGAGTTTAAGTAAGAGAGAAACTGAAGTGTTAGGATAGTAATGGTACTCTTTTGGAGTTATTCATCTGTTGTGCAAGTTTATCCAGAAGTTAGAACAGCAGAACAACATCAGATATTACGATGTGAAATTACTGTTATACCCTTGTTATGTGTTGGGAGGTGATTGATTGCCTTGTCATGGTTAGGAAATTACCATTTCTACCATGGAAGACATATGTCATTGCATTAATGATAAGGAAATTTTCTCCCACATCACTATGTAAATCTTTGTGTCTATTTATTTTATATATATATATAGACACATATATAATCACCAAAAAGCTAGGCACTTTATATATTTATATATTGAAGAGTTTAAGTAGTAAGTAAACAACATGCCCTGTAGAGTAAAAGGTTGTTTATGCAAGCCATAAATTTGCCACTATATCTATATAATGAAATAAATAACCTACAAAGTGTTAAAGTTTAATTTTACTGACTAAGTACAAAAAAAAAAAAAAAAAAAAAAAGATAGGTACCTAACTGAAAAAAAGTAAGAAACCATGCTCATAAAAGTAGACCACTATGGATGGTGGATCAACAAATACTGAAATCATTCATTATTTTAATGAAGAAGCAGGTATGTTGGATGGATCCTATTTTGGTGAATAAAATCTATAAGGGGGTCCTACATTTTTGGGCAAACTTTAAAAGTACTAGGACAGGCATGCAATATTTGTATTTGTAAACAGTTTACAGTAACGGTTGGCTGGTTGGTAAGGGCATGTTTGGGGAGAGTTTTTAGTTTTCAGTGTTTGAAAACTGTTTTCGAAAAGAGTTTATGAAAACAGTTTTCAGTTTTCAATGTTTGAAAACATGTTTGGATAATAGTGTTTGAAAACTGTTTCCAAAATAGTTTTAAGTGAAATGTTGTTTGGATAAACCAGTTTTCGAAAACTGTTTTGAAAATAGAAAACTATTTGGATTACACTTTCTTGTAATTGTTTTCAGCTTTCAGTTTTCAGTGTTCAGTTTAAATTTTAATATCTATAATTAATTTTATTTCTCATATTTACTAAATACAATTTTTTAAGCACACACCAAATACTTGGAAATAATTAATATTATTTTATTTTTAAAATGTTAGTATTTTTTATATATCATTGATCAAACATGACAACACTTTTCCCCTGGTCATGTCATGTTTGTTTGTTAAATAAATTCTTAAAAATAAAAATAAAAATAAAATATACAATACAACTTTTACAATTTGATAACATTTCAACAACTAACCCATTTTATTTCTCATGTTTGTTTGTTAAATAAATTCTTAAAAGTAAAAATAAAATATACAATACAACTTTTACAATTTGATAAATTGATAAAATGGAAATGAACGACCCAAAATTTTTCCTTCAAACGGGTTTGCCTCAACTGCCCAATTTGGTTGGTTTGCCATCCTCACATCCTATAAGTCAAATAATATATCAATATGTGAAATATATTCCTAAGAAAAAAAAACATAATTCAGTAACTAAAAAAAACTAAATTAACACAAATAAGAGCGTTAAATTAACTAAATTTTACTGATACAGATTAACATGATTACCATATATTAAATCAAATGTCAAAACAGTCTGCCCAAATCTGATTGGCAATAAGCTCACGAGACGCAGTCATAGCTGCTGCACACACATCAGAAAAATCAACTATATAATTATTTGTCAATGTGCTCGACCCTCGTTCACTTTCTGCTTCATAGCCCTCTGCTTCCCATTCATTAAACAGTTGATCACTCTGAGAACACTGGCATACAAAATTATGTACGACACAACAAGCAACAACTATAAGAGGTTGTCTAGCAGGCTTGAATCTAGGTATCATTTTTAAAATTGGAAAGCGCGCCTTTAAGACCCCAAAACAACGTTCTATAACATTCTGTAGAGATGAGTGCTTATAGTTATATAGTTCTCTATAACCCGTTGGTTGTCTTGTTCTACCTTGATATTCATTTAAGTGATACCGTTCACCCCTAAACGGTGGAAGAAACCCAGCTGTACATGGATAACCGGAATCCACCAAATAATACTCACCTATAAGTCATACAAATTCTCTTAGTACATATCAATCAATTAGTATAAAATTTCAAATTAGTACTAAAATATATTTACCATTAGTAGGCCAAGAAAATTGAGCATCCGATCGAGTTAAAGCGTCCAAAAGGACTCGTAAATCGTTAGCCGTACCTTCCCACCCACTATATACGTATGTGAATTTCATGTCGAATGAACATGCACACATCACATTCTGTGTGATAACCGATTTTCTACCCCTATAACTGGTAGCTTTTTCTGCTGACACCCATGCACTAAGGTGCGTTCCATCAATTGCGCCAATGCATTTCTGGCGAAGTATTAAATTGCATACGATTAGACTCAATTTGGTATTATATATTGTATATACAAAGCTAAACTAATAAAATGAAAATCAAGCATATGATACATTACCTTAAAATAAGGGTAAAACCTTCGATCATGTCTAATTTGTGGAGGCACCACGTGATCATTTGATGGACATATTATGTGCTTCGCAAACTTGTTCATTGCTCTCATCACTGTCTTAAAATGCCGGTGCAGATCCTAACATTAAATTTTCTGATTCAATTAGCAAGGAGTGAAATGAGAGCTTTTAGAGAAGGGGAATTGATTATGAAAATAAAGGATCCCACTACACAATTTGTTCTGTCATTTGCTTATTGATATGATGCATGTTATATTCATTTTAAGGTTCAAGGCAGGTCCTGCATGCATATATTGAGAAAAAAGAAATCAAAACATGACAAATAATTTTAAAGGCAATATAAAGAGAGTCAAGAAAGAAAGTGAAAAATCAATGTACAGTCATAGAAAATCCTCCAATTTACCAGAAAATTTCACCAAAAACTGATTTTCAAATGCTTTCCTAAAGAAACAGAGAACTTTCTACAACTGAATGCACCCTTAACTTGAAAAATGGTTCTTCCTTTTCCCAATTCAAATCAGAATAAGAGCCTTAATTGATAAATTCACTAACCTATCAAATTTCAATCTTGGCAAAGAATGAGAAGAAACAATCCTTCTACCAATAAATTCTGCTAACGGGAACAGACAGTTACCAGAAGATTTCTGTTTGTACAACAAATCCTTAACAGAAATCCTTCCACACAATGGTCGATGCCCTAATAAATATGTCACGGAAATTGATTCCACCATGTTTACCAACTGAGGAGATCGCAACCCCAACAAGGACCCTAGCTTGACAAAGTTTCCTTACCCGGCTAACCCTTTTGAGTTCTTGTAGAACTGAACAAAATATCAGCCCAACTTAGCTTGAATCATCGCCTTCAAAGACTGCCCAACGGCTGATTTAAAATCCACAACTTAGCTTTTCCCCACGGCTAACCACAATTCACACACCAATATCTAATCATGACCTAAAAAATTATTACCTTTGTGAGAAAGCTGCACAAATTCTAAATTATTATCAAGAACCAGAAAAAAAAAAACAAAAAAAAAAAAAGAGAAAAAAAGTAAGGAATCAAACAGCCTTCTCACAACAAAAGCCCAAGCTTTATGATCAAGAAACTACCACCTAGTATCTCTTTCAAGCCAAACTTAGCATAACCTGATAACTCCAGGAATCCAAACCCCCCAAATTATCACTGTGACACCTATAAAAATATTCAACCCCAAAAAGAAGAATTTCAAAAACAATATATACAACAAATACCAACCAAATTCCACATAGCTACAGCCCAAAATTAGAAATAAAATTTACACGGGCACAAACAGCAGAAAAAAGCACTGAAATTCTCAGGCACAAACTAAATTCACCCCATTGGGCTTTACCATCCACCCCATCAAACTAAATTCTTAGGCACAAACAGCAGAAAAAGCACTAAAAATTATCTACCAAATTGATTAGTAATCGAGAACAAGAGAGAGAGGAGAGAGAAGGAAGTGACTTACTGTACGTCGGCTGCGTCTAGAGAAGTGAAGACGGCGGGATAAGCAGTCGCGATGGAGGTAGACGAGAATCTTCTGGGTTTCTAGGTTTGAGATCTACAGGTGCTAGAGTGGTTTTGGGGTTTTTGAACCAGACGATGAGAGGAATTTTCTAGGGTGCAATCTTTTGGGTTTGTCGCGATTTGTTGAAGAGAACGGGATAGAGACTTGTAGAAAGTGAAATGAAATGAAATAGGGAGAAAGGAGGATGAAAGGTTGCAGAGAGAGGGACGAGTTCTGTGGATTGCAGAAAGAGACGAGGTTGTGAGAGAGGGACGAGCTCTGTGGTTGCAGAGAGAGCGATGAGCTCTGTGGATTGCAGATAGAGGCGAGGTGGCGAGAGAAGAGGTCTGAAAACTGAACACTGATTTCAGATCGAAAACGCTGATTTACAGTGTTCTGATTTCAGTATTTGAACCGCAATTTATGAAAACTGAACACTGAACATTATTTTGGAACACTACATTCCAAAGATGACTTACAGTCATTGAACAGAGTTTTCAGTGTTTGAACACTGAAAAGGGTTTTTGAAAACCCTCTCCAAACATGGGCTAAGGTTTTTAAATATGGTTTGGCTTTCATCATTTCGACATTTCCTAGTAAAATCTTTTACATGTCCTAGGGAAGCTTAACCAATGTTGGGTCCATTAATTCTGTTAGATCGATCAATATAATTTTAATCCTTGATTGCTGTTCATATATACGCTGAACATTTATATATCTTAGTGCATGTCTACTCTCAAGTGGTGTGTATATAGATACACACTATAAAAAAAAAAAAAAGGATTTTAGCGACACAATTTTGATGGAACGTAATAGCTTGAATCGCTAAATTTTTTGCATTTGGCAATGCAAAAACAACTCACGTCGTCATGTTTAGCAACGTAGCAACCCAATGCTAACATTGCATTGCAAAACAACGACGCAGAGAAGGTTCGAGTTCCTACATTGCAAAACGAACAATTGTGTTCCCTAAATCTTTGGTACTTAACAGCGTGAAAGCTTCTAATGTCACTAACTTAGATAGGGAGAAAAGTATTAAATCCATGATGACGAACGCGCCACCAAAATTGACACTTAAAAGAAAATAAATACATATATTTAATTTGTATGATGTGATTGTTTGTTAAACGAGTCTTTGTACGAGTTTTGATGAATTTAATAAAGGTTTATTTTTTTTTTCTTTTTTTCCAATAGTTTGGATTTAAATTATAAATGGTACTTATGCTTCATGAAAACTATATAAAAATTATATACGGCATTTAATTAAATTCATAAATTAGTATTAATAAAATATTGTAATTTATTTTTTAATATTACGTGTTTGACCACGCGAATTAGAGTTGTGTTGCTGTGTGATGTATCTGGTGACTCAAATGTGGTGACCAACATATTTTTGTTGACATAGTGTCTTGTGGGCTCCACAATATTTGTTACATATGCATTCCATTGGTTAGCAAAAATTGAGATTCCACACTTAATTAAATCGTTAGCGTATGGTTTGTGACTTCAATTGATATTGAAACGGTCAAGGCGAAGAAAAAAAGAGTTTAACAAAAGCTCATTAGTCATTTACTAGGCCTCAATAAAACGTGGTAGTGATTGATCAAATGGAATATGGAATACACACTTTTCGTTTTCTTTTCTCCTTTCCATTTGCAAGTTAGTTTTATAGCGTTTGTCTGGATCAAGATTTTCTTCAGTAATCAAGAAAAAAAATTCTTTTGATACATTATTGGATAAATATACCACATAAATATTATGGATAACGTGACATTCATTCAACAATATATTGAATAAATTTTTTTTCACAATTACCGAAAAAAATTCTTACCTCATTTGAAAAGATCAAACATATAGAAATAAAAAATGATAAATATTATATTTTATCTTATCATCATCAACCAATTTTTAAAGACAAAATATAACGACACATTACTAACATGTTGAATATGAGAGTGACACAAGTTAAGTGTGGAACTTTAACATGTTGAATATAAATATGAGAGTGACACAAGTTAGGTGTGGAACTTAAATGATGAAAATTTTTTGGTTGGTTTAGATATTAAGTGAATGTTTTAGGTCCGTTCGAAATTTTATTGATAATTTTAAAAAACTTTATTGATAATATTTTTTTGTTGGCTTTTACACTTATATTGATGTTACCAATTAAATTTTTTAAAATTATCAATATAATTTCAGATGAATTTAAATCATTGATTTTAAATCGGAACCAATCAAATTTTTTTTATTAAATTATAGCACTGACTAACGTGCATGCATTTTGTTCTTCATACAAGCAGAGGAAAGTCCATTAGTATGAAAAACTAATGGATTTCGTTAACATAGCAACTCGGCAAATGAGAGCTATTATTGAGGTTATGCATTTTGCATTGATAAAAGCCCGCGTCCAATTGTGGTTAAGTTTGAATATTTTATTTTTTTTTGTAAGGAAAAATAGGAGGATATATTGCTCATCAAAATTGCAGTGCAACGCATATGCAGAAATGACTGGAGATAGCGCAACAGGCTTTTCTTATTAACAAAATAAGGATCTTAGTTTAATGTTAATTAAAATCAATATCTACGAATTATTACAATAAATTAACAACACCTTGAGCCATTAAGATAGTAAAAGAATCTTGAATCAAGTATAAGTCACTATAGTTTGCAATAATGTTTGTTTTTTTTTTAGGAAAACTCACAAAATACCTTGTGCTTTAATTTTGTTAAAATTCGGTACAAGAGGTTTCAAAGATTAAATTTAAATAACTTGAAGTTACGTTGTAGCCAAATAAATGTCATATAAATGGAAACATATATTTAATCCCCGCACTTCAAATTGATTTAATTGTGGCAATGATTTTTTAAGATTAAGTTATCAATATCAAATATGAGAAAATAAAATTTTTGATTGAATTTTTAATATTTATTAAAATATAAAAAATTAAACGATTTTTTTTTTTTAAGTTAAGCCACCGTACTTCAAATTATTTAGTCATTGCAATAGTTTTAGAAACTTATAGCTATTAATATCGAACATAAAAAAAAAAAAAAAAAAACTTAGTTTAATTTTAATTTTTGTTACAAAATAAAAAAAAAACTGACATGTATATATATATATGATTGGATTAAAATATACCGCCAAAAGAAGCTGACATGTGGCAGCTCTCCAAGGCCAATTTATTATTTTCACGTCTACAACACAATGGCACCCAACTATCACAAGTATTAGGCCATTTCAAACCAATGGTAAAAACAGTAATTTCACTTGATACCTTGATAGGAGGTTCATCATTTTTCGTTTGGGTAAAATTTTGCACCCTTAATAAAAGAGGCCTAACAATTTTTCATGTATCTCATTCATTATTCACACTTTCCAACAATTTTTTTTTTTAAACAAAATTATTAACTTCAGCATCGAACAGTTTTTCAAAAAATAAAAAATGATGCGGCTTTTGTTTTTTAAATATAAGTACTCAACTGATGTGTTTGTGGACCTCAATTAAAGTCTGGTGATATAAACTTGTCCATACAAATTTCGACATCAATAGATTAGTATCATTTGTAGGAACGATAAATTTATCTTAATGATATCGATCAAGATGCAACCATTGATCGTAGTCAAAAACATTGTTCATGCGACCTCTAAAGTTTCTCAAAGAGGTCTTATTGACCATCTTGTTCCAACATATCTCTCTCTGCCACCGACACTCACAAAAATATACACAACTTTCAACGTATCTCAGGTAGTCACCTTAAGCTTGAGACAATTGTCGAACGGGTCCGATCACATCGCACGGCTAGCTCCCGATCCAAGAACAGTCCTCACCTTAGGGAACCTGAGCTGAGGTTCGAGCTCCCATCGACTACGCTCGTTATTAGCCCCTCAACAATTTGTAAAATAAATTAATAACACAAATAATATGGTTTAGTGATTTTAAAGTAACTTTCCTAATTAAATTTGTTAGGTTCAATAAACATCAAAGACAAAGTAAGTCATTGTACACCATCTGGTGGATCACATATGATGTTTTTAAATAAAAACAAAGGGATAGAAACTTAAAGACATATTCTTTAGCACAAGGTTCACCCTGGCTTGGTTGCATATGTCACGCCTTTTAATCTCACCGTCTTAGACTCAAGCAATAAGGTTGGTTTAATTGTGGATTATTTTTTATTTTTTTAAATAATTTTTATATTTTTTTAGCATAATTTAAAAAATAATATTTTTTTATGTTTTCAGCATTATTTGAAAACTAACATATTTTTGTATCTCATATTTTGAACATAATTTAGAAAATAATATTTTTTTATTTATTTCAATATTATTTTAAAAAGATAAAAAAAATTGTTATTCAAATTTTGATTAAAATATGCAAATTATTTAAAAAATAAAAAATATTTTCAACAACTTAACAAGCTATTCTCATTCTCGTTTTTGCAGCCTCTCACCGACTGATCGGACCGACCAGTCCGATCCAAGCATGATAGCTATGGTATCATAATTAGAGTTCGTCTTATTTCATTGAAAGCTGCCTATCATAAAGAGCAAGACCTTAAACTCGACTGGGCTCAATTGTGGCCGCATGGCTGCAGAGAAAGGTGCGTATATGAATTTGGTATCACTTGCCGTGCCCGAATCTGTAGCTGAACTGGAATGCTTCTAGGTCAACATTATAAATTTGCTTTTACACTGACTATTGCGGCTTGTCAAAGTTTGTGAGCTAAACAATGGAGTAACTCTCCTCTTTACGTTCCTGTAGCCATCAAATACAGAAATTCTTGGGTGCACTTGCATCGAGTGCATGCCAATTTTTCATGAAGAGAGAAAAAGTCACTCTCTCACTTAATGGACAGCTTAGTAATCACTCGATGCAAATTACATTCAGTGCAATCAAAAATTTCACTACTAAATAAAATTAGTTATTTTAAATAATATTCTCTCTCAAAAAAATTTTTAGATGTATCGGGTGTATGTCAACCATCCATCATAAGAGAGAAAGTCATTTTCTTGATAAACAACAGACATGTGATAAACAGCAGACATGCACTCTATATAACTTGCACCGAACGCGCCAAAAAAAATCAAATCTCTCTTTTTGTTTTAATTTTTAGTGATTTATTACTACCAAAAGTAAGTAAGAAAATTAAAAATAAAAATATAAAATTCTTCATTTCCTTTTTTTTTTTTTGGGTGAGTGGGGTTTGAGTGACAGTGAAATAAGTATCTTTCATAAATATTAAGGATTGAAAAGAAAATGTACTTCAATGTAAGCATTTATGCTCTTTTGAGTCCTTGACCATGCATCACCCTGATTCCCACAGATGAAATAAAGTGAAAATTGCAAAGCATGTAGTTAAATTTAACACCCAAAGTAATTTCCAGCATTGCCCAAAGTAACATAAAAATGCAATCGGTCTTATAATCCTATTTTCTTTTTGTTGATGTAGCAGTACTACACATGAGAATCTGTTTAATACATTCCAATCCATTTTGGTAAATCATATACATGTTCAGCCAGAATTAGCATAGACCTGTCCTTGACCATGGACAAAGCGACGCCAATACCAGTGCCTCTCCCACACTGTATACATCGAATCCAAAGGAATCCCTTTCGTCTCCGGCAAGAAGAGAGCAACGAAAACAGTCATCACTACGATCCAAGCAGCATAGAAGAGGAATGTGCCAAACTTGAAGTGGCATAGCATAGTTAAGAATGTCTGTGTTAGCACAAATGTGACTCCAAAGTTTATAGCAACACTTATGCTTTGGCCTGTTGGCCTGATTTTCATGGGGAATATTTCACTTGGAATGAGCCAGCTGAGAGGACCCCATGACCATCCAAAACCAGCAGCATAGAGGCACATTAGGACCAAAACTAATATGGCATACCCCTTTGAGATGTGCTTGTCGCCTGATACTCCTGTTGTAACAGCTAGCACGCAGGCAACTGCAACCTTCACAAAAAATGCCAAAACAAATGAGACAATTAATTGGGCCCATGGGAATTTTATGTAGCAACTTTAGAGATGGGGTATTTTATAACAAGCGTAACAGCTAAATTTGCTGCAATAACTTGATAGCCTTGCAGGATAGTGCACAAAAACGATTAGTTCCTCTGCGGGCCAAAAAGGCTAAATCAATAGCAACAAAACAGAGAAACCAAACCCAACTGGATAAGATTTCAATGGTGACTTAAGCCCACTACAGTGGTGATCCATCTAGGTCACTACCAGGCCTGGCCCATATAAAGAGACTTGAGATGATCAAGCCTATGCCACATATAGGTAAACATGGACCATATTAGCGAAAAACAAGGAAATTTTTTGTCTTAACCGGTTCAGGACTGATTTTTTCAGATGGAAAAAGTGATACATTCTCAACAATAATTAAATAAAAAAATTGTTAAATTATGAGTAGTTTTTTCATTGTTATTAATGGAGTATCCTCTAATCCAAGATTGAATTCTTAAGCTTGATTGAGACAAAAATCTCCCTTGCTTTTTCAGACAGGTTTCTGTGCTCTCACAGTAAACCTAGGGCCCAATTTGGCAAAATACTTTTTTTAAGTTTTTTGCCAAAAATACTAACGTCTTACACCATTATATATATAAAAGAGAACAAAATTAAGAAATTAAATGCATACCTGACAAATCAACATTTGAATGCCACCAGCCATGAACAAAAATCTTCGACCATAACGATCAACAACACCCGTAGACACAAGAATGGAGCCAAGATTAACCAAGCCTAGTATAATCGCCGCAATCAAAGCTGAATCATTCCCGAAACCAACGGATTGAAAAAGGACGGGTGCATAGAAGGCAATGATGTTAATCCCCGTGACCTGTTGGAAAAAGGGTATGGCAATTGACATCACTAGGTGAGGCCTGTATTGCCTTTCAAATATTGTCACAAACGGCTCTTGTTTAGCAGCTTTGGCGATTTCACTTGACTTGATCAGATCACCAAGCTCTGCTTCTACATCTGTTTCTTTTCCTCTGACTTTCAACAGAGATTTCCGCGCCTGCGCGATTTTGCCACGTTCCACTAAGCTGCTAGGGCTGTCTGATATGAGGACTGCACCAATTGTCATGATGGCTGCAGGGACTACGGCAAGGCCTAGCGAGAGACGCCAGCCCCAACTGTGTTTAGATGTGCCAAAGTTAATGCAATTGGCTGCTACCACACCAATGCCTATGAAGAACTGAAAGCCTGTGTTGAATGCACCACGCCATTTTGGTGGTGCTACCTCTGAGAGGTATACGGGAGTTGCCTTCATTGTAAAAATTAGGACATGATATATTAAATTAATGTTAACAATATTAATATTTGCTAATGACCAAAATATAGAACAAATAATTGTGTTATATATGTTACCTGATTGGTGAAACCAACTCCAAATCCGAGCAAGATACGGCCGAAGATGAGCATGGCAATATTTGCAGCGCCACCATTGATGGCAGCACCAGCAAGAAATGTGCAGCCACCTAGAATCATGGTGTTTCTGCGGCCCAATGTTGAGGTAAGGCGACTAGCTACTAGGGATGCAGCTAAGCCTGCTATGTAGAGTGAAGATGTGAATGATGTTAAAGCCTGGCTGTCATACACACAGTAGATGTTTGTTTTAGCCTCTGAAGCCTTTCTCAGTACCGATGGGAAAAATTTACGAAGAAATGGCACCATTGTTGTCACACCTCCTGTAAATTGGCGCCAATATTCACCACGACACCACGACATGTGTTAGTTTAAGTTTAAAAATTAAAAAGAAATGTAATTAATTTCTGGTGTAACTTATTCTACAACCTTATTTCGTCATGTTTATAGTCAAATTTCCTTGGTAAGTTTCGACATATAGATTAAAGTTTGGAATCGAATAAAATCATAATTAGTTTTTCAACAAATTTTATTAAAAAATTTGTTTGTTGACTTTGACCTTTATTTTTTATATATTTTTTGAAAAAAATATTTTTTAGAAATTAATATACTCTAAAAATATACATTTGAAAAAAAATTGGATAGTTTAGGGTGAAGATCTTCTTCAGTGATTGGGAAATTTTTTTCTCCAATGCATCATTGGATGTGATGAAGGAGAAATTTAGCTCTCCAGTAATAAAAAGACACATGGCAACCAACATGGAAACAAAAAATTATAATCATACAAATCAATTAACCAAAGACTGACACATGGTAAGAGTACTTATTATAAAAGAGCCCTCATACCCACGAGATAAACATTATCTCTCGTTCTTTCTCATTACTTCTCTGAAAAAAAGATCATAAAACTAATTTGGGCATCGGAGAGTCTCCAGATATTTCACTCCTGCTTTCTTATGACTTTTAGATTATTTTCCTTATTTGAAGATTTAATTTATCAGTCGCATTTATTATTGGCAGATTTTCGACATCAATAAAATGAATGCTACGACATCCATAGTATTAATATAGCAATCATCCAATGGTATATTGGAAAAAATTTCTCGAAAAACTTGATCTTAAAAAAAATTAATAATAGTAAATTTTTTCTTCTCTAATTTTTATTTCACTTGTATCAAAAAATAATCTTATTTCTCCACTTACTCTGCTACCATTTAGATTAATTTATCACCCATTAAAAAAAAACTAACAAACAGTAGGATTGGAAACTAGGGCAAGTCCAACACTAAGTATCTTGTGTAAGTTACCAACCAAGAAATTGGCTTTTTTTTTTTTTTTAATTGGTGATGATGACAGTGATAAGCGATAGTGATAGTGATAGTGATGGTGAGGCACACAAATAGAAAAAAATGCATAAATTATTTTTTATTAGCTAAGTGTACAGTTTGTTGTCAATTTTGACTTTCAATGACTAAATGCATATCAAATTCTTAAAATGAAGAAAACGTCGATGCCTTGACTCGACGTTAGCCGTGAATAGGGATCGAAAACTGGAACTCAGTTCCGCATCGTATTTTGTTCCTAAAAAGCCATGTAAACAAGTTTTTATTGTTTTTTATTTTTATTTCTGCTTTCAATAATTTGAAAATAGAAACTTATAATAAAATACAATTAAACATGTTTTTTATTAAATTTTATTTTAAAATAAAAATTAAAAATAATAACGATATCAAACAAATCCTTATTAATTTAAAATTAAAATAAAATTTATTTAATTAAATAAACAATACAACATAACAAATAATATGTTACAGAAAATATAATAAATCAAGTTGGATTGAAATCAGAGGTGTATTAATGATGGTAAAACAATATTTGCCTAACCTTTCACCTAATCCTGTCTTTTTTATTAGGTTAACCTAAATCGCAACAATTTCTTATTCTTTTAACAAAACAAGGTGAAATCTTAGACCTTTCATCGCAATAATTGAATACGACACGTACACATCTTTCCATAACGGGGAAACGGAATGAGAAATGAATTAGCGATATGCATTCTCAACCTGCTAAAAGGAAACTAACAATAGATGGAAAAGCTAACAGAGAAAGTCAAATTAATTACCACTCATAGCAATAGAGGCAACCCATCTATTTTTTTTTATAAAAATTAATGATTTTGGAGTACTAATTAAGAAAAAATATCTCATTCCCAAACACAAATTGTAAAAAAAAATTGATTGATTTAGATCTAAATTTAATAATTTAAAACAGTTAAAATTTTATTGATAATTTTAAAAAAATTTATTAATAACGTTAATATAAACATGAAATCTGAAAATTAACATTACTAATAAAACTTTATAAAATTAATAAAATTTTCAACTGAAACTTAAACCAAACAAACCAAAAATTCCTCAACAAATTGACCACCAAAATGAAGAGCACCATAAGTCTAGTCTGATTCTTCATCTGTCATTGTTGTTAATGCGATCCAGCTTAACCGAACTATAGGTACTGTAGTAATTTTAAACCCAATTGATATAATTTTTAATTTTGGATGTAATACGGCAAGCTAGACCATTAGAGTAAAATCCGCTCGAAATGTTGCTCCACCAGTCAACCAACAATCCGCCGGCAAATTGCTCTACCAGTCAACCAACAACGTACAATAGAGCTAGACTAGTTGCTTAACATTTTTCATTATATTCTCGTTTTTTTTTAACATCTCCCCTAATAAAACCACCAACTGCCCGTGTACTCAAAACCAAGCAACAAAAAACAGCCTTTACCAGAAAAAAAAAAAAAAAAACAAATGTTATATTTTGTCAAGAAAATAAAAAATTATGATGAAAGAAAAAATTTCAATTTTTTAAAAAACTTTCCTTAAAAATA
The DNA here is from genome assembly GCA_023935145.1 of Bretschneidera sinensis. Lineage (NCBI taxonomy): Eukaryota > Viridiplantae > Streptophyta > Magnoliopsida > Brassicales > Akaniaceae > Bretschneidera > Bretschneidera sinensis. The sequence continues at coordinate 143,466,578 of CM043697.1, forward strand.
CACTATAGAAATAAAAGTCTTCTGAAAAAAATCGAAGAATTTCTATAACTGAACGCTGCCTTAATTTCTCTGTTAAATGTACTTAGTTGTTATTATGTCTGCAAGTACTAATTAATTGACCAAGGGGGGAAAGAGAGAGGAAAAGAGCTTATGGTCTTAGTCTGTGGGTATTTCATTACTAAAACGTCCTTGCTTGGAGTTAATTGGTTGACTTCACTTTCCATCGATGAGTTTGATTTTCACAGCTAACAAAGTTAATGCAGAGATCTAAACCAACAAAAACAACTTATTTTCCTTCAATATTTTTAGCCAAAAAAACAGTGATAAGTCATCTCTTTGTAAACGCTCATGGCTGAAATGAGTTCTGATACTTAGCTAAGAAATTGGCAAAAGCACACCTGAAATTCCGATGTCATAGCCAAAGATGAGACCACTTGATGCAGCGACGATGCAGGTGATCACCACTGACACCGTTATCTTTTCGTTAAATCCGTTGATAGGGCCATCAACGGCGAAACCTCCTACAGCCATTCGTTCCCTCTCTTAATTCCTTTCTCTCAGAGTTAAAAAAGAAGTTAGAACGACAAAGAGCATTCTAAGTTAATTTCCTCTATGTTGGGTTTTGGACAAAGAAATTTATACTAAAATTGGATCGTTGAGCCTACCCTACAGGAATTAAAATACTTTGAAAAATTACCCTTTAGCTTACTCTGTCTATACTCTGTACCCATCAAAGTACTAAAATCTGATTTTTTTTTTCTTCTGTTCAATATTGGACTGGCTGATTTAAGATGACTTTTATAAATGGGAAAGACTCCTTTTATGTTAAAAAAAAAAAAAACTGTAAAGTAAAGTTTATAATATATTAAAATTTTTATTATAAAGTGATTCAAATGTTAAAATTTAAATAATTCAAATCTATAAAGTATTATAAATTTTACTTTATAATTTTTACTACATAGAAATCCATCTTTTGATAAATGATATTAGGAAATGCTATTTATAAGATAAATTTTTGTTATATATATGTAAAGAATTTTTTTTTGATATATTAAAAAACAACAAATTAACAAAAAAAATATTTTTTTTATGTACATAACAATTTTTTGCATGTAGTTATTTTGATATTACTATATTTTTTTATGTTCAATTTGTTTGGATGAAAAATAATAATTTAAAAATAAAATATATGTTTGTATTTGTTGTTTGGCGTCCAGGATATTCCACCGGATACTCTCCCTATTGTGGAGTATAATTATTGATTGCAGCATTTTTTGGGTGGTAATATTACCATATCAGCAATATTACAGGAAACACAAAAGTATCTATATATTCTTTTTTATTCTTTTTTTCAAACTACAAATAAAATTATATTGTTTTGGTATGAAAAATTTGGAGCACTTTTTATACTGGATGTCATGATTAAAAAAAACATGATTAGTTGTTTACTCTTATCTGGACAGCCTACCCCAACTAACGAAAAGATAGTCTAAGAAAATATTGGCTAAAAAGGACGCAAAAGGTGGATGGCCACGAGGAGTACCTTCCATTCTAGAACGGTTGTGATGGGATCATGGAATGACTATAATTATTAGGGGTGGGAATCGAGTTTAAATTATAACGTTGACTCCATTAGTTTATTAAATCAGGTTTGAATAATATCAAATTTAATTAGTTAAGTTAATGAATCAGTTTCAGGTAGTTTATAAGTAGAGTTTGAATTTGAATTTCATTTTATGAGTCAAGTTTGAGTTTAATTTTATAAATTCAAGCTCAGTTTGAATAAAACTTTTACTCACGAATTGAATTAAAACTCACCTTAACTTGGCCTCAACTTGACCTCGACTTGGCTTAAATTCACTCGTAATCATCACTTAAACAAATTTCAATAAATTATATCAAAATAACAAGCATCTGATCTTGTTAAATCAATGTTTATATTTTTCAATCTTACTTAAATTGCGATCCTCTCTATTTGACCTCTTAAGGATCGATTGTGGTGAAAATTGATGCCACATCATATAAAATGTAATCCATGATTTTTATGAAGCCACGTCATTAGGTCAGTAATAAATAAACTTTAAAATATAACTTTAACGCCAATATATCAATGTTTCTCTCTTTTCTTTTCATTTTTTTTGGATAATCTATATAACTCTCTCACACTCATTGCTATAGAATGTGTTACGTACTTATGTCTTAACAGAGTTAAAAAATATTTTTTTTTTCAAAAAATCTCATTAATTTTTTTTATTTAGAATATGATCTCATAAATTTAATTGATTTACTAATTAACTTATTTATATTATTTACTTTAGATCTTTCTATAGATTAAGCTTTATATTAAAAATTGAGTTTTATATGGTTAGAAATATCAAAATTCTATAAGTTGAGGGAAGAAAAAGCCATATTAATTGAACTTTTCTATTTTTAAATTTGATCTCATAAATTTAATTTGTTGAAAATATATTTTATTTTGGTTTAATAACTAATGTAATTGTATTACACTTTTACCATTTAATTTAGCTTAACTGAGATAAAGGATATATATTGCCCCGTTTTATATATTTTGAATTTGTTTTTTTTTTATGAATCTCACATAATAATTTTTTTGAGAGGATTTTTATATATAATTTAATCACATTCTTTACTTTAAACTTTTTATAAGTTATAATTTATTATTATTATTAGTAAAGTAAACAGTAAGGAAGATAAGATTGTGCATGGTAGGTTTTGGTTATAAGTTCAACGATCATGTTGAAAGACTTTGGAGTGGCCTGAAACATATTTTTAGAACCGTGCCGTGCCATTAGCTCCTTGGGTTCATTAATGTAATAAAACCGATTAAATTAATTTATTAAATTGACACTAAATTGATTAATTGAGTAATGTATATCAATTGGTTGTTATAATTTTTTTTAAATGTTTCGATCATTTAATCAATTAAAAAATTAATTAATATTAATAATATTCAAAATCCTAACCATCCACGTCTAGGAAAGCCATTGAATGAGATTAACTGAGCATTGTTACATGGTAGACTCTATCATCAGGCCTATTAAATTGATTTATGTTTTGATTCGATTGGAAGATTCGCTTTCAACTTAAAATATTTTTTGGATGATTTGAAATGATAGAATTTTTTTAAATCAATTTTGTAACCTATCATATAAAGATATTATTAAGGTTTTGAAAAACAATACTCTTCATCCTCTACTCTCATCCATAGACGTAGCTTAACCAGTTTACGTATATTTTGTGTCTTTTCTTTTGTATATAATTGTTTTGATTTTGTTTCATTACTTTATTTATATATTTTTATCAATCTCATTTCACCAATATGTTATTAAAGTCGTTTGAGTTTTGTTTTAAGTCAAACTTAAAAGCAAAAAAAAAATATCTTTGTTAAAGTTTAACATAAAATAAAATCCAAGCGTCCCCACCATTATCATCAGTTACTCTTATAGCTACTACATAATACCTACAATTAATAAAATAGAACTACATTTGATAGAGGATTATCCAAAACATTCATCCCCATCCACATTGGATAAGCGTTTTTAACCATTGATTGAGTGAGAATTTTGTTGACATTTTTTATCAATGAATAGAAATGTTTGTGACATTTTTTTTGTGTCCCCGGTATTCGTTATTCCTAAGAATTCTTCTTATTCCCCAAACAAACGGGCCTGGCCCAGCACTGATGATTCATAAATAGTTGGCGGGAATTACAGCCCAAATTTTGTTTAAACCAGAAAGGTAAGCTACGTAATTTAAGAAACTATAGAAGGGCATACTCATCCAAGCATTATCCATGTCTTTTATATTCTCCGTCCACGATTCCGTTAGCAAAAAGCCCACAATTTTTTCTTCGCCCCACTCCAAATTCCAACCCTAAAAGGCTAAAACAAAACCTAATCCGCTAATTCTCTCGCGCTCACTCCCCACAGCACAAGAGAAAGCGAAATAGAGATGTCGCACTTCGGCAAATCGGGTCCTCCGGACATCAGAGACACCTACTCCGTCCTCGTCCTCAACATCACTTTCCGTATTTACCCTCTCTCCCCTCAATTTTACGTTCTATTTTTGTTGTTCTCTTCGTTAGTTTACATTTCCTTGATCTATTTTAGTTAATTTTTATCATTGTGATCTTTCATAGGCACCACCCCAGACGATCTCTTCCCCCTCTTCGACAAGTACGGCAAGGTTGTCGATGTCTTCATCCCGCGTAATCGAAGGTCTCCCCTCTCTCGTACACATCCATATACAAATATACTGTATTTGATTTCATATATACATATATGTAGATATGTGTATGTATATATAGTGACTGGTGATGGATGCAGGACTGGTGATTCGAGGGGGTTTGCGTTTGTGCGCTATAAGTATGCAGATGAGGCGCAAAAGGCAGTGGATAAGCTTGATGGTTTGTTTTACTGTATCAATACTTTCTCATATTTAATATGGTTTTTTTTTGTGAATCATGTAAGTTGATTTTTTGTCATTGCTCTATTAGGAAGAGTTGTGGACGGAAGAGAAATTATGGTTCAGCTTGCCAAATATGGCCCGAATGCGGAGCGAATGTGAGTTTCTAAATTGTGTTCAGTTGTTGGATTCTGATTGCTGGAGAAGGTTATTGCCACTTTTTTTTTTGTTTCTTTTAACACATAAATTGGCGCTCATCTGGGTACATGGGTTGCTTTCTGGTTTACTTATTTGACTTGTTCTTGGTCCTTGTTTGGCTATGAGAGTTAAAAAAATTGTGTGGTTGTATCTGTTTTGTGTTAATGAGCCTTGAGTTTCGATGGATGACAATGCTATGTTGACGGGATAGGATTTGCCGCTCAACCTAATTGGATAATTATAGTGGTTTGTGTTCGCATTGATTTCATGCTTTCTGTCTCTTTTTACCCAAATTATGCCCCTATCTTCTATGGGTGCACAATGAACTCACGGAGCTGTTTTCCTCTCTACGGGCATTTTAGTTGCATGGTATTGTTTTTGGTTTTCATACTAACTGAAATGTTTTTTATTATAAAATTAGTTGAAAGTTTTCATTTTTGTTTTAATGACTGTTTATGTGAAATGTTTATTTAAATTTTGCTACCCTACACTGTTTTCAGTCACAGTGGGAGGATAATAGAAACATCATCAAAGAAAAGAGGCAGGTCAAGGAGCCACAGCCCTCGTCCAAGGTGAGGATCTTTCTTTGGAAGAATTCTTATGTCTTGTAGTTTGGATGGGACTTCTAGACCATTAATCTGTCTTTGTTTTTGTAGGATCCATCTTAGTGTATGCATCTGGTTTCTCCCCTCCCAAAATTTTAAGCTATTTTCATTTTATGATATCTATTACTCTTTTGTTATTTGTGCAATCAAGTTGTAGAAGATCTTTTATTTTTCAGTGAAATGTTGCCTTTGCAGCAAGCCATATTGCTTTGTATTTTGACCCCTTCAGCCACAAGTTGTATGGCTTACTCAACTATATTATGACTATGCATGCGATTAATTGTGCTATTGTGGTTTGCATGCCTCTGGGAATGTTTTGATGCAGGGGTACTGGCCTTTTTGTTTTACCATTTACCTATACACATCTTTCTTCAAATCTGTGATTTGCACTGCTGCCGTAGCTAAGCTCTCTTATGTTCATGATATGCCATCCCTTATGGGGAATCATTGTTTGTTCATATGGTACATTTTACACCTGTTGGTAGGTTGTAATTTACGTGGATGCTGTATTTAACTCATAGGATTGTCGTACCTATTTGATTAAGGCTCCGTTTGTTTCTTCGTAAAATGATTTACGTTGTAATTGATTTTATACCATAAAACCTTTTACATGGAAAATAAACATTTTCCTATAATTTTCCGTTGTTTGTCTATACAGCTGAAAATGACCCTATTTTACTTTCCCTTGTTTGGAATCAAAGGAAAATACATGATTGAAAATAAATTAATTTGTAGAAACAATACTACATTTAAACATGATACTTGTGTACAATAATATCGTATAAAAAATTATGTGCATGTGAATATAATAAATACACAAATAATAATTAAAGAGAGTTTACACCCTTAAAAAAATAAATATCAAATATTAAATAAATTATTATTTTTTCTTCATTTATTAAATAAATTAAATATCAAATTAATAAAAGGTCATACTATGTATCTAAAAATAAATGTATTTATAAATATTATAAAAAACTAATATATTATATACAATGAATAATGTATCTGCCGCACTACTACAAAGAGAGACTGATAAAGCAAGTTTATTATATATGGGGAGAGAAATGATGTGTAGGTAAAAGTGTTTTGATTGTACTTACTCAATGTAAATCAACTTACGGTAAAAAATGGAGGAAGTTATTTTATGTATCTTTTAGTGGTGTAAAATCTAATTTTATGGCGAAATTGATTTACATTCTACCAAACATATTGAAAATTGGCATTTTACATTTCAAGCATTTTACGCCTATGATTTTCCTGCAAAAGAAACGGAGCCTAAAAAGGGATGGTATCAATTGGTTTTCCTATTTTTCCAACTTTGATTGGCTTCCTTCCGGCACTTAGACGATGTCTCTAATACAATTTTTAAAAGTAGGTGCTCATGTCTCTAGATGTCAGTTTAAACTTGCCCTTGTCTTGCAAGAGACTTGGAGTAAAATGTGCGCGTGTGAGTTTGTTTATGAGTGTTTCTAAGATATTCTATTCTTTAGACCGAGATAGATTATATGTTATTAATTAATGGAAGCACTTTGTGGGAAATTATAATTTTAATTATTACAATTACACGGTTATGCAGGCTTAATATAATTAAGGACACAAAGAACAGAAACACAATGACTGACCATGTTTTAATTTTGCAAGACCTCAACAACACTCTTTAAGTCTTAACACACTCATGATTTAAGATGCTTTTTTGCCTGGATACGAACAACTGAAGCAAATGGCTCCTATTTATAGTTGATTTGGTCGGTTAATATCGACTTAGAATGGCAGTGCCCATGAAAGGGTGCATGATGAGTCATGCTCATGCACTGTGTAGATATGCATCATACAAAATCATCCAGCAAAGAAACATTTGGCATATAAGAGCATTGAGATGGTGGCTGTGCGTGAGGCTGCCGGAAAGGTAACTAAATGGCAGCTGTGGCAACATATGGGGCATAAATCCTTAGACAAGGATAAGTGGCTAAAGAGGTGGTGATGATTAATACTACTTCTAAACGCAAAATCTCTCTCGACTCACAGTCTTGTATCCTTACCTGACTATATCTAGAACTTTGTGAATATTACACCATTAAGCCCTTTAGCGAACAAATCTACCACTTGGTCCTTTTGATTTGCTGTAATATATTTGACTATGCTCTTACCACGTTTCTGATGTACTATATCTTTCACTTTTTAGCAGAAATGATAACGTTACCTTTAACATTGTTAATTGCCCTGCAACTTGGTGCTTCTTATTCTTTCCAGTGACTGATGGAAAACATTTTCAGGTCTCGGGATGATTACAGGGAGAGGGATTACAGGAAGAGAAGTCGCAGTAGAAGCAGGGGCAGAGATGACCATGACCACTACCGTGGGAGGGATAAAGACTATAGTCGCCGAGGCAGGAGTCGAAGTGCCAGTCCTAATCATAATAAAGATCGTGAGAGGGGCAGATATAATAAAGAGCGGCACAGTAGGAGCAGGTCCTATGAAAGGTATCATATTGTTTTTATCTGTATGCTTTCGTTTTATGTGTTAAGTCATTATCTGATTGGAATTGGTATGTTATGAAGTGCCTCCCCGGCTCGTCGTAGTCATGATTCTTCTAGGAGTCAATCTCTACATAGAACACCTCTAAGGGGCGAAACTCCGGAAGGACGCCATGATAAGGAGCATTCTCCTGCTCCTAAGAGTGTTTCCTCCCGTGGTCGTCTAGTGGATTCTCAAAGCCCATCTCGGCGTAAATCTGATGCTGAAGCTGATGTGAGTTTTGAGGCTAAGTTTTGTCATTTTGATTTTATTTGGAAGTTCATGGATAAACAGTTTATGTTGGGATCTTTTGTTTTGTAGGAATGAAGGAGCAGCATGCCTTGCAATGGAGAAATCCTTGATTTGATACTGTTTCTGCATCTGTTTCTGTACCAGAGAGGGCATATTTGAATCATACATGTTATATCAAAGAAACTGAATGCTAGATTCGATGTTGCTGGATGTTTTTTGAAGGTTAAACATTTCTCTTTGAACTTAAGGCGTCTCCTGAATTATCTAGGTTTGTTGGTGGTTTCTGTACTTTGATTTTCTCAGTTATCTTGACTGATCTTGACAATTCCCTATTTTGTTAAGGTTACATCCTTATGTATTTTTGGGTTCATTTTATTTGGTTTTTGAGCTTGATTTAATCTTTACCTCTCTCCCCTATTGGTTTATTTGCTTCTTTCCATGGGTTTCTTTTATTTTTTTGCAAGTTTATTTAAATGTAACATATGATGTTGATTATCCTATCGTTGTGTTTGGGAAAGGCAGATGTGGCTGATTGGGTGGATTATTACTAGCTTTTGTTGCTGTCTTAATCAGGCTGGTTGCAGTCTGCAATGTATTAAGCAATTTATCCATGATGTCTTGATTGGTAAGAGTTAAAACTCACCTTCTGAAGTCTTACATCCATAGGGAATTTTGACTTTTGACGTGACCGTTCTTTTTGATCTTTGCCGGTTTTAAAAGTTTGGTCTAGGCAACAGTTTAGTTGCTGTGGTTGCCTAAGGAAGGCTGGAATGTACGTGTCACTTCGCAATGCAGTTGATTTGAACACACCCTGAAATATAGGTGCTATCTGTCTATTGACAGGGATTGATCAAAGATGGTGAGTGATTGCTTCCATGAAAGCAGTATTGGTGTATTTGGGTCAATTAAATCCTTAAACATGCTGTGTGAATGTAGTTTAACCCCCAATATTTTCTTGTGGTTGTTTTCTTTTGGGGGCATTGCTATAAGCATGGCAAAATTTATTACATTCTTTGACAATGATATATACCTCTGAGTTAATTCTGGAAATCATTATTTATTTGTTAGCAATAAATATAGGGTAACCACGGAAAGTGAATTTAGATTCTTTAATTATTTGTTTACTGCGGCTAACCAACGGATGGTTAGTGCGAGTTTCAGTTTTATTTTATTTTATGTTCTGCTTGCTGCATGGTGGGATATGTTTTTGCATTGCATGCTATTTCACTATTTCAATTTTCAAAGAACCATAAATTTTGTTCCTCATGAACCATCTATGATCTAACAACGAAGAGGCTGCTTTTTCCTGAGCTGTCGAGTGCGATGGCTTTGTTATTGTGTTGTGCGAGCAGTTGACCAGGTGTGTTTGTTCCTTCTGATTTTTCTGTTTCTACGGCTCATGTGAATACTTCTGTTAAGTTGAATGGTATCTGCAGAAGATTTGAAAATACTGCTGCATGATAATGATGATGCATAAAATTTTCAATCCTGAATTATAGGCATAGCACAGATTTGTAACGTCCTTCCTCTTTGATGAGTGAGCTGTTTCTAAACCTATGAGCTGATGGTCAAGGCAAGGGAATTTATTGTTTTAAATTTGTCAGTTCTTTTCTTAGAAGTACGTTGGGTGTGTTTGGTGGACAAGGATTTGGATCTTTTCTATTTGAAAATTGAAATGAAGTCAACTTCATGGTGATTGAATTTCACATCGTCAAATGGAGAAGTTTTAAATTCAAGTTTGTTATGGTAGCATTCAATCTCGTCTTGACCTTCATTTCAATTTTCAAATGGAGAGAATTCAAATTCGATGGACAGAATGAGGGGAGGATCTTAGAAATATGTTGGGTGTGTTTAGTGGACATGATGAAGGGAGGATGAGATGATTTTTATCTCATGAGTGTGTTTGGTAGACAAGGGAATGAGATTTCTCATCAGGTCATGATAGGATAAAGTCATTTTGCTTTGGGGGTTGATGAAATATTTTATCCTTTTATTTATCTATCTTATCTCATCTCATCTCATCTTCTCCCTCATTTTGTCTATCAAAAGCACTCTTAGAGTGTGTTTGGTGGTTAGGATGATGGGGAGGATGGGAAGTGACATCCAATGATGATAGGATATAGAATAAAATCAACTTGTTTTGGGTGAAGTAGGATGAGACATCCTATCTTGTTTATCTCAACTTATCATTTTCCTCATTGTGGCCCTTTAGGGCATGATTGTCCTATTTGTGTTCTAGTTTAATTTCTATCTGTACACGTTATCACCGCAAATAACAAAGCCACACATTGTAACCCTAATTTGGAACAGAAAAACTTTCTTTTAGCCTTCGTGTTTGGTTATACCCGTTGTATTTGTGTGGTTTGTTGTGCAAGAGATTTTCATGGACTTGAAAGATTTGTAAAGATTAAAAGCCGAAACTACAGGCTGAGCTATGGGGCTTAAAAGATGGATTCAAAATTGCCCTTGATTGAAATCATAACAAAACATTGATCCTCATGCTCGTGTGGTGTCAGATGCCAAAGCTCTTGTTGACCTTGTCAATTCAGGCAACACAGATTAGCAGGTTCTTGCCGTGCGCTTTCCGCCATTGCAAGTATCGAGCACAATTATGAGGAGGCTGGTGGTTGTGCTGATGCACTGGGGAAAGGAGCTAAACTTTGGGAGACATTTTTTACGGAGTATTGTATTAAATATCTGTTTTTTATGTTTTTTTAAATTTTTTTTCTGTACATTAGTGGGGATCGAGGGATCAAATCCATGTCACTTATGGAGAGGACCTTGTGACGACCACTAAGAGGTTAGGGTTTGTTATACGTATCTTTTTATGTTACAAAAGTGAGCAAATAAACTTGTTATAAATCTTTTTTATTTACTCTATATAACATGTTGGTATAAAAAATACAAATGCATAAGTTAACAATTTGAAATTTGAGAATAGAAAATATTTAAAGATGAAATTAAGAAACATTTAGGGGACTAAGATTAGTTATATTGAAATTAAATTTATTAGAGAAATTAATTAATTAAAATATATTATGAAAGCTCTTGTTTTCTTGTTTTACGTTTACTTGAATATAAAATAATTTATGATGAAATTAAGAAACTTTTTGAAGACCTAAATGTTGTGCTATTGAAATTTAATATATTAAATAAAAATAAAAATGATAGAATATATATTGAAAGCTCTATTAAGGAAACATTTAGAGAACCAAGATTAGTTATATTGAAATTAAATTTATTAAAAAAAATTAAAATATACGATGAAAGCTCTTATTTTCTTGTTTTACATTTATGTGAATATAAAATAATTAAAGATGAAATTAAGAAACATTTGGAAGACCAAAATTTAGTGCTATTGAAATTCAATTTATTAGAAAATAAAAAGAGAGTATATAATGAAAGCTCTTATTATATTTTGGGTCTTTGTAAGGTTTATAAGTTGGTTTTCATAATAAAGTATCATAATGTTGAATATCAATCAATTAATGGAGTTAAAAAATAATTTTTTTGCAAGAAATCTCACTAGTTTGTTTTTTTATTTATTTAGAATATGATCTCATAAATTTAATTGATTTACTAATTAACTCATTTATATTATTTACTTTAGGTCTTTCTATAGAGCGTAAAATAAAAAATTGAGCTTTACATAATTAGAAATATTTAAATTCCATCAGTTGGGGGAAGAAAAGACCACGTGAATTTAACTTCTTCATTTTTAAATACGATCTCATAAATTTAATTTGTTGAAAATATATTTTATATTGGTTTAATAACTAATGTAATTGTATTATACTTTTTCCTTTTAATTTAGCTTAACAGAGATAAAGGAGATATCTTGCCCCATTTTATTTTTTATTTTTTTGAATTTGTTTTCTTTTTAGAATCTCATATAATAATTTGTTTGAGAGGAATTTTTTATATCTAATTTAAATTAATTAACTACTTAATTTAATCACATTCTTTACTTTAAACTTTTTATAAACTGTGTTTTATAAGTTGAAATTTATTATTATTATTATTGTTTTAGTAAAGTAAGCGGTAAGGTGGAAGATAAGGTTGTACAGCATAGGTTTTGGTTGTAAGTTCAAGGATCATGTTGAAAGACTTAGGAGTGGCCTTAAACAAACTTTTAGTGCCAACCGACTGAAACAGACTTTGAAAAACAATACTCTTTCATCCCTTACTTTTGCCCATAGACGTAGACTTAACTAGCTTACGTAAATCTAATGTTTTTTTTAGTGTGTGATTGTTTTGATTTTGTTCCGCTACTTTATTTGGTTATCTTTATCGATTCCATTTCACTAATACCCATATGTTACGACTCCTATTCTTAGAGACAAAGCAGTGGAAGGAGAGAAAGAAGCAGAAGCTGTCCTAAAATGGAAACTCAGTCTTGACAACGAAAGCCAACCAGTCCTATCTTTCCTGGGTTGGTATCATCCCCTTGCAATTGGGTTGTGATCGCCTGTGACAAGACTGGAAATGTCATTTATTTAAATCTTTCAAGTTTTAGTTAGAGAGGTACACTTCTTGATCTCTCCCAAACCTTACCATACTTGATCTAAGCTTCAACTCACTCTATGGAAGCATTCCTCCAAACATCATTAACCCTACCCATCTGACCTACCTCGATTTGTTTGCTAATCTTCTCGCTGGAATTATTCCCTCAGGAATAGGAAAGATGAGATCTCTTTCAGATCTATATTTCAATGACAACTATCTTACAGGTTCCATTCTTGCTTCTATAGGAAACTTGAAAGACCTATCCTTTCTCTACTTGTATGACAACAATTTCAGTGTCTCCATACCTCGAGAAATCGGAATGCTAAGGTCTCTCGATGACGTTGAATTGTCAAGTAACAATCTTACCGTTAACATCCCTGCATCAATTGAAAACTTGACGAATGCATCAACTTTCTACCTTGATGACAACAATCTTTCTGGGCATATTATCCATTCTTTCTCTATTTCACAACCAACATTTTGGATCCATTCCTTCCACGATTGGGAACAAGACAGAGCTCACTATACTAGCTCTATATCATAATCAATTATCAGGCCTCTCTCCTCCAGAAATAGGGAAACTTAAATCCATCTTCGAAATGAGATTGTTGAACAACAAACTCAGTGATCTCATTCCTCTAAGAAGCTTAATCACATGAAAACTTTTGTTCGTTATCCGACAACTTCTTCATTGGCTATTTACCACAAGATATATGAAATGGTAAATTACTTGAAAATTTGACAGTACGTAACAGCAATTTCAAAGGCCCCTTCCATAGAAGCTTGAACCACATCGAATTGAGCCAAAATCAATTATATGGCGAGCTTTCATGGAAATGGGGGCATTGCCATAATTTGACAAGCTTGAAAGTTTCTAAGAACAATATTTCCGGTGAGATACTGCTTGAGCTCGGAAATGCAACTCAACTGCAACTAATCGACTTATCTTCTAATAATTTGTTAGGAGGGATTCCAAAGGAGTTGAGAAGGTTGACAATGTTGTTCAACTTTCACTGAATGATAGACTTTCAGGCAACATTCCTTTAGACATTGCAAAGTTGTCAAATCTAGTGCATCTTAACTTGGCAACTAACAATCTAGGCAGCTCTGTCTCCAACCGACTATGACAATGCATTAAATTGATATACTTGAACTTGAGTGGGGATGAACTTAATGAAGGTATTCCATCTGAGATCAGCAATTTGCGTTCTCTCCAAAATCTTGATCTCAGTTAAAATCTCTTAATTGATGAGATTCCATTGCAAGTTGAGGAAATAAAAACCTTAGAGATCTTGAACCTTTCCTACCACAAGCTCTTTTGAGTCATTCGATCAAATTTGATGACAAGCATTGCATTGGATTGGGAGGATATAGAAGCATTTACAAAGTTGAGTTGTCAACAGGACAGGTAGTTGCTGTGAAAAAACTACACCCACTGACAAATGGCGGCATAGTCAACCAAAAACCATTCACAACTGAAATCCGTGCTCTCGACACTCGCTTTTGGTTTATGAGTTCTTGGAAGGAGGAAGCTTGGAAAAGATGCTCAACAAT
>CM043697.1:145418134-145493134 GCA_023935145.1 Bretschneidera sinensis
CGAGCAATGGCTCAGGATGTATGTGAACTACTTTGGTTGAAGATTATCTTAGAAGACATGAAGATTAAGTGGGATGGTCCGATGAGACTCTATTGTGATAATAAGTCTGCAATCAGCATAGCTCATAATCGAACAAAGCACATTGAAATTGATAGAGACTTCATCAAAGAAGAGTTGGAAAGCGGATTGATTTGTACACCTTATGTGTCTACACATGGCCAACTTGCTAATGTACTTACCAAGGGGTTAAGTAGTTCAGTGTTTCAGAGTATTGTATCCAAGCTAGGAATGGAAAATACCTATTCACCAGCTTGAGGGGAGTGTGGGAAAACGTGTTTAATGACTTGTATTCCATACGTGTATAGTTAGTTATTTTAGCAAATTTTGTAAGAGCCTATATTCCTAGAATTAGGTTGATTTGGTTAGTTTCCTATTCTGTTAGAATATCCCATAAATCATGGGATCTGATATAACCTAGTTAATTTTTCTTTTCTGCTGCTAGGGTTGATTTATATAGCTAACGTTTTGTGTATTATTCGGAGTAATGAAGAAAATTCTTCCATGAAGTGTTTCTCAGTTTGTGTCACTACTTAATTCTAAAGAAAGAAAGAAAAAAAAAATCTATAGAAGCAACTCTTTTGCAATTATTTCATTGTTATGATGCAAAGCCAGGTCCAATCCTTAAGGCAGCTGCTCACGAGTCTATTAGCTTCATGGTAAAATGACTACTCTTTAGATCTGTGTTCTGTTGAGTGAGGCTACTGATCACTTTGGTATGAAAATAGATAGGCAGTATGGAAACCCCCTTAAACGATCAATCATAAACATGGTGTATATTTAACGGCTCTATTTCTACATGTGGTAAAATATTATTTGTATCATCACTGCCATTCCTGCTTTTAAGCCTCATAATTTTTGGATCAGCTGCATAGAAAATCCTACTTAAGGCTATTTGTTACAAAAGCAATGACAATAATAATTATTTGCTTTTCATATAGGACTATGATTTAATTTCAAAAAAGACCTTTTCCCTTTGTAGAAAGGTACTAATTATCCAATTATATGAAATTTATTCCATTATGCCAACAAAACTTGACGAGTTGCATGTCTGCTGGAATACCATGTGATCATCTAGGAATTTTTCTCTTCTTCATGTTCTTCAAACAATACCTTTCTTCTATTGCCCTATTTCTCTTGCAGACCTCTTGAAGTTTGAATACCGTTGTACCACAAACCCACTTACTTCAGTCTTAAGCCGTTACATGGGTTCCTAAAAAGCTATCGATGAGTATTATTGTCCATTGAAATCTCACACCTCATCTCCACCCCCAAAAGGGAAAAGAAAAGAAAATCGCTTAACAGATAATCGTTAAGAGAACAGTCACATATTGTAGGTGTTACTTAATATTATAAAGAAAAAAAAAAGAAAAGATGATCTAGGTATTTGTATTTATTTTCACTAGAGAAGATTTGTAGGGATGATTCTCCCTCACTCAAGCATGCACAACATGCTTCACCCCCAGAATTTCAATATCTTATAGATGATTCTGGTTGTATTACCATTGGAATCAGCCAAGTGTTTACATAGCCTATAATCAGAAACTTCTATCGCAATAAATTTGAAACTATATGAAGAAGGCTCATCAATTTAAGGATAGTTGTCATCAAATCGTATCATGCAAAGTTGTTAATCTTCCTCATAAACTGACATTTCAGCTGCGCAGAATCAAACATGGGGCAGTGAACAGAGGAAAGAGACTCGTTGGGTGGCCACCCAGGGTGCGGAAGGCGGGGTTGACTTTGAGGAAGAAATTGTGGCAATGTGATAAAAAAAAAATTAGGAGTAGTTGTCACCATTATATTTCAATTTCCACGAATTGAATTATGTCTAAATTTCAGCCAAGAAAAATAAAAAGATGCTAACCTCAAACGTAGAGAGCTTGATCACAGTTCATATAAAGATAAGGAGAGGAAAAACTTACCTTTAGATTTGTGCTCCATTCATTACATCCAGTTGCAGACTTGCCAATTCGCTGCTTGAACAAATGTAATAATTACTTTATGCGCTACCTTAAGTTACAGCTGGAGAAATGAAGACAAAGAAAACGATGAATATTATAAAGCTAACAAAACATGTCAGTGTGTTTTGCACACATTATCCTAATGCTGAAAAATGGTAAGTTCTGATATAATGTGAATCTTCTCTTACCAGCATGAAATCACTGATCGAGCGGTACAACAAAACAAAAGAGGAAAATCATCAGCTGGGTAATCCGACCTCTGAAGTCAAGGTATTCTTCAAAATCAATCCCTAAATTTTGTTCTGTAGTATCACCTTCAAGGACCAATTTAAGATAAGATTTTGTGCCACTGCATTTATATATTATTTGACTTATGCTTGATGAAAAAGTGATTCCCTCATATTTACAAGTTTCTAGTCTATGGACATTGCTGCATCTCTTAAAGCATACCAGTAAACATGATATGCAAGAATCATCCTTTTCAACTTTGCTTTTGTTGCTTTTTTTCCATAAAGTTCTTACCAGTAGGAGCAACAAAGACAATGCTTTCTGCATTGGGAAGTGCTTGCGCATGAAAGAAATTGTTCTAACAATCTTAGATATTTAGATTTAGAAATGGGGCCAGAATTATGCAAGGGTGTTAACCCATAACTTCACAGCATCAAAAAATTTGAAAATGTTCGTGCACTATAAGTTATACGAAGAACCAAAGCTTATCTGTTTTTGCAATTGGAAAGTTGCAAAATAAGTATGTGTGGTGCCAAGTAACACAATCTCCTTTTCTGTATATGCAGAAGAAACAAAAATTAAAAACATGAACACAATATATGGAAAGTCTGGCAAAGAAACAATCTAGTAATATACAACAATATGCGTAAACAAAATGATGCAGAATGGGGAAGAAAATATGTATTATTTTAAGATTATTGGGATTTAGGATTATTTGTGGGATTATTTTGTAAATATTCTTTAATTAGGAGCAAGTAGTAATATAGTAAGACTTTAGTTTAGGAAATTATAGATTTTATTTGGTATTTATATAATTAGGGATTCTTCCCTTTTCTTGCCCCAATTCTTCACCTTTAACGCATATTTCCTCTAATCTTCTCCTTCTATCTGTTAGCCTTCTATTTCCCTTCTTTTATTTTTATTTTTCTTTCAAGACCAGATTGGTAAGTGCACAACCATTATAGTGGGGATTATACATAAATATCATACTCAGATCAATGTTATTATTCCGACAGTGTTTTCCTTTCACATAGAGTTTGGTATCTGTAGCATATCCTGAAGAACTAGGCAGTTCATATAGAAGTAGACAAGGAGAATGGCTGTATATACATCTAGGTTGACTTAGTAACATCTTGGAAGACTAAATAAACTAAGGCTTAAATAAGACACAGGAAAAGGCTGTTCCACACCTCTTTCTTGGTGAGAATAAGCGAGGGGGAAAAGAATGGAAACTGGAAATCCTGTCCACAGTAGAAATCCTAAGGTTTCAAAATAAAAAAGGAAAATAACCTGGGCCAAACTTTGTTATTTCAACAAAATAGTTAATGCAGAACGTTTTTCATCTCTGAGTTTGGAACAGAAACCTCATGAATCGCTCAACCACAAAAAGAAAATAGATACAAATTTCGAACTTATGAGTGTGCCAGTATAGAGTTGTACTAACAGCTAAGATTGCAATTTTATAACGTCAAAAATTCTTCAAAACAATCACAAGGTTAAATTTGCCTTCTCAAATGATGTTCCCGATAGAAAGTAAAAATTTTATAATCATAGGAAAGACCGCTCACACTTTCACAATATAAGATTTATGGATGGGATTTGTCATCTTTGTCTCCCGCTTGGAGCCAAATTGAAAGATTTACGTTTGTTGAACCCCATTGTTAAAAGGTTTGAAAAGTGATTGGCCGGGTGAAAGAATCATTTTCTTTCTAAAAGAAAAAAAACTTAACTCTTACATCGGACAGTTTACAAAGAAGAGGGAGAGTTTTGGTGAATTGGTGTTTTATTTGCAAAGGTTGTGACAAGTCTGCGTTTCATCTTTTGATGGAGTATTCTTTGGCAAGAGTTTTGTGGGAGATGGCTTATAAGGTTTTGGGTGTTTGCAGGCTCTGTGAGAGATGAGGTTTGGGCTTGGAGTGGGTTTAAGGCTTCTAAGAGCCTCAAGAAAGCTTATTTTATGATACCCTTTCTATCTTTTGGATAATTTGGAACGAGAGGAATCGTAGAACTTTTGACGGCATTGATAGACCTATTTTTGTAATTAGGGATAGATGGTTCAATGCCCTTAATTTTGGGGTAAAAGGGAATTCTTTTGTAAATAATTTAGATATAGTAGATTTTGTGGATTATCTCCCCTATTGGTAGGCTTTGTACATGGGTTGCACCCTCTTGATGCGCTTTTCTTTTAATACAATTTATTTATAAAAAAATGTTGTGGGAATGATCCCATAAGGATGCCACATATTGCTTACTTTGAAGTAAGGTTGCCAGGTTAGCTGTTGTTTCCACTACTTGACTCAACTTTGACCTTTCTCTAAACCAATGAGATCACTTGCAAGCCAAATCATAAATCCAGAGTCGGTCCCAAGAAGGAGAATTGAAAACAGGGACATCAGAATTGTAAACAGATATACATGCATGCATGCACATACATACATGCAAGCGTGCACGCACGCACATACCTTCTCATTCCCTTTATGCTACAAATATAAGCACATAAAACTATTTTAGAAAAATAAGAAGATAGTTGAAAAAGTAGAAGTCTAGTTGCTCAGAATATTACGATCAAACCAGCGAAGAAGGCCTTGCTAGAGCCTTCCGGTTCAATTTCTGAAGGAAGAAAAAAGTGGTCAAAAAATTAACAAGTACAGTATTAAGAAGACACTGGAAACAGTAAAGGTAATGGAATAATTTCATTAAAAATAAACCATCTGTCCTGATTGATCGAAAGAATAAGAATGTCCCAGTGGCAACCACAAATTCAGAAGAGATTGTGGAAGCAAGGTCAGAAGGCATATGAATAACTCCCATGTTCAAGCACTACAGAGCTATAGATTACTGCTAGAAAAAAAAAACAGTTTCCCATAGAATGGAGGTCATTTTCTCAAATCAGAAAACAACTTCCTTTTCCCAGGGAGTTCCTTCTGAAACTGACTTCCCATTGGTGAAGAAACAGAGCCAAATATATCTCCTGAAGGAAGCGAGCTTTGACTGTGGTTGCTGGTATGATTCACTGCAGAAGCAGAGCACTTGGTACTACCTAATTTGACATTCACATTATTCAAATTGACCTATTTAGAAGCAGTGCATACCAAATGCAAGAAGCATTGGGACTATGCTATGTCATTTGATTAATCCTTTCAAAGAAGCATTGGGACAGCGTGTAAATGATAACATCCACTGCTACAGTCCTTTCCATAATTGCTCAGGCAAATGAAGTTATCGGATTAGAGTAATTTTCAAAATGAACAGATTGTGAGCTAAAATGATTTATCATCAGAGTTGTTTTAACAAACCCATCCTTTATGTGGATACCTCCCGTGTTTCTTATTAGACAGTTTGAGATATGTTAATTCTGTTCTACTTTAGATTTGAACTGTTTATGTTGGTGAGCTCTTTATTTGACCTCTAAACTACTAAACAACTTGCAGAGATTATTTTCCTAAAGATTGCTTCTTTCATTATCAAGAATCTATTTCAATCTAGATATGCTCATTTTCTTGCTTTAGAATCAACAGATGTTTATTTTGGTGTAGTCATGATAACTAAAAAAACTGAAAAAAAAACTGTGTACTACATCATCTTATCATCCTGTTTGGCTCTTTCACGTCACACGTTAAACCCTGCATGTTGTTTTCCAGTTCTGGCAAAGGGAGGCAGCAATGCTGAGGCAACAACTACAAAACTTACAAGAGAATCATCGGTATGTTTTGATCTTTCTCCTTTTCTTTTCAAACATGAATTGATTTTGTCCAATATGAATTAAAAAGCAGTCAAATTAGGAAAAGTACAATGGATGCAAAACTAAAGATCATTCTGAGCATCGAGGACCTTCTGTAGAACTAATAATGGTCAGACACTAAAGGACATGAGACAAGTACCCACGTCTGACCTCAGAGACAAACAATTTCACCTTATCTGCCAAAAGCATGCTAAGAATACGTGCATTCTGAGTTTCTGACTCGGTAACTTAATTATTCTATTCTTTTATTACTATTATGCAGTGATGCTCAGGGACACATGTTGTATTGTCATATTGTCTATATTATGGTTAATTTATTTTAACATCACACTTAATTTATCAAAAATAAATAAATAATTATATCAAAAAAAGCATCACAGTTGAAGAAATCCTACATTCTTCAACATGGCATATAGTCATATACAAAGTTACCGTGTAAATAGTATATTTCCAATCTTTGAATCTTGTGCATGTACAAGCACAATTTACTCACCCCTTTGTCTAGGTCTTTTGAGATGCATGACTTTTCTTCATTTTTTTCCTCTTATCCTCTCTTCTTTTTTTCTTTTCCCCTTTTCTTTTCTCGCTTTTTTTTTTCTAGTTTTTCTCCCTTTTTCACGTATAAGAAAATCCACCAAGTCCTTATGCTAACATTAGGTATATGGCACCTGTTCTTCATCAAACATCTCTCAAGCCATTTCATGTAATAAGCATTTCCCAATATCTACTTTTGTTATTGCACTAGAACGAAATCTGTATAAAAGTTCATGTCAGTTGGTCAAAGTCTTAAGACATTTCAGCTATGATTGGTATGAGAGAAAATTAAGCAGAAAGAAAAGTGGGAGGAAAGAAGACAGAGAGAGAGAGAGAAAAGAAGATATTGATATTTCCATCATGTGTTGGTAAAAAAAGATAGAAATGAGGAAACAAAGAAGAAAAGGTAAAAAAAAAAAAAATTTAGCTCATTCTACTTTTCACTCTCAATCCTCCCAAATTAGGAGGATTGTATTTTATTCATGAGGGGAGAGAAACTCAATTTTCTCAATTCTCTTTCCTCTTACTTTTCTCCGATCATAGCCAAGGTTCTTTATGTTCAAACAAGAGAAAACACATTAAAGCTAGAAAAGAATAATCGTCTTTTACCCAATATATCTTTGTAACATAAGCCCAACAATCTTAAGAACTTGAACCCAGAGCCCTATTTAGAATAGTACATTTCAATCTCAAGGCATTCAAGCCTCATCGCTGCTCCTCAATCAGGCCTGCCCTGTGGCAAACTATAAGCATAAGCCTTTAAACGTTTCCAAGACCATTATCCCACTTTTTAAAACATGCACAAACCTCTAGTAGCATCTTATGTCTACCCTTTTTTAGCCTAATTTGGCGAAGTGTACACCCTTCTGTAAATTTTTTTTCTAAAGCATCACAGATTATAAACAATCCGATTCAATATCTCGATTAACCATCCATGAGACTCACCAATGGAGAGATTGAACATGGATGAGATTTCACAGGCATGTTCCTCTTTCTCTCTGGAATATGGCGACCAAGGGGTTTCACTCCCTCTCTGTAGTTTCTCTCTTTAAGAAAGAAGCTTCGATGAGATCTCACATACACAACCTCTCTCTGTGTACAGAGAAGAGTCTATTGAAATTTTCAGGCTTTCTCTCTCTTAACGTTGTGCTTCTCTACCCAGAAAATATGTATGGCTAAAGCTAAACAATCAATGAGATAAGGTATAGCCCTATTTTTAATTTGTTTTCCATATGATAAAAATATGGAAGGTGATCAGGTGATGCCTATTTATCCAAAACGATACCTAATGCTTTTTATTTCTCAACTTTATCGATGGGGTTCAGATCATATTTTGGCGTAACTACAAAGTTACAATGTTGCCGTGTTAGCATGATTTTCTTTTGGTAAGCAGCCCTAAAAGCACACAATTTAATGGAATAAGCCAATAAGACATACTTCTAGCATGTTCTTTAAAGCACTTCACTGTATTAATTATCCTTTTATTAAGTTTAGTACTTGTAAATTATTCTTATAATGCTCAAAAAGCGATTAGAAATAATGATAATTCATTTATTTATATTTTTTGATGAATTATAGTTGTTATTTATTAATTATTTTGCTATTTTTATATTTTTCTTAGTTATTTATAATTTTAAAAATACAAAATTCAATATCCTAAAGAGTTACACTTCAACTCTTTGGGGCATACATCTCACCATAAGAAAGAGTAAAATGCCTTGCCTTACGCTAGTATTCAAACTCTCATAACAGACCAATAAGCCAAATCTGGAGTATGCTGAGCCATTAAATTTGGCTAAACTCAGGCTAGATCTTATGAATTAAAAGCTGGAGCTGGCATATATGATGCTATATGTAATGATGATTGCAAATATACCTTTTGAACTCCTATTTCCCATGACCTTCCACATGCACTAGAGCTATGGAATTAGAAATTGGGAAGTTGACCAAGTATGTACTTACCGAAGAACCTTTCTTCTGAAGTAAAAGGTATCATTGAGAGGAAAAAGAAAACTTGGACCAAGTCATATTACAATATAGCTCAAAGCATAGCATTTAGCAGAATTAAAAGGTAAGAAGAAAGAAAAGTACAACTTGAAAAAAGACATTCTACTGCATTTCGCATGTCCCAGTAACAGATTTTTAGAAGGTCCAGACTCCAGATACAGTTTTGTAGCCTGAACTCTTTTTTCATACAATTGTAACAGGCAAATGATGGGTGGAGAGCTTTCTGGTTTGAAAGTAAAAGATTTACAGAACTTGGAGAACCGACTTGAAATGAGCCTTCGGGGTGTTCGCATGAAAAAGGTTTGAAATTATGCCCCACGCAATATCAGTAAATAATGAAGTCTTCTTTTATTTATTTTTTTATGATAAGTAAAAGAATAAAATTTGAAGTCATTAGCAAATAAAGCATGTTCATATTTTGTTTATTTATTTCATTTTTGTAGGACCAAATTTTGATGGATGAAATACAAGAACTAAACCGAAAGGCAAGCCCAAAAAAAACAGCCTTGATTTTTTCTATCATATACTTCTTCAGTTTTGAGTAGCTAAGTTTCATTGTCTTTGTTGCAGGGGAACCTCATTCACCAGGAGAATATGGAACTCTATAAGAAGGTAAACCTAATTCGTAAAGAAAACATGGAATTATATAAGAAGGTAAGGTTTAGATAGCTGATAGAAACTAGTATTACCCTTAAAAGACTAGTATGATCCAATCATTATACCTTTACGAATTGAGATGTTCTAAAGCCACCCTAAGGATAACAGTTTCACATCCCAGGTTTATGGAACAAGGGATGTAAATGGTGCAAACAGGAATCTCCTTCTTACAAATGGTATAGCCATAGGAGATGATTCCCATCTTCCTGTCCATCTCCAGTTAAGCCAGCCCGAGCAACAAAACTACGAGACACCAGCAAGAGCTACAAAATTGGGGTATTGTTTCCTTCTTATGAAAAACATGTTAACCATGTTTACCATTTATTTTGCGACAATATTGGTCGGTGTCTCATAGTTTTGTTGCTATGGCTGGCTAAACTATGAGACACCAGCAAGAGCTACAAAATTAGGGTATTGTTTCGATCTTATGAAAAACATGTTTACCATTTATTTTGCAACAATATTGACCAAAACTTGCTTCCCTTATAACTGCAGCACACTGCAACTACATTAGCAAAGAAGATGCCTCACGCTGGGGTTGGATGCAGCTTGATTTCTATCAACAAAAATAGACCATGGTCACCAAGTTATGCTTCTAATATTGAGACGTGCTATGTGAACCACCGACCATTCACCAAATGAACTTTGGTTTGAAATGATTAAAAAAACCAACTTTAGCAAGTGTGTGATGAACAAGACAACCAGCTGCTAATGTAAAGATAAGATTTAAGTGTAATAAAGGGGGAAAATGAAATTGCACTGCATGTGCAATGAATTCCTTTTGCAGTGTTAAGACATAAATGACAATTGCAACAAAGATTATATTTTTATAAGTAAATAAAATATATTAAAAAAAGCACCAAGGGGGTACAACCCATGTACAAAGACTATCTATATGAGAAAAACTCCACAAAATTAGCTAAATCTAAGTCATTTACAAAAGAAAGCCCCTTGACTCAAAAATTAAGGGCGTAGAATCACCTTTCTCTAAGTACAAAAATAGCCCTCCCCAATTCCATCAAAAACTCTACGATTCCTCTCATTCCAAATAAACCAAAAGATTGAAAACAAAATCATAGAGTAAGCCTTTTTGAGTCTCTTAGAAACTCTAAAATCACTCATAGCCCACAATTCATCTCTCACGGAGCCGGTAAAAACCAAAGAAACACACCCAACACCTTATAGGTCATTTCCCACAAAGCTCTCGCCAAAGAACACTCCAACAAAAGATGAAACACAGACTCATCGCAACCTTTGCAAATAAAACACCGATTCACTAAAAATTAATGACTTGAATCACCTATCTCTAAGTACAAAAATAGCCCTCCCCAATTCCATCAAAAACTCAACGATTCCTCTCATTCCAAATAAACCAAAAGATCGAAAAGGGAATCATTGAGTAAGCCTTTTTGAGTCTCTTAGAAACCCTAAAATCACTCCAAGCCCACAATTCATCTCTCACGGAGCCAATAAAAACCCAAGAAACATCCACCACCTTATAGGTCATTTCCCACAAAGCTCTCGCCAAAGAACACTCCAACAAAAGATGAAACACAGACTCACTGCAATCTTTGCAAATAAAACAACGATTCACTAAAACCCTCACTCGTTTTCGTAAGTAGTCTAAAGTGAGAATCTTCTCCCACAAAACTTCCCCAGCAAAAAAAATCACTTTCAATAGAACCCGAGAGTGCCAAATAACCTTCCACAGAAAATTTGAAGACCCATCTGAAAGTGCCTCGTCCAAAAGAACTTTGTAAAAAGCTTTCACCTCAAAACTTTTGCTCAAGCTATCCCTCCAAATAACCATATCCTATTTAGATAAATCAAAGTTAAAGCTATAAAAAGTTTCCAAAAAGCTTTGCATAATAAATCACCACAACCATTTCCCATCCATTCTGAATCCTTCTCTTGACATCCAACCACAAGGCTCCAATCCACTTTACTCCAAAAGTGATTCTTTTCCACAATAAATCACCACAACCATTTCCCAAGAAGAGCTTTATTGAATAAAATGAGGGATAAACTTCCTTCATACTCTTCTTTTCCACATAAATCGTCCCCTCTACCTCAATAGAATCAATAAAGTTGTGCCTCCTATGATCCTTTGCCATCCTGTGAAAATATTGTGTTTCTATCACCCTCCCTCAACCAAATTTCCCTAGATTTTCGTCTTCAAGAGAATTCATCCATAGGTATTAACTTAGACAAACCCATGTTCTCTCTCTTTCCTCCCCTAAAAGCCCCAAAAAGAAATCCTTCTCATCAAGCCCACTCACCTCCCCCATTAGGTCATAAATAGTGGAGTTAACATTCCCGAATGAATCCTTGTTCCATCTCTTCAACTATGCCACCATGAAACTAAAAATACTAGAAATTTAAATAAAAAAAAAGAGATAAAGAGTGTTTTTGGTTTTAGAAAACATTTCTATTTTCGTAGATGAAAAAAATACTTCGTTTTCATTCCACGTTTAATCTATAAAAAAAGTTCTAAAATCACTAAAAACACTTATTTTTATTTTCGTTTTCTATTTTCAAATAAAGAAAAAAAAAATACTTTGTTTTTCATTTCACTTTTTAATCTACAAAAGAAAATCATTTTTTTGTTTCCAATATCACTAAAAACGTGAGAAACAAGTTTTTTCAGTTCTCTGAACTTGGCCTATTTTCATCCTCATTTTCTAGAAAATGTTTTTTGCTTCAGCCATCAAACACGTTTCACTCCCGTTTTCTCTTAAAATGAAAGTAGAAAATGAGTTTGTTTTCTAATACTAAACGCATATTAAGATAAATATTACAAAACTTAATTGTAACAAACTATACCCAATGACTTATTTAGCTAATCCATTCATTTTACTATTTGTCAAGACGATAAATGAGCTCTAAGGGTAGTTGTGAGTGAAAGAAGCAACCAGCACAAATGGAACATCATAACGAAATGTAAAGGCCATTTGTGTGATTTGGGGTTGTTTTGTATAGTATGGGACTTAAAAAGCATGTGGCTTACCTTTGTACTTGAGTTTCTAACTTATAATGTAAATTAGACTTATGTTTGGCTATTATACTTGTAAATGCTATTGACACAAATGTGATTTGCTTATCAATGATATTAGAGGTCTTAGAGGATTATTCTAATATTACTTTCATATGTGATCCAACCATAAACGCCTTACGTACAATGCATATGACGTGCTTCCCGAGCTTCCATCTACAGAATTTATAACGGTGGTAATCCACTAGTGTTTTTTCACAATTAGAAAAGAAACTAATGAATCAAAGCACAAGTATGAAAAGCTGTTTCGGAAATACACTACCCTTGTACATGAAAGGACTTCCTTTAGATGTTATCACTCTTCACCTCCATTATCAACTACTAATACCATACGTGAATCTATATGTACTAAGTGGCCAATTGTCCCCACTCAACTTTCAAAAAATCTTTGAGATTACTTAATCTTTTGGGATACTTTAAAAAAATTATTAGAATTTCCTCCACTCAAACAAAACAAGTGGGGGTCAAGTCATGTTAAAAAAAATATTTGACCCTTTAAAGAATTACTCCGACTTATTTTTCGTAACCCCATGTGTCAACTGCTACTTTCAAGTTCCAAGACAAAAGGAAACCAAAAGACACTTTCAATTCCTAAATAGGAATTTGAAAGAAAAATACTAGCTGTTCAGATTTTCTTAGCCAATTCCTAACGTAGCTTGTAGTTGTAGGGCCTGATTTTGTTAGCTTTGGTTGCTTCATTCTTGTATTTTATTTTATTTTTTTTGCCTTTCAGCAAAAATAAAATAGAAAGTAGCTTAGCCAACTTAACACTTCACTTGCCCGTAGACAAAAATCCAAATTACCTACTCCAAACTAAGAAGAGAACTATGGGCAAAAAAGAATAGAAGAAAAGAAATATACCAAAAAAGAAGAAAATGTTAAGAGAACGAGAAAGCAGATCAATTTTCTAATAGAATTTTTTTTTCAAAGAGATAAGAAAAAACTCTAAATTTATTTTTATATGGCATTAATTTTAGCTTATTTAGATATTTGCATGGTTGAGGTCTACAATTATAGTATATTCAATTAATTGTTTATTATTTGATTTTATTAAATGTTTTAGATTGTTTTTATTTCTAGTTTTTTTTTTCTATTTGGTGGTTATCTCTCTTAAATGTTGTCATATTGATATCAATATTGTGTCAATCAATATTGTTTCTTCAATAAAAATTTAATTTTCATGCGATTGATTGATTTTTTTAAAACAATAAATTATATCTTCCATTCTCATAATGTGCCATTATAGTTGTTTTATCTCAAATAAATTTATGTTATTGTTTTGCCAATGAGGAATTGGCTCAATGGCTAAGGTTGAGCCCTGGGTCCTAAAAGTTTCAAGTTCGAGTGGCATGTGCATGTGTTTTACCAATCAAAAAACAAAAGTTGATTTATCTTAAATAATAAATTATATCTTTCATTATTATATTATGCCATTGTAATCTTTTGTAAATAGTTTAATTGAAAATTTGTAAGAAAATTTTTTACTAACTATTTTATATTGTATTAGATTTACTTATTTGGTCATTTGATTGTTTGAAAAATATAGTTATAATTATATAGAATTAATTACGCTTCCGAAACATGAAAATCATCCCCAATCATGAGATGTATTTATTTACTTCAGAATCATTGTGTCATGGAATTTTTTTATCATCATAATTATTTGATTTAAATACTCGAGCATTATCTAAGTTTATGTTGTGATAGTGTGTTATAAAAAAAATGTTTTTAGCGACTTAATATTACAAAAAAAAAAAAATTAAGTAACAAGTGGTTACCACTACTAATCAAATATCCTAGGTCCACCATTGATTAATACCAACCTTAAGGACCTATAAGGTAAATTTTCTATCTCAAATCTAACATTAACTATATTGCTTTCAAAATGATTTCTTAAGCACACAAAGAACCTTTGGACAATTATATGCATAAGCCACCATTGAAACGGCTAAGAGAAAATCATATACATATTGAATTTTAAATCAAGAACTACATAAAGAACATTCAAATCGCCAATGAAAAAATTAACATGCCAATCATAAATTTTTGGTGTCTAAAAATTCAACATATCAAAAGAAAGAAATGATAGTTATTAGAGGTGAACATGGAACAAGGTTGACCCGTGGACCTAACCCAAACTGATACAATGGGTTGGTTGGGTTGGGTCTTTTTAGAAGTTTGATTGGGTTGGGTTGAAATTTTTTTGAACCCAATTGGTTGGGTTGGGTCATGGGTTCAAAATTTTTAACCCGACCCAAAACCGGTAACACGGTCAAATATATAATTATGTTATATATATTATATTTATTAAATATAAAATTGTGTTTCAATAATTATAGCATAATGAGTAAAATTATATATAGCACAGTACTAATAGTACTCCAAATCCAAATTCCAAACATATCATAGCTTGTTGTAATTAGATAATAGAATAATGGGTATTTTGGAAAAAAGAAATTACAATTCACTTGAAACCTAGCCTCTCTCATTCAGAATTTTCAGTCTCCTCATACATTCACGATCTCTTTCTTCGCGGCTGAATTAGCTCCCTCCTTTAACAAAGCAAGGTATGCACTAATATGCAGTCTTCCTTCTCGTTCTTGATCTTTTTTTTAAGAACTCTGTCTCTGTTTGGTCTGTCTCTGTTATGGGGATTTCTATGGTACTTTTACTTTCTGATGCTTTCATTTCATTTTTTTATCAGTGGGGTCTTTATCTTTTGTGATTGTCTCCAGTATACGTAGATATTGTTTAATTCACCATAGAGTTAAATCTACATTCTTATCTGTTATCTTTGGGTATTATATGGAGATCCCCATTTGTTGCACCCCACTTAGCGCACTCATGCTGATAACTTAAGTCGTACAGGAGTTTGCCAATTTTGTCGGAACTATGTAATAAATTGCACCGTCTCAGCTGTAAAAGGGTAACCTACTCGTAATATAATTGTGATGAAGATATTGCCCTTAACGTTGAGCTTCATTTGGTTGGATTGGAATTTCAGTTTAGTGCTACTTGGATAAAAATAGAAGTTGTGTGATATCTGAAGTCCTTGCATTAATTCATGTATATTAAGTATTATCAATTGCAAGTAAAATCAAAATATATAATTTTTTTCATAAGAAAAGGTCTATGCTCTTTTCTCACATAACAAAGAACACCTGGAGGGATCTTTAAGAATGTATTTTCATTCATATGTATATTTAAGTCTATTTTATGGAAGCATGCATTAAAAATACAAGAAATATGATTAAAGCACATGATTGCAATATAATAAATCTAATAGTGCTGAGATGGCTCCAATTTAATGCCAAAGATCTTGGAGCTATGTTTCAGATGGACTCATATATTAATCAATATCCTAAACTTCCAGCAGAAATGTTGTTGTGCCAGTTAACTTGATTTCTTTGTTTATGATTTAAACGTTAACTTTTATTTGTTTATTTTTGATACATGTGTCAAGTGTCAATTGTCAAGTATGGCAGATAACCCCAAGGATTTATCTTCAACTTCAAAAAAAAGTGCAGCTTCAAAGGAAAAGGTGACTTAAGCAAAAAACCTCCTAAAAGAACATTAGATGTGTGGGAACATTTTACTTTGATTGAAAGTAAGAAATCTGAAAATGAGAGGTCTACATGTAATTATTGTGGGAAAACTTATGCTTGTGATAGTAATAATGGTACTAGTACAATGTGGAAACATTTGAATAGGTGTAGTAAGTATCCTTATAATATTAAGTGCAAGAAACAAAAGACTTTGTCAGATTATCAAACTATGTCAGAAGATGGTTCTCCTACTTTGAATATTTCGGGTGTGGCAAAAAGTTTTGATCGTGAAGTATCTAGAACGTTACTTGCTAGAATGGTCATTATTGATGACATACTTTTTAAGTTTGTAGAACATGAAGGTTTTAAGGATTTTGTTGCCTCATTGCAACCAAAATTTAAAATTCCTTCAAGATTTACGATAGCTAGAGATTACATGGCATTTTATTATGCTAAGAAAAAAAAAAGATAAGGGATCTTTTGCGTAAAGAATCTCAAAGAGTTTGCCTAAAAACGGACACATGGACTTCTGTACAAAACATTAATTATATGTGTCTCACCATGCATTTTATTGATAGTAATTGGAAATTACATAAAAGAATTTTAAACTTTTGTCCAATTTCTAGTCATAAAGGAGAAGCAATTGGGAAATTGTTTGAGTTATGTTTGCTATAATGGGTTATTGAGAAAGTTTTCACAATCACGATTGATAATGCAACTTCCAATGATATATCTTTAAAGTATATGATGAAAAGAATTAATCATTGGAATGGAAGTGTCTTGAATGTTGAATTTCTCAATATGAGATGTTATGCTCATATTTTAAACCTCACTGTGAGTGATAGTTTGGAATATTGTAAGGACTCTATTGGTCGGATTCGTGATGCGGTGAAGTATGTGAGGGCTTCTCCGACGAGGTTGAAAATTTTTTAAAAATGTGCGGAGGAAGAGATAATATCAACCAAGTGTCTTGCATGCCTAGATGTGAAGCTGTACTTAAATTTCAAAAGGCTTTTGAACGGTTGAAAGAACAACAAGAATCACATTTTCTACATTATCTCAAGGATAAAAGTGGAGTTCCTAATGAGAATGATTGGAAAAATGCTCATGCATTGGTTAAATTCTTGAAAACTTTCTATGATGCTACTTTGCGTTTTTCTAGTACGTTATATGTCACTTATAATTCGTTCTTTAATCAAATTGTTGGTATTGAATATCTGTTAATTAAGTGGTCAGAAAGTGAAGACCCACACTTGAGTATGATAGCTTTGAAGATTAAAGCGAAATTTGATAAGTATTGGGGGAATGTTGAGGAAATAAATATGATGTTGTTTATGGCAGTTGTTCTTGATCCTAGATATAAACTAACTTACATAACTAACTTACATGAAGTTTTCTTTTAGTCAAATTTATGAACTTAATGTTGCCATTGGGATGTGTAAAAAAGTGAAAGACACTTTGGTCTGGTTGTTTGATAATTATAGTTTGCTTTCTAATTCTTCATCCTCAAGTAGTAAATCAATTTCAAGAACTCAAATTTCTAGTGAGATAGAAGTTGATTTTGTGGAAGATCCTCTTTTTGTGATGACAAGTCGATACAAAAGGTACCAAGAGGAAAAAACTTGTGTGGATAAATCAGAGGTGGATATGTATTTGGATGATGCTGATGAAAAAGATAATGTGAAATTTGATATTTTGGATTGGTGGAAAATTAATTCAAGTAAATATCCAATTCTTTCTCAAGTGGCAAGAGATGTGTTGGCAATGCTTATTTCTACAGTTGCTTCTGAATCAGTTTTTAGCACGAGTGGTCGTGTTCTTGATTTTTTTGTAGTTCCTTGACTCCTAGAATAGTGGAAGCTCTTATTTGTGCACAAGATTGATTGCGAGCTTCACCGATACCAATCCATATTGAAGAGAGTTTGGATGAGCTTGAGAAATTTGAATCAGGTAATTAAGTTTTATAGTTTCATTTTGATAATTTTATTGGTTACACGGTTTTTTATTTTTCCATGTACTAATGTATCACTTATTTTTTCTAGAGTTAAAGGTTTAACGGTGGAATCTACTTTCCCTAAATATTGATGGAATACCTCCATATTTTGGTAAGTTAGTTTGTGTGTGCGTATATATATATAAATTCTTCTTCTTCCTAAGAATCCTAAAAAAAACCAATTTTAGCTTTCTATATTTTCGTTTACTTTATGATTTTTATCTGATATATACGTGTGACATTATGTAGGAATTAGATCATGAAGGCTTTAAGGCTAGTTTACAATCATTCTACAAAATTGAAAGAGTTTTGGTGTGTTGTATGCTGGAAAGAGTTTGTTGTGCTTCTAGTTATCTCGTTTCGTTGGCGAATTTTGGTGTGCTGTATGTTGGAAAGGGTATCTGTTAATGCTTGTTTTCATAACAATATATAAGATGTTAACAAAAGTATTGAATATTAATTTATATAAAGCCGATGCACACAACTTTTACTTGCAATATGTATGGATTTGGTTTTGGATTTAGTAGAATATTTTTCTGTTATGTAATATGTATGATTTAATTTTTTAGTAGAAAAAATTTATTAACCCGGTGACCCAAACCGATTAGAATGGGTTGGGTTAAGTTGAGGTTGGATGGGTTCATGGGTTGGGTTAGGTTGGGTTGGGTTGGGTAGAGATTTTTCCAACCCAATAAGAATGGGTTGAGTTGAATTTTTAGGCTAACCCAACCCAAACAGACCCATGCTCACCCCTAATAGTTATTAGGGTATTTTATGTGTTTGAGAAAACTAATAAATCATAAGAAAGAAGATTCTCCAACAATCGAAGCCATAAAATATAGAAATGGTAGGGATCAAACGCATTGGCTGTCCACAAAAAAGTTGGGAACGGTAGGCAAAACGCATAAACCATGATATATATTCACTAGAGGTGAGTATGGAACCCGGTTGACCCATGAACCCGACCCAAACCGATACAATGGGTTAGGTTAGGTTAGGTTGGGTTGGGTTGGGTTGGGTTGGGTCGGGTCGGGTATTGTCTTTTTAGAAGTTGGGTAGGGTTGAAATTTTTATGAACCCGATTGGTCGGGTTGGGTTGGGTCGAGTTGAGTCCGGTCATGAGTTCAAAATTTTCAACCCGACCCAAACCGGTAACCCGATGAAATATATAATTATATTATATATATTATATTTATTAAATATAAAATTGTGTTTAAATAATTATAACATAATGAGTAAAATTATATGTAGTACAATACAAGTAGTACTCCAAATCCAAATTCCAAATAGATCATAGCTTGTTGTAATTAGATATTAGAACAATGGGTATTTTAGGAAAAAGAAATTACAATTCACTTGAAACCTAGTCTCTCTCATTCAGAATTTTCAATCTCCTCATACATTCACGATCTCTTTCTTCGCGACTGAATTAGCTCCCTCCTTTAACAAAGCAAGGTATGCACTAATATGCAGTCTTCCTTCTTGTTCTTGATTTTTTTTCTAAGAACACTGCCTTTGTTTGGTTTGTCTCTGTCTTGGGGATTTCTGTGGTACTTTTACTTTCTGATGCTTTCATTTCATTTTTTTATCAGTGGGGTCTTTATCTTCTGTGATTGTCTCCAGTATATGTAGATATTGTTTAATTCACCAATGAGTTAAAACTGCATTCTTATCTGTTATCTTTGGGTATTATATGGAGATCCCCATCTGCTGCACCCCACTTAGCGCACTCAGGCTGATAACTTAAGCTGTACAGGAGTTTGCCAATTTTGTCGGAACTATGTAATAAATATTGCACCGTCTCAGCTGTAAAAGGGTAACCTACTCGTAATATAATTGTGATGAAGATATTGCCCTTAATGTTGAGCTTCATCTGGTTGGATTGGAATTTCCATTTAGTGCTACTTGGATAAAAATAGAAGTTGTGTGATATCTGAAGTCCTTGCATTAATTCATGTATATTAAGT
Source organism: Bretschneidera sinensis (assembly GCA_023935145.1). Taxonomy (NCBI): domain Eukaryota; kingdom Viridiplantae; phylum Streptophyta; class Magnoliopsida; order Brassicales; family Akaniaceae; genus Bretschneidera; species Bretschneidera sinensis. Next base: position 145,437,881 of record CM043697.1, read on the forward strand.
ATTATTAATTGCAAGTAAAATCAAAATATATAATTTTTTTGATAAGAAAAGGTCTATGCTATTTTCTCACATAACAAAGAACACTTGGAGGGATCTTTAAGAATGTATTTTCTTTCATATGTATATCTGGGTCTGATTTATGGAAGCATGCATTAAAAATACAAGAAATATAATTAGAGCACATGATTGCAATATAATAAATCTAATAGTGCTGAGATGGCTCCAATTTAATGCCAAAGATCTTGGAGTTATGTTTCAGATTGACTCATATCTTAATCAATATCCTAAACTTCCAGCAGAAATGTTGTTGTGCCAGTTAACTTGATATATTTGTTTATGATTTAAATGTTAACTTTTATTTCTTTATTTTTGATACAGGTGTCAACTGTCACCTGTCAAGTATGGCAGATAATCACAAAGATTTATCTTCAACTTCAAAAAAAAGTGCAGCTTCAAAGGAAAAGGTGAGTGACTCAAGCAAAAAACCTCCTAAAAGAACATCAGATGTGTGAGAACATTTTATTTTGATTGAAAGTAAGAAATCTGAAAATGAGAGGGCTACATGTAATTATTGTGGGCAAACTTATGCTTGTGATAGTAATAATGGTACTAGTACAATGTGAAAACATTTGAATAGGTGTAGTAAGTATCCTTATAATATTAAGTCCAAGAAACAAGGGACTTTGTCAGATTATCAAAATATGGCAGAAGATGGTACTACTACTTTGAATATTTCGGGTGTGGCAAAAAGTTTTGATCATGAAGTATCTAGAACCTTACTTGCTAGAATGGTTATTGTTGATAAATTACTTTTAAGTTTGTAGAACATGAAGGTTTTAAGGATTTTGCTGCCTCATTGCAACCAAAATTTAAAATTCCTTCAAGATTTACGATAGCTAGAGATTGCATGGCACTTTATTATGCTGAGAAGAAAAAAATAAGGGATCTTTTGCGTAAAGAATCTCAAAGAGTTTGAGTAACAACGGACACATGGACTTCTGGGCAAAACATTAATTATATGTGTCTCACCATGCATTTTATTGATAGTAATTGGAAATTACATAAAAGAATTTTAAACTTTTGTCCAATTTCTAGTCATAAAGGAGAAGCAATTGGGAAATTGTTTGAGTTATGTTTGCTAGAATGGGGTATTGAGAAAGTTTTTACAATCACGGTTGATAATGCAACTTCCAATGATAAATCTTTAAAGTATATGATGAAAAGAAATAATTATTAGAATGGAAGTGTCTTGAATGGTGAATTTCTCCATATGAGATGTTGTTCTCATATTTTAAACCTCGTTGTGAGTGATGGTTTGGAATATTGTACGGACTCCGTTGGTCGGATTCGTGATGCGGTGAAGTATGTGAGGGCTTATCCGGCAAGGTTGAAAAAATTTTAAAAATGTGCGGAGGAAGAGAAAATATCAACCAAGTGTCTTGTATGCCTAGATGTTCCAACTAGGTGGAACTCAACCTATATGATGTTGGAAGCTGCACTTAAATTTCAAAAGGCTTTTGAACGGTTGGAAGAACAACAAAAATCACATTTTCTACATTATCTCAAGGATAAAAGTGGAGTTCCCAATGAGAATGATTGGAAAAATGCTCATGCATTAGTTAAATTCTTGAAAACTTTCTATGATGCTACTTTGCGTTTTCCTGGTACTTTATATGTTACTTCTAATTCATTCTTTAGTCAAATTATTGGTAATGAATATCTGTTGATTGATTAGTCAAAAAGTGAAGACTCACACTTGAGTATGATGACTTTGAAGATGAAAGCGAAATTTGACAAGTATTGGGGGGATGTTGAGAAAATAAATATGATGTTTGTGACAGTTGTTCTTGATCCTAAATATAAACTAACTTACGTGAAGTTTTATTTTAGTCAAATTTATGAACTTAATGTTGCCATTGGGATATGTAAAAAAGTGAAGGATACTTTGGTCCGGTTGTTTGATAATTATAGTTTGCTTTCTAATTCTTCATCCTCAAGTAGTAAATCAATTTCAATGACTCAAATTTCTAGTGAGATGGAAGTTGATTTTGTGGAAGATACTCTTTTTGTGATGACAAGTCAATACAAAAAGTATCAAGAGGAAAAAAACTGGTGTGGATAAATCAGAGGTGTATATGCATTTGGATGATGCTGATGAAAAAGATAATGTGAAATTTGATATTTTAGATTGGTGGAAAATTAATTCAAGTAAATATCCAATTCTTTCTCAAGTGGCAAGAAATGTGTTGGCAATGCCTATTTCTACAGTTGCTTCTGAATCAGTTTTTAGTACGAGTGGTCGTGTTCTTAATTTTTTCGTAGTTCCTTAACTCCTAGAATAGTGGAAGCTCTTATTTGTGCACAAAATTGGTTCCAAGCTTCACCAATACCAATCCATGTTGAAGAGAGTTTGGATGAGCTTGAGAAATTTGAATCAGGTAATTAAGTTTTATAGTTTCATTTTGATAAATTTATTGGTTACACAGTTTTTTATTTTTCCATGTACTGATGTATCACTTATTTTTTCTAGAGTTAAAGGTTTAACGGTGGAATCTACTTTCCCTAAATATTGATGGAATAACTCCATATTTTGGTAAGTTAGTTTTTGTGTGTGTGTGTGTGTGTGTATATATATATAAATTCTTTCTTCTTCCTAAGAATCCTAAAAAAATCAATTTTAGCTTTCTATATTTTCGTTTACTTTATGATTTTTATCTGATATATACATGTGACATTATGTAAGAATTAGATCATGAAGGCTTTAAGGCTAGTTTACAATCATTCTACAAAATTTAAAAAGTTTTGGTGTGTTGTATGCTGAAAAGAGTTTGTTGTGCTTCTAGTCATCTCGTTTGGTTGACGAATTTTGGTGTGCTATATTTTGGAAAGGGTATCTATTAATGCTTATTTTCATAATAATATCTAAGATGTTAACAAAAGTATTGAATATTAGTTTATATAAAGCTGATGCATTACTTTCAATATGTATGAATTTGGTTTTGGATTTAGTAGAATATTTTTTTGTTAAGTAACGAGTATGATTTAATTTTTTAAGTAGAAAAAATATATCAACCCACTGATCCGACCGAAACCAATTAGAATGGGTTGGATTGAGATGAGATTGGATAGGGGTTAAGATTTTTCTATTCCGGTATGAATGGGTTTAGTTGAATTTTTAGGCTCACTCCCAATTTTCACATATCAATGAAAAAGGAGAGAGTGCATAAGCAAAGTAAAAAAGTTAACCCCAGTTAAAGTCGTCAATCCAGTGACCATGTTAAAGGTAAATTGTACTATATACGGCATACAAAAAACGGCAAAAGCATAAAAAGAAGATAAATAATCATAATTCTGACCTGGAAGACGAACGCGAATCCACTTCCAGCCCAAACCACTGCTCCTCTAAAACTATTATCTGCAATTATTCATAATGAAAAGATAAATAAATAAACAAAAGAAATGCTTCCAAGAAACTTTTAAACGAAATATGAAACATAACATCAAGAAATGCTCGCTTTAGTAGCCAAGAAAGCCTAAAGAAAATAAACCAAAATTGCCAGGTATTGCAATGTGTCAACAATAACAAAGATCAATTCTAAACTCATTTTGATCTACTTTTCCTACAGTTTCTCGGCAACCAAATATTTTGTTACTTCCTTTCAAATAAAATCCGCTCAAAAATAAACGCAAAAAGGCAAATCAAAACAAAATTCAGAGCGCGTAAAAGTTTGGAGCAAGAAATTACAGTGAAACTAACCAGTATTAAAGCGTGAATGTGATTGAATGAGAATATATAAACGTAATTTACAAAAATCGCATCTCCTATCAAAAAAGGAGATCAAATTCTAGCAGAGAATCGGAGAAAAACGAAAGGAAAGGAGTCAAAGGAGAAAATATGAGATCTGTTTCTTATGAGGAGACAGAAGATTTTAGTACTCTGAGAAGAAACTAGGGAAGTATTGGAGAGAGGGATAGAGAGCGGCGAGAAAAAATCTGGAGAATATGGAATGTAACGTGGGGGAGAGGGTGATTTGTGTGGGGGACGCTGCCCCCACTTGATCTGTGCCCGTAATTTAATACTAATCAATCTTTGGCTTTGCTTGAGCTTAGCCTTAGCTAAAGCTTCTTTTCTTTTCTTGATTTTGGATTAGCTCAAGTCAAGCCGCCGATATCTTTGCGCCGTTGGAAGAAGCAAGAGGATGACGCGGTTAGGCAAACCAACGGGCGCTGAGAGTAAAAAAATTATATACTATAAGAAGTATGGCAAACGAAGTCGACACGTGTCGGTGGCATAATTGACCACGCTGAACCCCCTACAACCACACGAGGATTAGGTCATAGTACGCATCTCTTTTAATAAATAGAAATCGAACACGTAGTTGATGCCTAGTTGCTTCAAATCTCATAAGGCTCATTTTTTAAATATTTACTTCTAGGTATCTCGGAGAAGAACGTTACACATTTCTCTGTAAATAAAAAATAACACAGCCCGGCAAAAAGTACAAAAGAAAGGTTCCTACTTACCTGTCATGGCCACGTGTCGACTTATGGAGATTGGTCCTTTTGTACGCTTTGTAATTCTCTGCTTTAAACAGTTAGAGAAGGAATCACTGAGGAAGATATTTAAGAGAAAAGAATCAAAAGATTATTTCCAATAAACTGTAGAAAAAAAAAATGTATCATTAGATAAATGTGGTAAAAGGAGGAATAGGAGAAATAGGAGGCTCCATAAGTGGTAAAAGGAGAAAAAGATGGCATGCTGAATTTGCCAATTTCATGAAATAGTCTATGCTCCCAGAAAACTACATGACGGGAAATACGAAGACGACGAGACACAGGATCATAACACCGATAGCCTTTTTGTTCAATTCCATATCCAAGAAAGCAACACATCCGAGAACGAGGCTCAAGTTTGGTGCGCTCATGAGGTTGGAGTAAAACAAAACAAGCAGAACCAAACACACGAAGATGGTGGTATGAGGGAACATAGCCAAACAACCGCTCGTAAGGAGTGCAATTATCAAGGATAGGGGTAGGCAACCTATTGATCGTGTAGATAGCCGTTAGAGTGGCTTCACCCCAAAATGGGGTAGGAACAGATGTGGAAATGAGGAGGGCTAGAACAGTGTCTAAAATGTGCCTAAGTTTACGTTCATCTCGACCATTTTGTTGTGAAGTGCCAGGACATGACAAGTGAGGAACAGTGCCATAACTTTTTAGGATGTCTTTAAAAGCATGTTGAGTATATTCTAAAGTATTATCAGAACGAAAAGCTTTGATAGGTTTTGAAAATTGGGTTTCAATCATTTTAGCAAAAGTACGATAAATATCCAATAATTCAGAACGAGATTTCATTAAAAATACCCAAGTGTAACGAGAGAAATCATCAACAAAAATTACAAAATAGCGTGAACCACTCATACTAGCAACGGGAGAAGGTCCCCCAAACATCAGAATGAATTAAATCAAACGAAGCAGTAGCATGAGACTCACTATTATTAAAAGGCAAAGCCGGCTGTTTTCCAAGTTGACACGAAATACAATCAAAAGAACTTTTAGACACTGACCCTAACAACCCCTTTGAAGCTAAAAGTTGTACCCGAGATGCAGATGCATGACTAAGACGTGAATGCCAAAGTGCAAGGGATGGTGGTGACAAGGAGGCAGCAGCAGAGACGTTAGAGGCAGGAAGGTTGGGCAGGTGTAAGGATGAGAGTTCGAACATGCGCCCAATTCTACGCCCGGTCCCAAGGGTCTGACCAGTACGAGGATCCTGCACATTCACACCAGAAAAGTCAAAGATAATTCTATATCCAAGTTCACATGTTTGCCCAACGGAAAGAAGATTATAAGATAATTCTGGCACATGAAAAACTTCAGGAATAGAAAGAGAACGACTATTGATGGTGCCTATAGTTTTAACAGTCATAGTGGAGCCATCAGCCGTGCGAATGAATGAGGAATGAGGCGAAGGTGCAAATGTAGTAAATGAAGCTGGGAAAGGTGTCATATGGTTGCAACAAGCGGAATCAAAAAGCCAAGAGGCAGAATTACCTGGCAGGACTGAGAGGGCAGAGGAAGATGCATTACCAGAACGAGACTGGATGACCTGATTAACTATTGCCTCGAAGTCAGTTGCAGATAAGGTGACAGTAGAACCTGATGACCCGTTAGAGAGTGCAACTGAAGATGAAGCTGTAGTCGCAGATGGATATGGAATAACTGTAGAGAGAGTGCTCTCAGGATGAGCAACTGCTGCAGTGGGAGCATTGGATCTTCCCCTTTGCCAACATTTATCAATAGTGTGCCCTCGACGTTTACAAAAACGACAGAAATTGTTGTCACGAGGCTTAGGAGAAGGTCGAGGAGCACCAAACCTGTCAGAATGCTTTGGCTGAAATGATGAAGAACTAGATAATGGAGCAGCCAACACTGAAGGACTATGTTGAGAGTGCATAGTCTGTGATCTGCTTTCTGCACGAACAAGTTCAAATATAGCATTGTCCAAAGTAGGGAGAGGAGAGCGATGTAAAAGTTGCACACGAATAGGCTCAAAATCATCACGTAATGCCATAAGAAAATGGTGAAGACGATGTTGATCCCTTCGTTCAGCATACGTTTTGGCATCTGTAGGATCCTTCCAAATAGGATCAGAGAGATCAATTTGATTCCATAAGAATTGCATGCGAGCAAGAAAATCATTAATACTCTGCCCCGGTTCTTGCTTCAGGCAGAAGAGCTCAAACAGGAGCTGATATTCTCGAGCACCATCAACAGCAGAATAACGAGAAGCAAGCATATCCCAAGCACCCTTAGCTTCATCAAAGTTACCAAATAGGGCAGAAATAGATGGAATAGTAGTATTACGAAACCATGTGAGAATTTGATGATGATTACTTTCCCAATCAATGAGACGAGTGAGAAAAGCATCATTAGTTTCAGTAGCCCCTTTAACTGGCTTCTCGACAATACCAACCACGTAAGACCAAAGCTTACGACTTTCGAGGAAACTTCGCATAGATTGAGACCAAACAATATAGTTTGTACCATCCAATACAGACTGAACATGACGAAAAATATCTTTTTCTGCCATCTGGTTGTCGGTCAACGGTCAACGGTCAACGGTTAAATAGTGACGTCGATGGAGCAGCGGCTGAGATGACGTCGATGGAGAATGAGACTCCGACTATAGTGGTGACCCGACAGACATGAAAAGGATATTCAAGAAGTTTTTTTCTGATGTGAAGGATCCACTAATAGTGGCAATCACAGAGCATACTCAACTCTTAATATACCGACAACCTTAAAGAAGTTTTTCTGATGTGAAAGATCCACTAATAGTGGCAATCACAGAGCATACTCAACTCTTAATATACCGAGAACCACGAGGGCTCTGATACCATGTTAAGGTTTAAGAGAGGAAGTGAGACAATACAAAGAAGAGAATTGTATTGAATGGTGTGATTTACTTACAAGTGAGCTATCCTATTTATAGGAGCCAATAAGAGAGCCAAAGATATACACAACCAATGTGGGATTAAACTAACTAAGCAATAACTATGCTATACATAATCTAACAAGATAAATGCATATCATTCATGATTTTAATATTTATTTAATAATGTAATTAAAAAAAATTAAATTATTGGAGAAGATCTTACTTCTTTTTAATAGATTAATTATGTTAAAGATATTTTGTTTGTTTATGTTAAACTTAGTTTTTTATTACACATAGTGTAAAATAATATTTAGCTCGCGATGAGTATTACTCTAAATTCACTTTGTACACAATATTTTTTAACAGGTATATATGGTAGCCTATCTACTTAACCATTTTATAAACATACATACATACAATATATATATATATATATATATATATAGATAATCCAAAAAAATCAAAAAATTATAAAAAAATTATAGTTCTAAAGTGACACTCATCACTCCGTGCTGCCTATTTAATAGTTACATGTGTATATAATTTTTCATATCATATCATATAAGTATTTAAAAGGAACAAGATCTCTACTTATACTTATCAACAAGCCTCTCAAAAAATAAAATCGTTTTTTCTCAAAATCATGTATCCAAAAAAAATCTATATTATTCCTTACTTCTATTGAAATAAAATAATAAAAAAGTAAAAAATCAAAATAAAAGTTGCTCAATTGAGATTGAACAAGAAGGTCGGAAAACAACAAATCAAACAAACAAAAATGAGCCTCCCGATTTTTTTTTTTTTTTTTATGATCAATTGAGATTTGAGCAAAAAGGCCCTGAAAGTTGGACTGATCGATGTTTGAATATAAGAATTATGTTAGCTTGTCTCTTATGATTTTCTGCCAAGAGTTTCATATGCCATTTTTTCTTTTTTTATTAAAAAATAATAATAATTTTAACCTCGTAATGTTCCAACCAACTCCCCTCAAAAGATTAAATAAAATGAGAGGACAAAAATAGCTAAACAGAGAGAGAAGTTAATTAACATAAATATGAAGTTAACTATTCTACTCCGATCTCCAAAATAGTTTTGAAACTCTTCAAGAAAATAAAGAAAATACTTACATGTATTTAATGTAAAATCTTATTTTGATAACGAGTAAAATTTTATTGGTAACATTCGTATAGTCACTATTTATATTATCAATAAAATTACTTAACAGTTACTAATAAAGCTTCAAACATCGTACAAAAATAAAATTTTACATCTTATACAAATAAAAATAAAAAGTAAGACCCCATCTTTTGGGAGATTTGTTTTCCTAAATTGTTTTGGAAGCTTCCTAGTAGGGGTCAAAAGCATCTCTTCATTCCTTTTAAGTATTTATTTTATGTGAAAAATCATGTTCATGTATAAATATTTAATAGATAGTAGTACCAAGTAATGAGTGGCACCTTAGAAAAAAAAATCAGAATTTATTGTGTATATTAAGATTTGCGTGTAATTTTTAGATTAAGCACATTAGGTACCATTTGAAGTAGTTTTTGTTTCTAATAAATTGAATTTAAGTCAAATACTTTAAAAAAATGGTTTATAAAAATGATTAAAAGTTAAAAATTAATTTTAAAAAAAACTGAATTTTTATTTAAAAAATTTGTTCTCTATGTTATTTTATCAAATTCTAAATAAATTTCAATTATACTATTATATATTTTATCATAAATTAGTTTAAAAACCATAAACTGAAATTACTGTTAGGTCAAATGATATCTTAATATATGGTAGGACAAATGGAGTCAAACTTAATTGCAATATCTATTTTAACCGTAACGAAATTGTACAAGTTAATTGTTACAATATATATTTAATAAGTATGATGCGGTAAATTTTATCAACTCAAAATTTGTTGATACATGTGATATTAAATTAATGAATATATTTTCACATATCTAATCAAGCAATTTTCGCATTTTAAATATTCTCAACCCCGAAGATAAATCGGATGCAAATGACATTTGAGGATTTTAATTGTTATTCTCAAATGAAATTTAAATAAAGAGTGGTATTTAAACAAAGTTTTTATCAAGTTATTCGAGTCCAGTCTCTATTGAGTTTCTAATCGATTTCGAGTCTAAAAATAAGTTTATTAACTTAATTGAACCGAATCTTAATGTTTGAATATTTGGCTTATTAAACTCGCTAATCCGTTCAATTAATATAAGTTTAGTATCAATATAAATTTGTATGTTTTTATTTATTAAAATTATAAAAATATATTTTATTGCATATTCGTTTTAAACTCGTTAAGTTTATTAAAATCTTTTGAAATTTATAAATTCGGATTCAAATAAATTCATTAATTATTGATTTTAAACTTTATAAATTTCAATTGAGTTCTAACTCAAACTTAAATTTTAATTTTAAGTTTGACTGATACGCGAATCCATTAAATTTAAATTTGAATCTGATTAGTTGGAATCTATTCTACTATGATCACGTTGGAGAAGAAAAGTTACAAAGAATGCATGTGACACAGAAAGCAGTAAATTATGAAACGGTACGGTTCTATTTTCTCAACGAGAGATAATCAGATGATGACATGGCATCTCTCTCTCTCTCTCTCTCTATATATATATATATAGAATGCATGTGACACAGAAAGCAGTAAATTATGAAACGGTACGGTTCTATTTTCTCAACGAGAGATTATCAGATGATGACATGGCATCTCTCTCTCTCTATATATATATATATATATATATATATATATATATTTGCTGAATAAATTCCGTTGAAACAAAGATCTAAAGAGCCAGCATCACATCAGGTGGGAAAAGAAGAACCAAGAGTCCATTTAACTAAATAATGGGAAGGCCCATTACAAGACTTAGGGGTCCAAACAACATTCCAAAAGGGCTTGGAAGTACATGACATGGAATAATCTAATCGAGCATGAAGGGAAAGTTATTCCATGTTCTCTCTTATTGAGAGAATCAATATCCACTTGTATAAGACTGTGTAATATCACTTTAAACAAAAAAACTCCCATGTGTTATCACAAACCCAAAGGAAAAGATTTATAATACTCGTGCTAAACTAGTGTACGGCTGTACGCCCTGAAAATGCAATTTGTCCCAACTCTTCACCTTGGGCCTTGGCAAATTTAATCAATAGGCTTCGATTGCCAATCCAAACTCCACTCAGCCCACTCTATTTACTGTGCACCCGCCTCCTCTATTTCACTGCAGATATTTGCACAAAGCCAGAGCAAGACGACACAAAAACAGGATAAGCAACAGGGCCGGCACACCCTCTCTTCACAAACCACTCTCAGGGTAAGCTTCCTGCTTTCTCTCGCTCGCTACGTATGTTCGTCTCTACTCTTATAAAACCCATTTAATCACCTATTTCTATTTTTCAGATACAACACTCTCTTCGCCAAACCCTTCATAAAAAAATTAGGAGCTAGGTAATTATAACGAGGTTTCTTTGAGATACCCTCTCTTTAAGGCATGATTTTTTGAGTGTTGATATTTGGTTGTATATACAAGTTGCGGAGAATATGGACTTGATGGTACCTGCAAATCATGCCCAAGAAGGGTTTTGCTCATTTCAACACTTTCATAAGGACAATACAAGAAATAGTAGTTCTGTTAGAGGTAGGATTAGGGCTAGAATTGGTAGAGATTTTGGTTCAGTGAAAGTGTATGTAGGTTGCAAAGCTCGCTTTGTTGTTCTATCAGCTGATGGTATTATAGAGGGTAGAAAACCTGAGGGGTTCCGAAAGCAAAGGCATACCCAGGTTTTTGCTATTTCAAAACTTGAAACTTTGGGTCCCAATGGTCAAGTTCAAACTTTTGAGAAATCCCCACATGGGCATATGGGTAATGGACAAATATCTTCAAATTCAGTGAATTCCTCTCATAGTGCTGAGGAATTTGAGAGTAACAATCGTCTACACCGCCTGGTTAGAAATGGGGAATTAGAGGAAGGGTTTAGGTTTCTTGAGAACATTGTTTATCGTGGTGATATTCCTGATATTATCCCCTGCACGAGTTTAATTCGTGGGTTTTGCAAGATTGGTAAGACTAGGAAAGCAACTAGGGTTATGGAGATTTTAGAAGGTTCTGGGGCGCTTCCTGATGTTATAACCTATAATGTTTTGATAAGTGGGTATTGTAAGGCAGGGGAGATCAGTAATGCTTTACGGGTTTTGGACCGAATGAGTGTTTCTCCCGATGTTGTCACATACAATACAATTTTGCGTTCTTTGTGTGATAGCGGGAAATTGAAGCAAGCAATGGAAGTTCTTGACAGGCAGTTGCAGAGGGAGTGTTATCCGGATGTTATTACATATACCATATTGATTGAAGCAACTTGCAAAGAAAGTGGAGTTGGGCAGGCCATGAAGCTCTTAGATGAAATGAGGAACAGAGGATGTAAGCCTGATGTGGTTACTTATAATGTTCTTGTGAATGGTATTTGCAAGGAAGGGAGGTTGGATGAGGCGATCAAGTTCTTGAATAACATGCCATCATATGGATGCCAACCTAATGTGATTACTCATAATATTATCTTACGTAGCATGTGCAGCACTGGGAGATGGAGTGATGCAGAGAGATTATTAGCTGATATGCTTCGCAAAGGCTGTTCTCCTAGTGTTGTTACCTTCAATATCTTGATTAATTTCTTGTGCCGAACGGGTTTATTAGGTCGAGCAATTGACATTTTGGAAAAGATGCCCAAGCATGGATGTACTCCAAATTCCTTAAGTTACAACCCACTGCTTCATGGGTTCTGCAAAGAAAAGAAGATGGATAGGGCAATCGAATATTTGGAAATAATGGTGTCAAGGAGGTGTTACCCTGATATTGTGACCTACAACACTTTGCTCACAGCATTATGCAAAGATGGGAAAGTTGATGCTGCAGTTGAGATACTTAATCAGCTAAATAGCAAGGGCTGTTCTCCTGTGCTAATCACTTACAATACGGTGATTGATGGTCTTGCAAAGGTGGGAAAAACAGAACAAGCTATAGCGCTTTTGGGTGAGATGCGTGGAAAGGGTCTAAAGCCTGATATAATTACCTACTCTTCACTTGTTGGAGGGCTTAGTAGGGAAGGAAAGAGTGATGAAGCAATTAAGTTTTTTCATGAATTTGAACGCATGGGTATCAGGCCTAATGCTGTCACCTACAACTCTATCATGTTGGGACTTTGTAAGGCTCGGCAGACTGACCGCGCAATTGACTTCTTGGCTTATATGGTGCTCAGGGGATGTAAACCAACTGAAGCTACATACACCATTCTCATTGAAGGAATAGCTTATGAGGGTTTAGCAAAGGAAGCTTTAGATTTGCTCAATGAGTTGTGTACCAGAGGACTTGTGAAGAAAAGTTCAGCAGAACAGGTGGCTGTCAAGATGTAGTCCGTATTTCTTGCCATCATTTATTCTGAGATGATCTGTCACTGATAGCTTATGCTCTTGGATATCGTTAGCTCTGGGGTGACAATAAATGATTTCAACATAGTGTATAGCTCACTCGGTTCCTCTTCACAAGCGATATCCAAATTCAATTTTGATAGATAGTGCATGTAGCCTTCTCTGTACTTTCTTTGGTCTTGGGTTAATACTTTGTATGTCTTATTTTGAGTGTTCATACACATGCTCTCTCCTTTGTTTGAAGTATAATTTCTTATTTAACCTTTCTTTGTTCTGTTAGCCTGCAGTTCATATGGTAGTTTATATCCTCCATTAATGGGTTCTTTCTTCAAATGATCTTTGGTGAAACAATTCGTTGCATCTCATGGAACTGGTGTGTATAATCATAGGAAAGGAAATTCATAAGGTCATTACTGTGATCTTGGATTACCTGATATAAAAGGAGTTAAGCCCTATGCTAATGTCAAAAAGTTCATGACTCATGAGTTTCTTTTGAAGATGAATGCAATATTTGCCTGAGTGCCTCTATCCTATAAATCAACTGTTGTTAAATGTGACAGGTGCCTGGCAAAAGGATGAGACATACATAAAATATTTTTTTGAGGGTCTGATGATTTATCTGCTAAAAGTATTTGGAGTGGTATATTCTTCTTTTAACCTTCCAATATCTCAAGCACAAACACAAACGTCTTTTTCCTTGCTCGCATCTGAAATAAAGGCTTGTCTGTATTTTTTACAGCAGAAATGGGATTTGAATGGCATTAATAATGGGTTGTAAATGTGATGAGTTTTAGTGATGTTCCTTTTCCAGATTGCTACATGATGGTTTTACGCTCCCATAAATCAAGTTTCTATTTCTTGCATAAAAAAAATGGATAAGTTATATTAACATCCCTTAAATAATATATAATTAAAAATATTATTTCTCTGTTTTGGATACGACAAATATCATTTATATTTTGTTTCCATCAACAATTATTAATAATACGTTATATTAGGGAGGTTTAAATATTTTAGGTAAGATAAATTAATTTGAGCTTAGAATTTTAGATTAAGCCCACTTTTTTTTTCACGTTAAGCAGCTGGTTCACTGAAGTGTAGGTACAAGGTACAGGCACCATTTTGCAGACGTTACATGTCATCGTGCAAAAGATTCTCTTTGGCAAACTAAAATCAAGCCAAGACGACAAATCATTCCATCAATCCCTCACCTTACGTACCATCCCTCTCCTGATCTCCTCCTCTTGTTTTTTTGGTTCCATTTCTTTCCTAAAAGAAAAAAAACAAAGACCTTGTTTCATATGATTCCTCTACCACACACTCAAAATCCTCAACAAAAGGAGAGAGACATAGAGACCCCCACAGGCCACAACCTTTTTCATAAAAGAATAATCCTTTTCCTTCCTTCATTTCAAAGCGAAAGGAGCTCAAGGGTAATGGAGAGAACTTCTTCATCTCCTAGGAACACAAATGAAGCAGCAGCAGCTGGGTTGCTTTCATGCTGGGGTCGTCTAGTCAAGTTGAAGCTTCCATGGTCAAAAAGAAAAACAAGGAGTAGTACTCCCACAGCAAGGCAAAGTAGTGTGGGTTATAACTTAGCAGCAGCTTTCAGGGGTAAACAGCCAAAACTAAGTGGTGGTTTTAGGTATGATCCTTTAAGTTATGCTCAAAACTTTGATGATGGCTGTTGGGATGATGATGCTGAGGCTTCTTTACGTCATGGGTTCTCCTCCAGATTTGCTGCCCCTGTATCAAAATCGCTTGGACATAAATAATTAATACTACTGTAGAAATTTTCTTTACAAACTAAAAACAAAAATTTTGGGGGAAAATGGTTGATATACTAGTGTACTCTTTCATTTCTTTGAGAGTTCTGGGATTTTTCTTCTATATTGAATGAGGTGTTTGAAGGGCTTGTATTCCTCTATTTTGGGCTAAGAAAAATTCAATATACACATATTCATGATTGTCGTTAGTGCCTTAATGCCATTAAAAAGCAGCAGTATTCTTCATCTTGAAATATTTTTCATGAGATTCAACTAAAACAGATGACAAGTTCCTAGCTTAGCAATAGGGCAATACTATTTAGCGACTAAAGGCCATAAAAGGTCAAATCCTTGAGAAAAGATGGGACTACACTAATTAGTTTAAGAGCAACACTGCAACAGAACCCTGAAAGCTGAGTCGACCAATCCCCCTCGAGTCAATTTTCAAGAGCTTGCCAGTCGAGTTCTACTATCAGTTGAGCATTAATAAGTGAATTTCACAATGACAAGTGGGATGATCTGGAGAATCATCTTCAATTTTCAGTAGAGCTAATTCAGACACTAGGTAGTGTTTAATTTGTTAAGTAGTAGATGTAGTTTCAGCAATTCGGTATTCTCCATCTTTTATTCTATTTTACAATTTATTTAAAGAGGACAAAGAGAGAACACCAGAAAAATAATTAACCATAGATGATTGATTACTAATATCCAAGAACTTTCTTACTGACTCCTACAAACTAGTAAAGAAACCTTAAAAATTTACAAATTGTCTAATGATGTGCAATGAAAGTCGTACAAAATTAAGAAATTGAAACGAAAACTAAAACACGGGACACCCATCAACAACTAATCCTTTTGCAGTTGGGCATGAAGCAAAATCACACTGCTCACCATCTGCTCCCCACCAGGACAGGCTTATGTCCTGCATGGTCAATGTAAAGTAAAGTAGGACTCCCATGAAGGCCAATCCTGCATCCAAGGCTGCTGAGAGAACATAATTGTACCTTTGCCACCAATTCTTTCTGTATTTAAAGACAAAGTAATTGAAAACGATCCCGACCACAATCCAGCAATTGAAGTTCACTGTTGTAGCAGGTGGCATAGCAGCTGTTGATCCCAAAAGCACTGGAAGATTAATCTTTGAGATCCATTTCTGGTTGGGGAAAGCTTTGTGGAGAAGCCATACCACAAGAGGTCCCAATGCACCTCCAAGGAAGAACCAGTTAAGAGCTGAATAGTTTCCAAGAGAGCCAAAGATTCTTCTGGGTCCAACCAAACCCCAGATGACAGACGCATCAAAGAAGACTCGATCACCAGGACACGTCCATGGACTGTTTGGAGGGAGTAACTGATCCTGGCAAATGTTCTCCACAGTGGTAAGCAGCCACCATGCCACTCCAATGTTGACTGTTCCAGCTATTATGGTTCCTATGAACTTTTGTGGACCAGCAAACAGGAAATTAATTATGTTAAATATATTTACATACCACCAGAATATTTATCTATATATATTTATCTTTGATATGCTTGTCTTGATAAAGAATTAGTAAAACAGTTTTATTCATGCATTAATTCTTGCTCTGACTACTTCTTCCTTCAGCTTAAGAGTAAAAATGCCATGTTAAGAAAATATACCTGGACTACAAACATTGATCTTGGTGGAATCTTCATGTAATGGCCCAACTTGAAATCATTGAGAAAGGAAATTGCCTGTGACATGCTTATATACCCATAAGTTTTGAAGCAGACATTGGCTATCGGTCTTCCTGGTAATATGACACCCATGATGTACTCTGTGATGATGTTTAGTCCTGGTGTCTGGCAGTTGAAGGGGGAAAAACAGAATGTTAGTGGAATATCTCAAAATGTAAAGTTGCAGTTTCTTCAGATATTAAATTTCAAAAAGAATATTCTTATGGAAATTTGGGAATTAAGTATATAATTTTGTAGTGCCTCATTGTTCTCTATTGCAAAAATAATTCCCAATCTACAACTACTGAACTATGTTAGCAATCAAATTTGTAACCTGATTTGTTGTGGCAGTTATGATGCTGACTGGAAGAGTGAAAGTTAAAGCAAGGCCTGCTGCAAAGAGGAGTCCCCACCATGGCATTTGGATTTCATCTTTCATGAAAATGCATAGCAAAAGAGAGAGTAGCAGTGACGCCACAAGCAACAGGTGAAACCACCAGTTGGGTATGGCCTTGTATTTCCTCATTAACTTTGTGTGAATATCTATATTTCCTTTGGTTGAAGCTCGGAATTGTTGACATATCTCCCTGTTGGAACATTCATGTTGATCAAGGCTATTGTTGTGCAAAAACTATGCAAAATAATGACTTAAAAAAAAGAAACACTGAATTCAAATGCTTCAGATCAGTGACAACTTACTTTCCATTAAACAAGGCCACATGTGTGAGAGTAGATACAATTGAAGCGAAACCAATGCCATATGTGAGTGAGAAGAATACACTAAGGTTTATGTGCCCCTGCTGCTCATACGCTGGCATGTCTATTTCAAACTTGTCATTGACAATAGCTGATACATTATATGTCTGTCCTTGGGAATTGAATAAGCGGGAGGAGAAAATAGGGAACATATTGGCATCATAGAGGTTAACTCCCCAGTAGGCTATTGGAAGAATTACATACGGGACCAAGATATAGCCTACTAAGACGTTAACAATAGCAAAGAAAGGTGTGATAAGAGGGCTGCCAAGGTATGAAGCTATGACAGACCAGTCAAGGGCAAAGGCACCAACTCCAAGTCCATGCATCCCTGAACCTACCTGCTGGGCAGTCACTGACTTGGGGAATACCCAGCACACCCATGAAATGGCTGACAAAGCTGGGAAAAGATACCCCGGGAACACGTACCAGGAAAAGCTGCAAACCAGTGCAATCAAGAAGAATTTCCCTCGTGACATTCGATTGATGTCTTTCTCATGCAGAGCTCTGTAAGATGCAAACATAATTTGTGAAATTTTCACCTTCTTGTAAGATTAATATAGAAAAAATTTGGGTGCAGTCTGCATAGTTCATGCCACAATAAATTTAAGTATAATCACTCAGTTATTGCTTGAAGTATAATTATTCTAGTTTTTATAGCAGTGACCTAACAATGAATGTGATGGATGCTAAAGGGTTATGGCTATCCTAATGGAGTAATTAGTGGCAAATAATGTCTGATGTGATAATTCGAGTAATATGTTATCTAAAACTTTGAAATAGTTCAAACTTTAAATTAAGCCTTCCTATTTTACTCGGTATCGAATTTTGAAATTATTAGCACAAGAGTGACACACTTACCTCATCTTTGTATTGAGGGGAATGGGAGGAGAGGAAAATGAAGGGATACACAGTTTTTCTTTTGGAAATGAGAGGATATGAATAAATCCTTCAAAACTCTAAGCATTTTAAGTCATTCTGGTTTAGGAGTTTTAGACGAAGAGTAGGAGTGAACAAAAGAAAATGAGAGAATTTGGAATGGTAAGTACTTTTCTTCTCTCGTTTCCCTCAATCCAAACATACCGTAGAGTAAAATCTTGTAGTTTTGTGTCAATCAGTTAATTAGCTTAAATTGAAAAAGAAAATGCAAATTGAACGAGGGATCATGCATGCCCTTATTGAAATCGAGTTATCAAGATAAACTGAATTGCTGATATAGAAAGATGGCTAGGATTAGCAAGAGTGATAGTTTTACATATACTCTAACAAAGAGTAATGTGCTGTTATACAAGTACGAGGGAGGGGGGGGGGGGGGGGGGGGGGGGGGGGGGGGGCGGGGGAGAGGGGGGATTACATGTTAATTTCTCATTAATAAGAAAACGAACATTACAATTTACTTTCAAACTTCAATGCTAAACGTGTACCGTGCATATTCATTATTCAAAAGGAAGCTTGCAAGTGAAAAATCAAAACGACCTTTCCTCTCGTTTGGGCACCTAATAAAACGACATACTTTCCTTCGTTGAAAACAAAAATACTCTTACCTGAACAGAGAAACCTGAACCAGACTACTAGGCCACCACATCTGCGCAGGATCCAGCACGAACTTCCTCATAATGCCAGCCCACCCGTAGCCCAAAACCTGTGTGGTGATAACAAGAATCCAACTAGCCAAGAAACTGATCTTCCTATGATAAAGTGCCTTAATAATATCCACGATACTGATTGCATACGCGGTCCCTGACCCAAACGCAGACCCTGCATTGGCGAAAATGGATATCAAGACGTGCTCCTTTATATTAAAAGGCCCCGGATTCAGGGAAAACTCCCTGTCCCCGAACCCGGGGACCCGAAACTTGGTGGCCGGGAGCACTTTGGCCATGAATTTTCCTATGGGCAAAGTGGCCACTTGTACGGATATCATGGATATGGTGAGAGGCTCTGTGCGGTAGCCGAAGAAGGTGTTGAGGAAAGAGAGGAGTACGCACGAGAGAACGCCGAGAAAGCACATGCGAAAAGTCCATACGGGGAGGGTCGGGTAGTCGTGGTTCGAAACGGTGAGCCGGACTTCTTCAATGGGAGATTCTTCGTTCTCGTCGATGTGTACTTTTGGGTCATCATCTTGTTGGGATTCTATTTCAAGAGAAGACATACCAATAATGTGAGTGTGTGAGGATGATTTTGAGTTTCAGGGGAACTTAATTCTTTTTAATTGTTTTGGGATTCTTTTGGTGTTCTGGTGTCTAAGTTGAACAGTGAGTGTGTGTGTGAGAGAGAGAGAGGGACGGAGAAGGAGGGAATCTGGGAGAATTCTGTTACGTTTGGGTTTGATTTTGATTTGGGGTCCGTATCTCTTTGAAATTCTGTTTTATGGGATTACTTAATTGCCCTCGGCTTGGTAATAAATAGCGCCATTTTTAGAGGCTTAAATAGGTAAAACGTCTTTATGATCTTCAAAAGGAAATAGCTAAAAGCATATATTATATTGATTTCTTGCTAACTTATGGGGCTAAACGTTTTGTGTTTTCGGATGAGCGGGGAAATGAATGGACACACGGGGTCTATCCAAATCGGCACAATGAGTTAAGTTAGTTTTGGCTTTTTAAAATTTAAAGTGAGATTGAGATAAAAAAAAATATGAATTTAATAGGTTTGGTTCATTGGGTAACAGCTTGAAATTTTTTTAACCAAATCCAAATTAATAGCAAGATTATTTTATAATTATATTTTATATAAATTGAAAATATACTCATTTTAAAGATTGATGAATTATATTTATATTTTGATAAATTAATTTGGAATGCAATATATGTTTTGTGTGTATATTTGATAGACTACATTTATATTTTAATAAGTTAATATGGATTATAATATATATTTCGTGTGTGTTTGTATGTATTTATATATGTATATCTATGCATACATATATCTTTTTATTTCTTTTTTTAGAAACCTTTCAACAAAAAATAACAATTTCCATAAAAAAAATCAATTAGAATTTAAATATATGAGAAACTTGTAGTTATAAAATACCATTTGTTCTCATAAAAGTATTTCTTTTAAACTTTCAATACGTGTTTCAAAAGCTTAAATTGATTTACTTATTTTATATTTATTCATTTTTTTTTTTATGGAACTTGATTATGGAGATTTCAAAGTTAAATCTATATTAGTATTGAAATTTTGAAAAATTTGATTGATCAAACACTTTTAAAATATAATTTTTATTCAATTTTGCATGGTTTGTATTAAATTAATATTGTTTGAACTTTGTTTGAGATGATTTAACGTATTTATTTTGTAAACGATGGTTTGTAAAATTTAATAAATTTTTATATAAATTTGATTTTATATCTAATAAATGATGAAAATTATAGTAAAATATGTTTTTTTACATAATATGTTTACATTAATTTTTAAGTGAAAAAAATATTAAACTGATGATCTCAACCGATTTGAATGAATTAAACAGGTTCATGAGTTGAATTGAATTGAAAATTTTTTAATTCGATATAATTGAATTAGATATATTTTTTTCTTTTAAAGATCAACTCAACCCAAAACCATATATTTCACAGTTATACTTTTATGTAGCTAAATTAAAGTTTCCCTCGTTTTAAACGTGCCAATAACGTATGAGATTTGATTTTGGCAGACATTGACAGGAACTGAAAATATGAATTCGAGAATCAAGGTATTCCTGGCAGAGATACGATGATCATTTTATTTGTTCGTGATTTGCCACTCTTAGCAAGAGATCAAAACCATCTTTCTTAAAATGATGATGTTAGACTTGATCATATATGGAAAAGTTATCATCCAAATTGCAATGTTATTGAAAATATTTTAACATGGCCTAGTTTCATGGTCAAGTTTGAGATCCTCGTGTTACAATATCTCAATTCGATTCTTTATGTGTATGAATTATTTGTATGATGTAATAAGTAAATTGCATCAAAAGTTTTTAAATTATTTTAACATTTAAATCTTTAAATGATGAATTTAATATCAAAATTTTTATATTTTCAATTTGTTGCAACGTTATCTCGTTTATTAATATAATATTTATTTTTTTTCACTTTGAGATAATAGAATACACTAAATAAGGTTACAATAAATTATATAAACCAATTGAAGATTATCTAATAATTTTTGATAATTTTTTACTAGCATGCTATTTTTTATTTATTAATATTTAATAAGAAAAAAATATTTTTCAACATTAAAAAAATTATTATATTTTCTTACGGTAGATCATATTTATCTTTACATGTGTATAAAAAATTATGATCAATTTTTGTATTGTTAAGTTTTTAAAACAAATTTATTAACAAATAATGTATAAAAAAATTATATTGCAACTAGTTGAAAGTTTGAAAATCTTTGGTGACAAATTCATAAGTTAGGGATCTAAGTGTTAAAAGACAATAGTTTAAGAACTTCTAATGTAATTATTTTTATTATAATCAAATGAATCATTATATTATTTGTATATATAATCATATTAATAAAAAAAATAAAACAAATTACTTATTCATCCTTAAGGTTTGACCTTAATTACTCAACGTTACATTTTTCCAACCTAAGACTTTAGTTCTTCCGATAATATTTCCGAGAAAATGCTCAGTCATTTAACGCTTGCTCAAATTAATATTACGGAGCGGTGGTGATTTTACGAGCTTGACCTGCATAATCGAGCCTTGAACTATTTATTTATAAAACAAAATTTTTTTGTTGGTTCGAATTTAAATTGGGTTTAGATCAGTTAAAAATTTTACTGATAATCTTTAAAAAATTTATTGGTAATATTAATCTTTGAATTCCGCACCTATATTGACATTATCAATAAAAATTCTTAAATTATCAGTAAAATTTTCACGTTTTAAATCAAAACCAAACAAAAAATCCTCAATATTTTTTAGATCAAGCTATATCACTTTAAGCTGAGGTGGATACAAAACAGGCTTGGGCTACAAATAAAGCATTTGGTTTTTCTTTTTAGAATCTTCGTCAGTGTTTTTTCTTTCCGAGCAATTTTTGGAGTGTGGGTTAAATGTTTTTGAACCCCAGAGTTGTACTACCATATATATTTAGTAAAAAGATGGAAAAAATAAATCGACCGACTTTAATTTGGGCATAAGGTATAAGTTACCCAAGTGCTCAAAATGATACAAATAGTTTCAACTGCTTATATTTAAAGCAGGTGATGACTTGAAGATGCATGCGCTTCTGAGTGAAATGAAATTTGAAATGGTCTCTTTGTTCACTCACCGTCTGAAGTTGGGGTGAGTATGGATCAATTTAGATCGGTTTAGTCTAAAAATTCAACCCAATCCAATCATACCGGATTGAAAAAATCTCAGCTCAACCCAACCCATAAAACCATCAAACCTCAACTCAACCCAACCCATTCTAATCGGTTTGGATCATCGGGTTGATATATTTTTTTTACTAAAAAATTAAATCATACATATTACATAACAAAAAAATATTATACTAAATCCAAAACCAAATCATACATATTGCAAGTAAAAGTTGTGTGCGTCAGCTTTATATAAACTCTGTAATTGATGCAATAACGTCGTCGTATTATCGATATAAGACTTAGACATGATAAACAAGTTTATTATCAATAAGAAATTTCGTATTTCAATTTCAAAAACCAAAAAGATAAAAGTTTGTCACTTGAGAATACAGTTCAGGCAAAATCATAAGGGAACCAAATGAAAATTTTCATATCTATCATACCCAGAAATTTGTCAAAACATTTCTCCTTTAAACATCTTCAGCTCTCAATCTGATCTTTCTGTAGGCATGGTCTTCATCACATTGGAGGTCAGCCAGTGAAACCTCAAAGACTCGATGTTTGAGTCATTCAGAAGCAATCTGTTAGAAACCATGAAAATATTATTTCTATGCATCAATATAGCCTAAAATACATCCCATGCAGACTTCAAATTGTTTCAACAAAAACACAATAGCATGCATGATTTAAGGTAAAGGTTCACAGTCTAGTGTCCTCCTCACACAAAGTACGCAAGTGAGATGCAGCAAAATGATATAGACGACAGTAACTCAACAGATTTTATGAAAGTCTCGTTGAGAAGCAATTTACCAGAATAGTGAAGTTTATCATTAGAAGCTCAAGAAAAAATTTATACACATCTTATTAAATAATAAATATCGTAACATAGAACAGTATAAGAAAATATGCCCTGCACACTGGTTGCTAAGGCAGGGTGAAGAAAATGATAAAATCACAATTAATTAAAAAAAGGTCTACCATTTAGTTTTTATTGATTAATAGTTTACCATTTAGTACACGGCAAACAAAAGAATTCTACAGTCTACAGGCTACCCCTACAGCTATTACTTTCTCTGACAAAGTTTATTTCTCATTTTGAAACTTGAGATTTGAAATAAATTTTAATTTTCTCTTCTACCACAACTGGAAGCAGAAAAGAATTCAACCTTTCATCATGATACAAACTGGATAATATATAAAAACTCAGAATATAAATATTTTTTAAAAACAAAATACAAACAATTCAATCCAATTTGTGGTTTACATATATTCAAACCAATCAATTTACAATACAAGTAAAGCAAGAGCTCAGAAACAAGTAAAGAATTCAACCTTATGGGCAATTAAAACATTAGTTCCAAACTTGGTACTGTTTGTTTTCGAAAAGGAAAAGTGTAAAAGGAAAAGAAAAAGTGGAAAACCAGGCCAGTACTTTCTAAGGAAAAGAAAACTGCATAGTAATGCATACCTTTTTGGCTTCCTCTCACCAAATTTCACATTCGCCACCTGGGTTTCTTTCAAGAGAAAACGATAGCCCCACAAAGAAATGAAGAAAGAGATAATGAGGAGACTGAAATTCTCAATCAGATAGGCTAGGTTTAGTGAATTTTAATTTCTTTTTCCCAAAATACCCATCATTCTATTATCTAATTACAACAAGCTATGCCCTGTTTGGCTGTTTAGATTTGGACTGTGCTACATATAATTTTACTCATTCACTATACTATACTTATTTAAACACGATTTTATATTTAATAAATATATAATATAATTATATATTTGACTGGGTTACCGGTTTGGATCGGTTTGAAAATTTTGAACTCATGACCCAACTCAACCCATCGGGTTCAAAAAAATTTCAACCCAACCCAACCAATTGTATCGGTTTGGGTCGGGTCCACGGATCAACCGGGTTCCATGCTCACCCCTAGTCTGAAGCCAAAATATGCTTAAACACTCCTCCATTTTAGTCCATGATTCAAAACCTCTTGCTTGTTGGTTTGATTGCCCTATCAAAGTTGAGGTATTTGTTGTGTTTTTTTTTTGTTCCCATTCTTAAATCTTGCATAGAGATAGATATCTCCCATTAGATGATCTAGACATGGAAATCATCCCAATCCAAGATAATGTATGGAGAGAACTTGCATTACAAATATTTTACAATTTTCCAGCCCGGAAAAATGTTTCTTCAGGTCTTACTAGTGTTTTGACTATAGACATCTTAAAAGTTTTCAGGGATATCAATTACAGAATACATATGAACCCACAAGAAAATTGTGAGACTTAATTTACTGGGCATCCCTTAACTGATATACCCTTTGCGGTTGGGCAAATTGCCAGCTCACAGGGCTAAAATCAGGGCTAGAACCCTACCAATGCAAGTTCTTATCCTCAATTCCTAGTGAAAGTAATGCAGAACAGTCATGAATGTGACACTAGCATCCAAAGCTGCTGATAGAATGTAGTTATACCTTTGTCACCATTTCTTATGATACCTGAAGACAAAGAAATTGAAAATCGTTCCAACCAAAATCTAAGAGTTGCAGTTCGATGCTGTTGCTGGTGGCATGTAAGCAATTGCTCCTAGTAGTACTGGTGGATTGATGAGAGGAATCCATGATTATTTTGAGAATGCTTTGTGTAAGAGCCATACAACACATGGTCCCAAAACTCCTCCTAAAAAGTGCTGAATACTCTCCAAGAGTGCCAAAAATCCGTTTAGGTCCTACTAAACCCCAGATAACGGATGCATCGAAGAAAACTTCATCGCGAGGACATGTCCAAGGACTATTTGCTGGATAGAGATTTTTGTGGCATATGTTATCGACAGAAGTCAGAAGCCACCATGTCACACTAAGATTGATAGTTCTAGCTACAATTGTTCCAATGAACTGACATACAGGATTAAAAAGAAATAAGTGAATAACAAGGTAAATGCCAAATGACAATATGAAAGAAATATTCCAATAGAGAGAGTTGGAAAACATATATACCTTAACCAGAAACATTGATCTTGGAGGGATCTTCATGTAATGACCCAATTTGAAATCATTAAGAAAGGAAATTGCTGAGACATGCTTATATACCCATAGGTCTTAAAACAAGCATTGGCTATGGGCTTTCCAGGCAATATTACTCACATTATGTATTATGTGATGATATTTAACCCTGGTGTCTGTAGAAATCAAAACTATCATTTGGCATCAATGAAATTTAAGATAACTAGAACAGTAAACTCAAATTAATGAAGATCTTAAGTAGAGTAGTTTATTGGTTCTTCATGATTAATTAGCAAACAATTTTTTGGCCTAGAATTACTTGATTTGTTGTGGCAATTATGATACGGATAGGAAGTGTGAATATAAAAGCCAAGCCAGCTGCAACTATTAATCCCCAAAATGGCATTTGAACTTCTTCCTTAAGGAAGATGCAAAGTGATAATGAGATTGCAATTGCCACAATAAGTAGCACATAAAACCACCATGAAGGTATGTCCTTACAGTTCTTCATAAATCTTGTGTGGATATCCTTCTTTCCCTTATTAGAAGCTTGAAATCGATCATAAATTTCCGTATAATATTGTAGTCATTTCTGATTAGATAACAATAGGCGTTGTTTAGGTGCCAAAAAACTTAAAATTTTACTTATCCTTCTATCACAAAACCTATGATAAAACTTTAATTTTTTTGCAAAGTGTCAATGGATGTTAAAAAAACATTACCTTCCATAGAACAAGAGCACATGAGTAAGTGTAGAAGCAATGGTAGCAAAGCCAAACCCATAGTCGAGAGCAAAGAAAATGCTCAAATGAATCCTCCTGTGCTCCTCATATGATGCCATATCTATCTCAAATTGATTGTTAACAATCAATGATACGTTGTTCCTGACCTTGAGTAGTGAACAATTCTGATGAAAATCTGAGAAAGGTTTTGGCATTGTACGCATTCAACCCCCAATATGAAATAGGAATCACCAAGTAGACTATCAAGGAATATCCTATGAAGACATTTACAATGGCAAAAAAAGGACATATTAGAAGGCCAAACAAAAATGAAGCAATTGTTGTCCAATCCAGAGTAAATGCTCCGATATCGAACCCGTTTAGACCTGACCCAAGTTGATGGGCAATGATTGAATCAGAAAAAACCCAACAGACCCATGAGATGCTTTGTAAGGTTTGAAAGAGGTAGCCTGGAAACAAGAACCAACAGAAGCGGCAAACAAGAGCAATCACAAAGAATTTCACTCATGATAAGCGATATTCACCATCTTCATCTTCTTTTTCATGTAATGTCCTGCATATTCACCATCTTTAACTCCTAATTTTTTTGCTGGAGTGTTGAACATGGGGCAACTCATTGACTAAATGAGTAAATATGATGATGAACCATAGGTTATGTGTACATAATCCAAGTAGTTTACCAATGCCCTTGGCTTGTCCAGTGATCTCAGTGTTTAGACCATTCTAACTATGCTACAAGTAAACAACTAAAGCCAATCATTCATATTAGTACTCTATAGTGTGCGTGTTTAGGGAGGCAGGTTGCTCACAGTC
This sequence comes from Bretschneidera sinensis, assembly GCA_023935145.1. NCBI lineage: Eukaryota > Viridiplantae > Streptophyta > Magnoliopsida > Brassicales > Akaniaceae > Bretschneidera > Bretschneidera sinensis. The sequence continues at coordinate 145,464,839 of CM043697.1, forward strand.
TTACTTTACTAGCTCTTCAGTTCAAGGAAACTATGGTGTGGATGGAGGAGGTGACCACGTGTATCGAATCTTTTGTTATTTTAGGTGTATTATCCACTTCTTTGTTATTTTAGTGAAATATTGATCAGTTTCCCGTAAAAATAATAATTATTTAATTGTAAAAAAGAAATTGAAATCAATAAACCAATACTCCCTAGTTCATAGTCAACAAATGCATGATCAAACACACTGTTAAAATCTTAAAATAAAATAAAAAAAATTGTATATTCATACCCTAATGATATTAAACTTAAGTGCAAATTACAAAATCATCACTAAGTTTCAGTCTTAATTACAGTTCACTTCTTTTGTTTGTAACTCAGATGACTCAGCTCCTACCATCAAATGCCCGTTAAGTTAAGATGGAAATGCCTAAATTACACTAATATATGTATGAGTAAATTTAAATGTGGCAAACGAGTTGGATCGAGTCAATCAGGTTGGTGTATCGAGTCTCAAATCATGTCGGGTCGGGTCGGGTCAATAAAATATATATTTATGCTTAATTAAAAAAATATTTTATTTACATATAATAGGATTAAAAGAGTTACATTGTCAAATACTTGAAAATTAATTAATAATAAATCAATACTTAATTTTTTAAATAATATATTTAATTTTTTTTAATGCAACATGCAATGTTATGATTCTTAATCCCAAAATTCAGTCTTAAATGATTTCAGATTACTGGTCTACAAAGTTATTCTCACTAGTAACGTCTTATACCAGATTTTGGAGATTAAAATTCGTATAATCACTTCATTCCATTATATTTTTTAGGACAATTAAAAATAAAATTTTATTGTGACTTAAAGAACAATGAAAAATTTACTATTTTTCTCGGTTTTTTATTTAAAATTAATGAGATTACTCATATTAATATAATGTTGAACCATGCATATCAACACATGTAAATCAATAATTAATTAATTGTTATATAATTTATTTTATTTGACAACTAGTAAATTAATTATTATCCCAATTTTAAAAAGTAAATTGTTTTTTTATAAAAATAAATATATTTTCAAATCATTTAGGTTGGATCATTTTGAATTCGGGTCATATTATTTTGCTGTATTTTCGAGTCGAATTGGGTTTAAACCGAGCCGATCAAAACCGAATCGAGTCATGTCCGATTTTTAGATCGGATCAAATTTTACAACCTCTAGAAAAATCAATCCAGATCACCCTTTGGTACCTAATTACAGCCTCTTTCTTTTTCCTCTTAATTTTGTTTCTCACATTATTTCTCTCCATAATAGCAGCTCTTTATCCTTTACTTCATATTTACAAAATAAATCTCCAATTTTAACGCAAATCCATAATTATCTTTATTCCTATATCGATATCCAGGTCAATGATCTTACCATTATTGAATTTAAAGATGAATTATAGTGTCTAGTCCTTGTTCCTTAGTGACTTAAGAATTTTTCTTTTTCTTAGACCCTATCGAACTTTTGGGTATTTTGTATATAAACAACTCTTCTTAATCATCAATACATTTAAAGTAATAATGTTATTCTTATTTATTCATAGAATCTAATTAACTTGTCATCATTTATAATTCATTATAGATTGATTTAGTGTATTAAGCTACTGCTATATATTTTTTTCTTAAAGCTATTTATCCTAGATGTTTTACATATCAGGGGGAACAAATTGAAAAGCATATTTGTAGCACATAATTGTCCAACCGTATAATCAGGGGTATTTTTGTTATTAAAAATTTCACATCAGTTTTTGGGACAAAAAATAACAGTAAAGGTTGATTTGTAATGTTTTTGAGCGAGCTATCCGGTTTACAAGTGAAAGCATACAAAAGACGTGTAATATATTATTTTTTTTACCTTTTACTTTCCAATAATATTAACCGGCAACTCAGCTGGATGCCATAATACGTAGTACTGTAATTTTTTTTCTAAAAAGAAGTTCGTACGGGCGGTATCATATTTCCAACCCACTTCAATTCGGGATCCTTATACCGTGGAGCGAAATAAGTACTAGTGGGCCTTGCTAAATTCGAAATCTCAACTTTAAATTTGCAAGGTGATGAAAGGAATAGTTATTGTATAAAAATTAAAATCATTCATTTAATTGATTATTATTTTCAGTATAATCATTAAATTAATTTAATACTAATGTAGCAATGTTGTAGAAGATATTATTTGGGTTCATTTGATTCATGAAATAAAATTATAATAAGATAGGATTAGAGTGAACATGATATATAATAAAATGGGATTAGAAAAGTAATACATAAATCTTATAGTTGGTTTATGAGGTTGAAATTAAAGTAAAATAAGAAGTCCAAATACTAAAACACTTTAAGACTATTCATTATCCTTAATAATTATCAATTTTTTTACAAATCCTAAAATTTCACTACTATTATCATTATTATAATATTTATTATCATTATCATTATAATTATTATTTTTATCTTCATAATTATTATTATAATTATAATAATAATTAATATTATCATTGTTATAATCATTATTATTATAGTAACTATTATTATTATATTTAATATCATTCCAATTCTAACTATCATTATAATATTATTACAATTATAAAAATAATATTATTATCATTATTATTAGTATAATACCAATAATTATTGTAATATATTATTAATAATATTATTACAAGAAATTATTATTATTATTATTATTATTATTATTATTCAATGGTATAAATAGCAAAATGAAAAAAAATAATCCCAATCGGTGAGATAGATTTTATTTCATAGGAGAGATAAGAGAAAAAAAATGTGAGACTATGATTAATTTTATCTCACTTTAATCACACGTGAATAATAAATCTCTCAAATCAAACGTGGAATAATTATTCATGTGTGATTAAAACAGTTCAATTCCACTTTAATTCTTTCAATCAAATGGGACTTAAGGTCCCGTTTTGTCAATTGTACCAAACAATATTTTAACTAGAGGATGTATGCCATATCAAATCAATGAAAATACTTTATAATAATATATTTTTAATAATTAAATATTTTAGAGTATTAAAATTTAAAATATAGTATTGCAATAGTAGCGTTTCTCCAATTGCTCCACATTTTCGAAACCGGTTGTCCATTAAAACCTATTAACCATAAGTTGTAGTAAAATTCATGGAACGACTGTTCGCAATGGTGGTTGGATCGAATCCCATTAATCATAAGCTTGGTTTAGAAATTAAGTGTCCTAACTCTATATTTTGGTTTAGTAGTTATTTAAAAAAAAATCCACATGGAATACCAAGTTTTTTTGGGAGTCTCTCCACCTCTTTGGGAAAGGGCTTGTCTTTTGGATGAAGTATTGAAAATGACTTTGCCCAGCAGTCGAGGACATTGACATTTATCCTTTAAAAAAGGGGCATAGACATTTACCTTAACGTCAAAAAAATAGGATGTAGTGAATTTGCATGTCTCTATCACTGATTCCCCAAGCTCCAAATTAACGGCTTGGTTGATATAAATGAATTTATTTTATAATTTTTTTAAAAAATATTACTTTTAATTATTTTTTAAATTCAACGGTAAAACAGTATTAAAGTTCAACTTGCTCACACAATATTACATCTCTATTTTGAGTTAGATAAAAAACAAGTTATTCACGTTTGATTTTTATGCTATAAAGCAATGACATGAATACTTTGCACATTGAGAGAGGTTTGATCCTCCAAAATATTGGTTTTACTTAATATAAAATAAAACATGCAAGATTATTTGTGACATTTTAATTAATACTTTTTTTTTCCTTTTCAGTTTGATAAACGCATTTCACTTGCTTAAAACATATGATCAATTGATAATATTGCTAGAGTTAAAACTATAAATGTCAAAATAAATTCCGTTGAAATGTCGAAAATACCTTTATATTTAATTGAATAAAAAAGATGATTTAATCCTTTATTCTCCATCTCCAAATAATTACAACCTATTTCATCTCTACTAATCCTCTCTTTTTCTCAACTGCAATTTCCAAATCATATCCAAATCCCAAAATTTCTCAAACCCCCTTCTAAAACAGCTACATAATTATAACCAATTCTATGTGAAGAATCCATCATAATTTTAAGTGATCCATAATTGGTGTAGCTAAGGTGGTATTGCTATTTGCTAGTGATTATGTGTGGTTGCATTTGATACAATCAAAACAGCACACTATAATGGTACTTTTTATTCTGTTGTGTTATGTGTACTGGTGTCATGCATTGGCTTCCATGGAGAAGAAAGAAAGAAGAAAAGTAGAATCATCTGTCGCAGAAAAAGGGAGAGAAAGAGAAAAAGAAAAAAAAAAATATACAGTATATTTTTTAATCAATTAAATGCAAAGGTGATTTTGGTCATTTAAAAAAGTGCTTTAGGGTTAATAATATTAGATCTGACAATATCGTTATAGCATTAGAAAATGAAATTATGGAAATGAACCAAAATTAATATTTTCAAAAAGTTCGTAATACATACATACCTGAATAGGGAGATCTGAACAAGGGTACTAGGCCACCACATGTGGGCCGGCTCCACCGCGTACTTCCTTAGAAGCCCAGCCCAACCATATCCCTAGACCTGCACTCCCACAACACAATTAATACATGCCCCATGCAATTAAAGACTCAAAGACCAGCTAGGAACAGATCGATTATCATGCAAACTACTTGAAATTCTCTTCTGTTTGATTGCCAAGAAAACTAAAGCACCCCACCCCAGAAAACGAAAGCAATAAAAAAAATGAAAGTTCCTAATATCAAAAGAAGAAAAAAAAAACTAACATAGTACTCAGTAATAGAAGAAGAATAATAAGAAGATGAAGACCTGGGTGGTGATAATAAGTATCCAACCAGACACGAAATAGATATTTCTCTGATAAAAAGCCTTTATAATAGTCACTATACCAACAGCATAAGCAGGACCGTTCCCAAAAGCACTCCCAGCATTAGCAAATATGGATATAAATACATGTTCCTTCATGTTAAACGTGTTGAATTGGAAGGTTTTTCTTTTTCGTATATTTTCTTCAGAACTGTGTACAATAATATATAGATACATAGGGTAATTTTAGCGAGCTATTCTAGGTTATACAACATCTATGCCTGAAATTGTGGTTGACCCTTGAATCATGGATTTTACATTAAAACATATTCCTATAATTTCTCTATTCTAACAGCTAACGCCAACACTCTCCCTTAAGTTGGTGCATAGATATCTCTTCTGCCCAACTTGTCAAGTGAGTCATAGAAGTTCCTTGTGGACACTGCCTTCGTGAGTATATCCGCCAACTGGTCTTCTGATTTGACAAATAGGAACCAAATAATTTTTTCTTCAAGGTTCTGTTTGATAAAATGTTGATCCACCTCAACATGCTTGGTGTGATCATGTTGGACAGGATTGTGGGAGATGTCAATGGCTGCCTTGTTATCACAAAACAAGTTCATTTTAGAACTAAGAGCAAAGCCAATCCCAGCTAGCAACCTTCTAAGCCAAAGAAGTTCGCAAAGACCTTTAGCCATTCCTCGAAATTCAGCTTCAGCGCTAGATAATGCCACTACTTTTTGCTTCTTGCTTCTCCATGTAATAAGATTGCCTCCTACAAATGTAAAGTAACCCGATGTGGATTTCCTATCAGAAATATTTCCTGCCCAATCAGCGTCCGTATAGCCATCAACATTCAAATGATTATTCTTTGAGAACATAAGCCCTTTTTCAGGAGAGGACTTCAAATAACGAAGAATGCGAATTACAGCATCCATATGGTCTTCACTAGGACGGTGCATGAACTGACTCACTACACTTACAGTGTAAGCAATATCTGGGCGAGTATGAGATAAATAGATAAGCTTATCGACTAACCGTTGATACCTCTCTTCGTCCACTGGCACCTGATCTGTATATTCTCCAAGTATATGATTCAGAACAATTGGAGTATCAGTTGGTTTATACTCTAGTAATCCTACTTTTGACAGCAAGTTTAGTACATATTTTATTTGAGAAAGAAATGTGCCTTGTCTTGACCTAGCTACTTTAATCCCAAGAAAATACTTAAGCCTCCCAGGTTATTCATTTCAAATTCGGTTGACAATTGCTCTTAGAGTTTAGAGATTTCTTCTGCGTCATCCCCTGTAATAATCATGTCATCTACATAGACTATAGAGCTGTCACCTTTCCCAATCGATGTTTTAGGAAGAGTGTATGATCCAAATTGCTTTGTTGAAAGCCATATTTTCTCATAGCCGAACTAAACCGACCAAACCATGCCCGAGGTGATTGTTTTAATCCGTACAATGCTCATTGTAGCTTACATGTAATCTTTGCCTCTGAGGAAGCAGTGTATCCCAGTGGAATGTCCATGTAAACCTCCTCATCGAGATCACCATGGAGGAAGGCATTTTTTACGTCAAGCTGGTGCAATGGCCAATCTAAATTTGCTGCAAGAGATAACAGAACTCTAACAGTATTTAGTTTGGCTACAGGTGAGAAAGTTTCCTGATAATTTATGCCATATGTCTGTGTATACCCCTTTGCCACCAGCCTTGCCTTATATCGATCGATGGATCCATCCGCTTTGTATTTAATGGAGAAAATTGACTTGCACCCCACTGTCTTCTTTTCTTCAGGTAATACGACTAATGCTCATGTTTTATTTTTTTGTAGAGCCTCAAATTCTTCCTTTATAGCTTGAGCCCGTTTTGGATCTGATAAGGCTTCTTAATATTACATAAGAAAAGTGTATGTGCAAATGCTCTGAGAGGTTCAAATAACCTTTGAGTAGACACATAGTTGGCTATCGGATACTTAGATCGTCTTTCTTCTATGTCCAGAGAGTATTGATTTGGTGGCTTGCCATGATTGTGTCTGAAAGGTAGAACATAACTTGTAGATGTATCCATGGAATTAGTATGTAAAGGTGTGGTAGGAGAGCTTACCTCAAGAATATTCTCAAAAGGAGGGTCACCGGGGTCGGGTACTGTGGAGTAGGGGGATTCATCTTCAGATTCCACATTTGTCGATGATACAGGCTCAACTCTTGGATATATATCAACTCCTGAAAAGGTTTGAACATCCTATTCAACCATGTCATTTTCATCATTGATATGTGCTAGATTGTCTTCAACATCCAATCCTTCACCGCCCAACCAATTCTGTTATTCATCTTGGAACTCCCCCTGAAGAGTAAAATTGGATGTCGGTGATGAAAAGAAGGTGTCAGACTCTAGAAAAGTATCATCCATAGTGGTGTAGGTACGTTTGGTGGTGGGATCGAAGCACCGATACCCTTTTTTATGTAAGTCATACCCTAAGAATAGGCACCGGACTGCACATGGATCCAACTTAGTTCGTTGATTCTTATGACGGTGAACAAAAGCAACACAGCCAAAAATTCGAGGAGGAATCATCAAAACAACAGGTAATGGGATATGATTAGAAAGAACCTTTAATGGAGTTTGAAATGTTAAGACTTTTGTAGGCATACGGTTAAGTAAATGCACGACCGTAGCGATAGCATCATTCTAGTAGCGACTAGGCACATGTGCCCCGATCTATAAAGCACATATAGTTTCTAAGATATGTCGGTTCTTCTTTTTGGCAATATGATTTTATTGTGGGGTCTAAGAACACGAGGTCTCATGGAGAAGACCATGACTCTGAAAGTATGCCTGAAATTGCTGATTAACATATTCCTCTTTATTGTCAGAATGAATGATCTGAATCTTAGCAGAAAATTGTGTCTGAACCATGATATGAAAGGATTTGAAAACACCAAATACTTCATCTTTGTGTTTCAGTAAGTAAAGCCATGTCATTCAAGTGCAATCATCGACAAAAATCACAAACCAACGATGACCAAAAGATGTAGTTACAGGGGAAGGTCCCCACACATCAGAATGTATTAAAGCCAAAGGAATCACACTTTTATTCATGCTCACAGGATAAGAAACCCTATGAATCTTGGCTAAAATGCAAGTATTACATTTAAAGTTTGTGTGCATTATATTGGAAAATAAATATGGAAATAATTGCTTCAAATAACCAAATGATGGATGTCCCAAGAGATGGGGCCATAGCCAAATTTGTCTTTCCTTGTTGTTAACTGTATGGTGCATGTGATTGGCTCTGCCCGGACTAAAGTCATCCATATAGTATATTCCCCCCCTCTTAGTACCACACCCAATTATCTGCTTGGTAAGAATATCCTGAAGGAGACAAAAGGTAGAATACATTAATACCACACAATTGAGATCAACAGTAACTTGGCTTACAGACATCAATTTATTGGAAAAAGATGGAACAAGTAAAGTATGAGATGATAAGAGAGAAAAAGATAGAGTCACAGTTCCAGCCCCTATAACCGGATAAGTGACCCCATTAGTATTAGCAACATGACTTCATCTCGGCAGAGTTGTATAAGAGAAATCATTGGAATCAAATATCATGTGGCCTGTAGCCCCAAAGTCAAGAATCCAGTTGTCATCATCATTGTGAGTAGAGCTATGAAGCGTGCTACTGTAATTACCTGGACTATGTGAAGATTCTACTTGGAAAGTGAGGGATAGCGAAGGTTCACCGGTGACCATTACAGCTCTCCCTGTGTTGTCATCAATAACGAGAGCTTCACATTTTTTCCGTGCTTAAAGATCCTGCCACCAATCTAGATATCCATGTAACTTGAAGTAAGTTTCACGGGTATGTTTGGAGTTGCCATAGTGAGTGCATTTCATGCCATTAGATAGAGCCTTAGATTTAGAATATGGATTTGATTTTCCACTGCTCAGAGAAAGAACCCATGTTTTCGGTGGTGTATGATAGTGGCCTGCCTTGATTCCTTTGGATGCCATAACCACTCCAGGAGCCGTATCTGCACTTGATGTCATTACCATCTGCTTGACATCTTCCCGTCAGACATGAGCGTAGGCCTGCTCAACCGTAAGGAATGGTTTTAACTAGAGCACATCACTTCGAGTCTTATATAACCGGTCATCCAATCCATTGAGAAAGATATAAAGTTGATTTGCCTGTAGAATTGAATTGTATTTCTGAATATCACCAGCGCATTCCATTAGGTTAAGACGAGGAAAATCAATTTCTTGCCACAAGCCTTGAAGATCATTGTAATATTTTTCAATGGATACACTAGCTTGTTTCATGCAAGTCACATGACGTCGAAGATCATAAACTTGAGACGTTTCTATCCCATCAAAATAGGTTGTAATAGTAGAATCCTGAACCTATTTTACAATTGGGAAGCGAATAAAATTAGTGATCAAGGAAGAGTCCATTGAATTGATCAGCCATCCCTTTACAATGGCATTTTCAGTTCGCCATCTCCTAAAAGATGGATTGATTTTCAGAGGCTGGGGAAAGTCTTCATTGATATATCCCAACTTGTCTTTGCCAGAGATATACATCTCAACAACTTAGGACCATAAGGCATAATTAGAGCGATCCAACTTGATACCAATTGGATCAGTCAAAGAATCAACAAGCGGTGGGTGTGGTGAAGTCTGGGATCTGGTCAAGACTTCTGTCATCTTGGTCGTCAGGTTGGTAAGAATTGATTCGGTCTGGGGGTTGAGTTGTTGCATCAGATCAGTGGATTCCACCATGGATTCCATGCGGTTTGAGTTTTTTTTGGTCATGAGGTGGGTTGAACAGAGGTCTTAAGAACCCGCTCTGATACCATGTTGAATTGGAAGGTTTTTCTTTTTTCGTCTTTTTTCTTTAAAACTGAGTACAATGATATATAGATATAGAGAGGAATTTTAGGGAGCTATTCTAGGCTATACAACATCTATGCCTGAAATTGTGGTTCACCCTTGAAGTATGGGATTTTATATTAAAATAAATTCCTATAATTTCTCTATTTTAACAGCTCACGCCAACAAAACGAACCCGGGTTAAGTGTAAACTCTTTAGACCCCATACCTGGTATACGGAACTTGTTCGCAGGGAGAACAGATGCCATGAACCATCCGATTGGGAAGGTGGCCACTTGAACGGTGATTAAGGTGATGATGAGAGGCTCTTTGTGATAAGAGAAGAACTAGTTCAAGAAGAAGAGAAGAGTTCATGAGAGCAAACCCAAGAACCACATGCAAAAGGTCCATACTGGGAGTGGTGGGTCATCGGTGATAGTGCTTCTATTTCCACAGTAGTTCCCATTAAAAGATCGGTTAAGAGAAAGAAAGTGAATTAATGTAGTTGCCCGCTAGTTGGGGTCTAATTATTATGTTAATTTTGAGAGGTAGTTTGCTTAATTATCCCATTTGTGTCATTTTCACTTCGTGTGAATGTGAGAGAGAGAAAGAGAGAGAGTTGAGAGAATTTAGCTATTATTTTGGTTTCCACCACGAGAAATTTTTTGTTTGCATTCATTGCTTGCCCCATTTATATGCATATATATGATGCATCACTGTCATTTAAATAAACTTAATTCAAGTGATGGACATGATACACTCGATGGAAATGAAAGTCAATCTAGTAATGGTGTTTAGAGGTACACATTGGAGAAATTATTTTATTACATTTGACTCCAAATTGGGCGGGACTTAATTGCTGTGAATGGTATGATTGGTTTAGCCTTGTAAGTGGTAAATTGACAAGAGATGACTCTGCAAAAAGAGAAGTTATTATATGCAATCGCCCACTTATTACTCGATCTGATTTGCATCGAAATCACGAGTTTTTCGCAGGTTAGATGGCACGATTATTACTCATTTACGATCGAGAATAGTCCTGATGATCACAACCACATCCTAATACTGAGTGTTTCATGTGCACTGGAAGTACGTGCATGCCCACGCGTGAATTCCTTGTAGATTCATGTATCGATATCCGACAAAAGATACTGATTTTAAGAATCTCCAAAAATAAAAAAGAGAAAGGAAAAAAGATGATTGAGTCCCCAAGCCGGCATAAACTGCTTTTCCAATTTGGTAAGTGATATGAATAAATTTGGAAATAGAAAGAGAGAGTGGGATTCTTTGGGTTAGTAACTACATATTCTTTATTCCAGTTGTTCTATAACATTTATAGCCTTACATCACAAGAAGGATGTAACCACAAAGCTAAAAATTAGGAAAAAACAACTATCACTCACGCTGAAGATTAGTACAATTGAGTTTATTCAGCTAATAGGCTAAAACAAAGTAAAACAAACTTAACCAAGTCTAGTTTGACCCTATCCACTCCACTTTGCCACTTTACCATTTCAATTCGTGCTGCTCTGCATGGTATGCATACAAAGTGGATCAGATTATTCCCCCTCACTTAAGGATCCTTGTCCACAAGGATGAAATCAGGATAGGACTTAGTAAAATGCCACTCATTTTCCCAAGTTGCATCTTCAGCTAGAGTACCTACCCATTTCACCAAGATTTTGAACTTGGGATGATATTTATCATTGCAGATCACACACTGATCTAAAACAGCTTCAAGTTGTGGAATGATGGTTGAAGTATCTGAGATTGGTTGAAGTTAGGTAGAAGTAAGTGTGATTGGTCCCAAATGCTTCCGTAACAAACTGATATGGAACACATTATGGATTTGAGAGACAGGAGGCAGAGCCAATCTATAAGCCATCGAACCAACTTTTTCCATGATTCAGTATGGACTAAAGAAACATAGGGCAAGCTTTACAGAGCCTCGAAAAGCCACTGAGGTCTGTCGATATGGCTACAGTTTCAAGTACATATAATCTCCAATGAAAAAAGAAACCTCATACCAGTGTTGGTCTACTTGACATTTCATCTGATCTCGAGCTAGCATCTCGGTCACGCAAGCACTTATCCACCGCTTGTACACAGGAAGTGCTTGGTATGTAAGCCAGTAAACTTGGAGGCAGAATACCATAAACTGCCTTGAAGGGTGTCATTTTGGTGTAGGAATGAATTGATGTGTTGTAGCTAAACTCAACTCAAGAAATTCATTCGAGCTATTTTCGTGGTTGGTCACCTGCAAAACATCGTAAATACTGCTTTAAAGTGTGATTTACAACTTCCATTTGGCCGTCTGATTGTGGATGGTAACTCGAACTTATGCACAACTTGGTGCCCTGCAACTGGAACAGTGCTCACCAAAAAGAGCTGATAAATACCTTGTCCTGATCACCAACAATTGACGTCAGAATGCCATGGAAGCGAACCACATTAGCGATAAATGCCTTGGCGACAGCCATGGCGGTAAACAGGTGTTTCAAGGCCACAAAGTGAGCATACTTTGTCAATCGATCGACGATTACCATGATGATAGTATAACCATTTGAATATAGTAACCCTTTAATAAAGTCCATCGAAACGTCGGTCCATACTCAAGTAGGAACTGGCAACGTCTGAAGCAACCCGGTTGGGCTCATACAATCAGTTTTGAACCTTTGACTTACATTACATTGTTGCAAAAAATCCTTCACCGTCCGGCACATATTAAACCAAAAGAAGTTGTGCTTTATGCGGGAGAGGGTTTTATGAAACCCAAAATGACCATCAATTGAAGATGAATGGCAGTCAACTATTACTTTTGGAATCACGGTTGAGGTGGGACTTAAATACACTTTGTCTCGTTTGAACTACACTCCATCTCATTGGAGCAGCTAGTGGTTTGGTTGGGATGGACTTCTGTTAATCAAGTCTTCATAAAATGAGTCTTGTTGGACTTCTTGTTGAAGAATTGGCCACCAATCTGCATGTGGCATAGAAATTCAAATTCAACCGTACGTGACAAAGAATTTGCACCTTGATTTTCAAGCCCCTTTTTATACTCAATTTCATAATCATAGCCAAGTATCTTTGGCAGCCATCGGGTTTGTGCCGATGTCGTAATTCATTGCTCTAGCAGGTACTTGAGACTCTTTTGGTCGGTGCGAACTGTGAATGGTTTCCCAAGCAGATATGGTGTCCATTTCTTGATTGATTTGACGATAGTGAACATCTCCTTCTCGTAGGTGGACAATGCCAAGGCCAAGCCTTTTAATGCCTCACTAAAATAAGCCGCATGTCGATTTTGCTGGGAAAGGATTGCATCAATTCAGATTCCGCTTGCGTTGTAATCAATCACGAATCGTTGAGAAAAATCTGGAAGACATAAAATCGATGGTGAAGTCAATGCCTCTTTCAATTGTTTGAAGGCCACCTCTGCTGCCTCATTCCATTGAAATCCATCATTGCTTAAGAGTCGGGTTAAAAGAGCCGCTATACACCCAAAAATACGGATAAAATTCCGGTAATAACCTGCTAAACCGAGGAATCCGTGGACACCTTTCACCGTTATCGGAATAGGCCACTAAAAAATAGCTTGTATTTTGGTTGGGTCTATTGCCACGCCTTGCTCTGAAATAATGTGACCCAAGTATTCGACCTGTGAAACACCGAATTGACATTTCGATTATTTTGCAAACAATTTGTTAGTTGATAGGATTTTTAAAACAATTTGTAAATGTGTGAAATGGTCGTCCCATGATTTTGAATACACCAGAATATCGTCGAAATTGACCAAGATAAATTTCCGGAGATAGGGATGGGAGAGGTCGTTTATGACATTCTAGAAGGTTGCGGGCGCATTTGTGAGGCCAAATGGCATCACTATAAACTCTTAGTGCCCTTTGTGTGTCCTGAAAGCTGTTTTCGGAATGTCTTCTTCTTTCACTCGAATTTGGTGGTATCTAGACCGTAAATTTTGGAGCAAAACTTAGCTCCGTGAAACTCATCCAACATTTTGTTGATCACAGGAATTAGATACTTATCTTTGACCATTATGACATTTAGGGCTCGGTACTCCACACAAAATCACCAAATTTCGTCCACTTTCTTCACTAATATAACCAACGACGAGAAAGAACTATTACTAGGCCTTATCAACCCAGATTGCAAATGCTCTGTTACCATCTTCTTGATCTCAGTTTTCTGATAATAAGAGTATTGATATGGCCTCACACTCACAGGTTCCGTGTTTAGTTGCAATGGAATTTAGTGGCCATGTGTCTGCTTTGGAGGCAAGCTGGTGGGTGGCTGAAATACATGAGAGAATTAAGCTAGGAGGCGGCTTATCTCTGGTGAACACGAGTTCTGTTGGCTACTGCTATTGAAAGAAATTATTTGAAAAAAAAATCCAGTGCCGTGTAATCCATTAAGCTCATTGTCAGTTAAGGCTTCAATGCCAGCATGTCCCAATCCTTGGAAGGTGTAGGAAACCCCTTCAACTTTGAAGGTCATGGTTAGTTGCTTGTAATCCATCTCGATGGTTCTGAGAGCTCCAAGCTATTGTACTCTCAATACCAACTAGCATTCTGCGACAGGAAGAATGTAGTAGTCCGCTATGACTGAATAACCTTGAATGGTGAGTGTGAGCGCTCGGCACTGCCCAACACATTCTATTTTTTTTTTTGTTTACGACCATAACTTGAAATTTCTTGTCTCGAACCACTAGCAACCCGAGCTTAGAAACAATGGTCTGGTCGATGAAGTTATGAGTGCTGTTGTCGTCTATTAACATTGTTACATTCTTGTTTTTTAGCTTATCCAGGACACGTATTGTTTGTGGATGCTCCGTACCTGCAATTGCATGAAAAAAAATCTCAGGTATAGCTTCATGATTCTCTGGTTCTTGTTGAATATTGTCGACCTCATCAATGCCCAAATAGGGTGAATCTTCTATCATAAATAATTGCGGTCGTTCGCAATGATGGCCTGGAGCGAACTTCTCATCATAATAATAGCATAACCCTTTCTCTTGAAGTTCTCGTGGCTCATGATTGGTGATTCGACGGAATGTTGCTGGTGGAGTATTTGAGCTTTGGTTCATGCACTGGTTTGGGGGGGGGGGGGTCCTAGCACACCAGTTGTTGGGTTGGGGGATGCCTTATGAGTTACTAAAGCTGACTGTGGGCGAATTTGTTGGTTGGATTGTCTTTGTAATTGGTTTTGTTCCTCAATTAGCTGAGCCATTCCTATCGTTTCCGCCAGGGTACCGGGTTTTTAAATTTTTACGTCTAGATGAATGTCGTCCCGGAGTCCTGCAACAAATTAACCAATTAGAAAATTTTCGAGCAAGCCATCAACTTGGTGGGAGAGCTTTTCGAAGGCTTCTTGTTAGGCTGCCACGGTAGAGGTTTGTCTAAGGCGGGTTAAGGCTTCCGATGATTCCTCGTAATCGATTGGACCAAAACGGAGTAGTACAGCTTTGATGAACTCTCCCCATGTGAGTGGTCCGCGAAATTTCGTCAACCACCTGTGCCACTGCAGAGCAATGCCTTCTAAATGGAAGGAGGCTAATTAAACTTGTTGATCAGGTACAATATTTTTGAAATCAAAGTATTGTTCTGCCTTGTAGATCCAGCCAGTTGGATCTTCGCCGTTGAACTTTGGGAAGGATAATTTGAGCTGTTGATGGGGGCGATCACGAGAAGTATCTCCAGGAGCAAATAGGTTGGTTTCGGAATGGCTAATGTCTGGGCTACGTGAGTGTCGAAGAGATTGAAGCTCGGTTAACACCGTTTGTAGGGCAGCATTAACTTGATCGAAACTTAATTCGTGTCGTGCTATGATTCATTAACATCAGTACGAAATTCTGCATTCGTTTTGCCACGAGTGTCCATGGTCGAACCGCGCTCTGAAACCATGATTAAATTTGGATAGAGAAGAAGAAGCTGAGTCGGGAGGAAGAGAGAGTGGGATTCCTGGATTAATAACTGCATAATCTTTATTCCAGTCATTCTGCAACATTTATAGCTTTACATCACAAGGAGGATATAACCACACAGCTGAAAACTAGGAAAAAAAAAACAACTACCACTCACGCTGAAGATAAGCACAATTGAGTTTATTCAGCTAATAAGCTAAAACAAAGTAAAACAAACTTGACCAAGTCTAGTTTGACCCTATCCACTCCACTTTGCCACTTTGCCATTTCACTTCGTGCTGCTCTGAATGGTATGCATTCAAAGTGGCACATATCAGTAAGTTTATACACGAAATTAAAGCCCAATTTGGACTTTGCCTTTGCCGTTCATCTCTATGTGTGTATGTATGGGCAACTGGGTAAGGTTACGTTGCGTTAAAACACACACTCAACTCTGTAGACTGTAGTTAACAAATGGAGCTTATAAAATTTGGGCCTTTCTTTTACTAATGAGCCCATCTTCTGTTCTCACAAGCCCACATTAGAAAACGCTGTCGTTCCAAATGCCATAAGCTGATCAGGGTCAGCATCCCTGGCCCTTCGTCTGCTAACTGCTCATCTATTTGACGCCGTCGTTTGTTGCTTACGTCGTTACATGACAAGTGACGTTACACCCTTAGCTACCAACAACCATTTTCTGTGATTTTTTTAATCAAATCAAACTACCTCACTCCACCAACCCACTCACTAATAACGGAGCCGCCTACCAAGCGAAATCCAAAGCAAAGAGGAAAAAAAAAAGTCTCATACAGAGCGAGAGAGAGAGAGAGAGAGAGAGAGGCAACTATGGCATTGGCTCTTCGCATACTCTCCTCTTCTCTCAAGAAGCCAATTTCACCATTCGTTAACGGGGGTTCCCTCTATTTCATGGTCCTTCTATTCTCTTGATCTTTTGAACTCTTTTTACTTAGACAGTGCTTGTTTACTTCTTCATTCTATTCTCTTGATTTTTTCAATAAACTATTTGGCTTCTTATTTTGATCTGTATGTGCAGTCCTCTTTGCCAGACGAAGCAATACAAGAAGCAGGGAAAGGTCGTGCCACTGTAAGCCAATATTCATTTCTTTTGAAATCTAATTTTATATCGGAAAAATCATTTTGTTTTTGCTGGTATTTAGATCTACGATTATTAGAAGTAAATTGGTATGCGATTGTATTTAATTTAAGCTAAGAAAATTAAAATTTTGATTTCAGTGGATAAAGCAACTGAATGCTCCACTTGGAGAAAGCGATCCCGAAATTGCTGACATCATCGAACTCGAGAAAGCTAGGCAATGGAAGGTAGTTTATTTACAAAATCATTACCTTACTTCTTTATTAGTACCTTTTTTTTCAAATTAACATTGGAACAATAACTGTTCAAATTTTAATTTCCTAATGGATGCTACTTGGTTTCGTGAAATCCCCATGGTGATTTGGATGAAACTGAAGCTTCAAGTAATAATTTGAAGATTTGATTTTTCGATTTTTGGAATACCTAGGGGCTTGAACTTATACCTTCAGAGAACTTCACGTCAGTCTCAGTGATGCAAGCGGTTGGGTCTGTAATGACGAACAAATACAGCGAAGGATACCCCGGTGCAAGATACTACGGAGGAAACGAGTATGAGGATATAATTTTCCTTCTATATGACATATTTTTTTATGTAATATCAACTACAATTCATATTTTAATATGTGTGGCATCTGATGTTTGTTAGGGAGGATTTAGACATTGATGTTATAGCAGTTGTTGTTTGCTCCACTAAAGATAAAAGAGCGCTAGTTTTTAGTACAAGTTGTTTATTTATATAGCAAGCTAGCCATGTTCATTTGTAACTTTTACGGTTTACAGTTCTCTCCCCCTCTTTAGTCATTTTCGCATTGTTACGTTTTGAGACCAATTTATGATATGTTGTCATTGTTGTCATTCATACTTGTAAAAAAAATTATATGCAGCCATTTATTTATGATTATGTAATCTTTGAACTTATTATTCAACTAGGTACATTGACATGGCCGAGTCCTTATGCCAAAAGCGTGCATTAGAAGCATTTCAGTTAGATCCAGCAAAATGGGGAGGTAAATCATAAATGAATCATGCATATGATTTATATTTGTCAATGCTATGTTTTTATACATTTGATTTTATCTTATTGATCTGTATTTCATGCCATCCTTATTTGCCTTATCTGGCCTTTTACGCACTTGTTTTACATTTTATAGGTTTGTAGATGTGGTGATGTTACTATTTATTAAAGTTTGGTTTGAGCTTTCTCTAACTTTAATGGAGCACCTTTCTCAGCAAGGAGATACCTATATTGTTGATTATATTACTGTTAAGCTATAATCGTTTACAAATAAATAACAGTTTTGATTTTGTATTACATTTGACTGAGTCCCAAAAATTTAGCCCTTTACTATTGTTCTTTTTAATTGAATAGTATTAAGAGTGACTCTTAGTGTATGCTTTAGCAATTGTAAACTTCTGGATGTTACTCATAGGAGGAACTGTTGTAAAACACGGAGGGGACACGTTATGCAGGAATCTTATTTAGTGTCCCAACTCCCAAGCAAGCTGATTATTTATTTACTAGAGACAGATTAGCTGGTACATTAGAAAAGGTATCTGATTTGCCGTTTCCTTTACAGATTTATTTTTAATGCAATATTTCTCAACCAGCTGGCTAAAGTGGTCTTTTTCATAATTTTACATTACAAAAATAAAATTATGGATTTTTTAGACTCTCATTGTGGTTTTAGCTTGTAATTTGATTACTTTAATGGTTCAGAAGAAAATTTGATATTAATGATGGGGTGTTTTTGGAAAATTGCAGTACATATTTGGTTCTGTTTCTTTTGAGGACTAATGAAATGCTTGGAAGGCTTGTTAAGAAATCCTTGTGGAGAGTGTAATATCGTTGTGGTTTAATATTTGTTCTTACCTCACAACAGCCTGCACACATTGGATAGGGGACCAAACATTTTGAAAATGTCTGTTATGTTTTCTTTTATGAGCGAAAATGTCAGTTCATGTTCAATGCTTAATTGTGTATTTTTCTGAATGATCTATCTATTTCATTTAAGAATGCAAAGAGACATGCATATTGAACACCGGCATCATTAAAGGCAATACATATCTTATTTTTTGCAGTCAACGTGCAGTCACTATCTGGATCCCCTGCTAACTTCCAAGTTTATACTGCATTATTGAAACCTCATGAAAGAATCATGGCGCTTGATCTACCTCATGGTGGGCATCTTTCACATGGTTACCAGGTGCTTATTACTCTCTTAGATAACTTTTCTCAACCAAACTTGGTTGGTACTTGTCCTGCTCTTTGTATTTAAGTAGGTAAGCTCTCAAACAGTTATGGCATTAATGTATTTTACCACATTCACCCAAAATCCTGCCATTTAAGAGGGGTCCCTAATATAAACAAGTTTCGGAACACCCTGTTATCTCATGAGCAGAATACTTCTGTAAAATGTTTGAAATTGAATTTGTTCTTATGAATCATAGTGCTTTTGATATCTGCACACAGGACATGATTGCAGATCTTATTATTTTCTATGATAATACAGTTTGTTTAATATGAATATATTCACAAGGCATCTATCATTTTGTTGCCCTTGCATAGACTGACACGAAGAAGATATCTGCTGTGTCCATATTCTTTGAGACAATGCCATATAGATTGGACGAGAACACTGGTTATATTGATTACGAACAGGTAACTGTCTTTTTCTATCTTTGATGAAGTTCTCCTTTCAATTGAAGCTGATTCACATTTCATATGCTACTATTTTTACCTAAGGTCAATGATATGTTTCCCCATATTTAAATTTGGCTAAGGTTATTCATCCTCTTTGTTTGTCCAAAATATACTACGGCAATGCCAGGAGGGGGGTGAATTGGGTATTAAAAATTTTTCAATTTTTTTTTGCAATCTCAAATATCAAAATATATGTGGAATTAAATCAAATCAATCTTTCTAAATTACTAGCATAAATATGAGAGAGTTTATTGTTTAATATCGAATAGATAATTGAATTATAAAATAATTAAGCAATCAATCTCATTTACTTGAACAATAAATAATTCTAAGCAAGTAATTACGGAGATAGAGTTAGAGAGATGCAAACACGATTTATAGTGGTTTGACAATATCGAAAATTCTTCCGACCCTACGTCAACTCTCGTCAAGGATTCTCTTGAAGCTTTCCACTAACCAAGACACTTATATGGGTGTTACTTAAACCGTTTCAAACAACTTATGGGTGTTGTTTTCACCATTACAAGAATTTCTTCTTCAAGTGTTTTATATTCAAACACTTCCAAGAATTATACACACTCTTACAAACAAGAGTTATAACAAATTCTTTACAAACAAGGTTGTAGGAATGAGAAGTTTGAAACAAGAGAGAGTGTACAATAAATGCTTTTAGTTCAGAAAGTTTCTCTCTCTAAAGCTTAAAACTCAACAATGGCTCAAGAATAAAATTGAAAGCTTGATTCTTGCAATAAATATTTTTCATGGTGTTCAAAATTGTTGTTGAGGCTTGTAATGGCTGGGTATTTATAGCAAAAACTCCAAACAGCCAATTCAAATACAATATGACTGTTTGAGCATTAAATGCAGCTGATTTGCGCAAGACTTTATGCAAAATAGCCGTTACTGGACTTGGTTTAGTTAACTACAACCTTTTGAGAATAAGAACTAAACAGCAGGAAGGTCTTGTAGTCGACTACAGCTTTGTTTGAATCCAAAAAAGACCTTGTAGTCGACTACAGCAAGGTTCTGTGTCTTTTTTGTAGACCCTGTACTCAACTAAGCAGTGTGTAGTCGACTACAAAAATCTGTAGTTGGCTATACCAAGTGGTGTAGTCGACTACAGAATTCTGTAGTTGGCTACTGTTCTCTGCAGTTAACTATGGCCTGAATAAAAACTTTGTTTTTGCTTAAAATCATTTAAAAAATTTTAATCTTTGAGTCATAATCGATCTAAGAGCATAGAGAGATATGAACAAAGAATTTAATCTTTACTAGACTAATAATCTCTTATATTGATCGTGCATTTCTTCTAACATACGTTCCTTTATCCTTAAGATCGAAATAGACTGTGATTGCACTTCAATTATTCTCTTTGAATTTGATTTTTTGGAGAGCTTTTTGATCTTTGAGATCATCAACTTTGATTCATTAATTTGTACAATCTTGATCTCATTTGAGATATAAGCACTATTAACAATCTGTATCGCTTAAGTAATATTCATTAGTTTTTAATCAAAATTTTTGTTACTATCAAAATCATTCAGGGTCGACAGACACTTAGTCAACACTCTCAAATAGGAATCATGGGCTGCTTCCCTTATTGGCTCCTTGGTCTGTTAGTGCATAAGAATGCCTTCAGGTCACGGGCTTGAGTTGTAGCTGAGAGAGTGAAATGAGACAAGACAGGAACATGAATTAAAATAGGAATCATGGTTGTTTGTTCTATACTTTACCAAAGATATTAACAAATTACTCAAAAATTAAACATAAATGAAAATAGATTGTGGGAAACTACATACATAATCGAGATTATTGCTTCTGCTTTTCACAACGCTTTTGCAGCTGATTGAAATGTTATGTGATTTTTACTTTTCTGCTGATATATAACTTAATCATTCATCTGCATATAATCAACATCACTGTATGTCAAAATGTCAGAATTTCTTTTAGTAACAGACTTTGCATGAGTGATGAGACATCTGTCATGGAATGTATTAAACTTAGCTTTCATAGTATAAGCCCCTAACTGTTGTGATCTTTTAGTGATTTACAATGTTAAAGCATTTCTATTTGAATGTTTCTAACTCAAGTTGTTATTATGGCTTGATAAGCAATAATAATTGTCTTCTCAGTTGTTAGGTTTTTTTTTTATCTTGGTTAAGGAGCTTTCGATTCTCTGAATTTTATGTGTTCTTGGACAGTGTGCTTTCGGACATGTTTATATTAAAAGTTGATTTATTTGAATAACATTGTTTGCAGTTGGAGATAAGTGCCACACTATTCAGACCAAAACTTATAGTTGCTGGTGCAAGTGCTTATGCTCGTCTTTATGATTATGCACGTATTCGCAAGGTAAAACTCCCCTTGCTGGAATGTAACTAGGGCAAAACTTAGATAGAGTTCCTTACATAAAATTTTTTAAAAATAAAATCGAAGATCAGACTTTACAATTCAATAAAACTCAAACAATAGAATAAATACATTAAATTTCAGTAAAAAATTATTACTTTAGTGTATGATTTAACCCATATTTCACCAATGATTCAAGACTTGTTAAATTTTGTATAAAAACTAGAGTTAGATCATAGGTTAAAATTTATCAAAACATGTTGATTTTTTGTAAATATTAAATTCTCGTGAATATATTTTAGTAATAGGTCACGATCATTAATTTTATTGTTGTAGACATGAAAATTTTAAAGAGAACTTCATGTAAGAAACTTCATATAAGTTTTGCCCATGTAACTATTGGGGTGATTGTTATCACATTTAACTGATTTCTTAGGATACTCTGTTTAGGAGTTATGACTCTAATTCTGATCGATTTGCAGGTCTGTGACAAACAAAAAGCAATTTTGTTGGCTGATATGGCACACATTAGTGGGTTGGTTGCCGCGGGTGTTATTCCTTCTCCATTTGAATATGCAGATATTGTGACAACCACAACGCACAAGTCCCTCCGTGGTCCACGTGGGGCTATGATCTTCTTCAGGAAGGGAGTAAAAGAAATCAACAAACAAGGGCAAGAAGTGAGTCCCAAATTTTTCACTAGAAAAAAGGGGGAACATATAATGGACAGTAGAGAAAAATAGTTGCTTCTGCTTCTGTTAGAATATGTGCGCATTGGTGTTCATGTTGGTTATTGGCTTACTGCTGCTTGCATGTGATTATTTATTCCAGTCATTTGTATTTTCCTTTCGTACTGATAAAATAGTATCCAAAGTGCAGTGCCTAGATTAAGTTACACAATGGTTGAGTTCCATCCTGCAGGTGATGTATGACTACCAAGACAAAATTAACCAGGCCGTCTTTCCTGGATTGCAAGGTGGTCCGCACAATCACACTATAGCTGGTTTGGCAGTTGCACTGAAGCAGGTTTGTATATTTTTTTGTTATCATTTGTGTTTAGCAAAAGGAAAATACAGTAACATCTGGTTCTACTTCATGCATGTTTTTGGCATCTTATAGTTTTGCCAGTTAATGCAGTTTCTAGAATCAATTTGGCCAAGTTCATATTTATTTGGTTGAATACAGGTCAAAACACCTGAATACAAGGCCTATCAAGAACAAGTTCTCAGTAATTGCTCAACATTTGCTCAGGTGCGAATGGGTGCCTTCTCAACATGTATTCATTAAGTTGGCTACTTCGCTTATATGCACTTTTTATTCTTTGCCACTTCGAACAAGTTGTTTGTGTATGTCATTATCTCATTCTTATCCATCTGAGAGATTTCTCTGATAATTCACTTCCAAGACCACCATATACGCAGAGTTTGCTAGAGAGAGGATATGAACTGGTGTCTGGTGGAACTGAGAACCATTTGGTTTTGGTGAATTTAAGAAACAAGGTACATGATCATTCCTTTCTCTTCCAGTTGCTTTATTTTGTAAGCATCTAGGACTATGCTGAAGATGTAAGGACGTGTAGGTCAGAATCCTCGAGAATTCATTTGACTTGTTAAAGAGAATTTTACTTAAATACCTGAGTCAGCATGAAAAAGTTACTAATGACATTCAAAGTAAGCTTTCTTTCATGTATCACATTAGAGCAATGGGGCAGGGAAGTTTTCAACCCTGCTGCTGATCAGAGTTCCACAGGTTGTAATGTATGTGAACTATTTTCAATGCTTAAAAATTTATTTGTCTTACCGCACAAAAAGGAAATTTATTTTGCTGAAATTATAAGAACTCATTGTATTATTGAACTTACTGTTCATATCTTCAAGATGCATCACAAACATTTTACGGCATGACAAAGGGAATCTGTTTCTGCACTTCATTTTGGGAACTTTGTTTGACAGGGTATTGATGGATCAAGAGTGGAAAAGGTTTTGGAATCAGTTCATATTGCAGCCAATAAAAATACTGTTCCTGGGGATGTGTCTGCCATGGTTCCTGGTGGCATCCGTATGGGTATGGCCTCCCTCCTTTGATCAGTTTTGCTCCTGCCAATTGTGAGCTAAGCGCTTCAATTTTATGAATTTCTTCTTCCCTGGTGCTTCAGGAACCCCGGCTCTCACCTCTAGAGGTTTTATTGAGGAAGATTTTGTGAAAGTAGCTGAGTTCTTCGATGCAGCTGTGAAGTTGGCCTTGAAGATCAAGGCTGACTCCAAAGGTCCTCTGCTTTCATCTTGTTGATATAAATCAGTTTTTGTATATTCTGTAATGATTTATCAAAAAAAAGGGTTAAAGAAATTGCACGTTGCAATATATGGTTAGGGGTCTTAGCTGCCACAATTGTATGCTCATGTCACTTACCTCATACTACTATTATGAATCCAGGAACGAAGTTGAAGGATTTTGTAGCAACTCTGCAGTCAAATGCACAAATTCAATCTGAAATTGCAAAGCTCCGACATGAGGTTGAGGAGTATGCAAAACAATTTCCAACTGTTGGTTTTGAGAAAGAGACAATGAAATACAAGGACTAAAGCCACTCTTTTATCGTGCAAGGTATCTCCTGTGGATTTTTTTTACCAAATGTTAACTGAGCTTGCCATTTGTTCTTGGATGAAAACTGTAGAAAATATACAAATTGTTTAAACTTATTAAACATACTACACAATATCATTGATGGTAAGATTTTAGCTGTATATTTCGTATGTCTACTAACATGCCACAATATATTTTTGTACCATTGACACAATGCACTTTTGTTTATTGCCACTTGTATTCCTTTGTTTTATTCTGATGCACATGTAACTGAAGAGATGTTTATAAAATTTGTGGCAAAAGTTGAAAGTAAAAACATGAAATGTGCTCTGTATTTTACAACTTAAGCTTGTCATATTAATCATTCTCGTGTTTAAACTGTTTCTGCAGGTTGTCTGCCTCCAGAACTTTTGATGTCAATATGAACCTGTCAGCCAATTTGTGATCTTTCAGACAACAAATATCTATTCAAACTCTCTTTTCAGGGTGCATCCATGGTTGGAGTCTTTGAAGAAGAGATGAGGGATTTTTTTTTAAAATGTGAGGCGCATGTTTCATAAATTAAATCTAAATGTATAATATTATTTGATCTTTTGCAATTTGCTATCTTTGATATTAATTTTTTTTTTTTAAAATTCAAGGGCATGATTGATTTGTTTTATATTGACCTATTTCATATGGGTTTTTTTTTTTTTTTTTTTTTTTTTTTTTTGTCTTAGATGAAATAAATTTGTGTTCCGTCAATACCTACTAGAAACTTGATTACTTTTGAGATTAAATAAAACCCGTGGATGATGATCAAGCACCCCAGTATGACAATAATGGCGGCTAGTAAAGTTGTGTGTTAAGTTAAAAATAAACACGAATTCTCAGTA
Organism: Bretschneidera sinensis; assembly: GCA_023935145.1. Taxonomy (NCBI): domain Eukaryota; kingdom Viridiplantae; phylum Streptophyta; class Magnoliopsida; order Brassicales; family Akaniaceae; genus Bretschneidera; species Bretschneidera sinensis. Next base: position 145,490,110 of record CM043697.1, read on the forward strand.
GACTAATTACAATTCTTTCACTAGTTCATAATAGTTGAACACTGCAACAACTAATTTGTTATGCTAACAATAGGCTTGAACTGGCTTGAATATTCACGTCATTGTTTTATTTTTTTATTTTGAGAAATGAAGGAAACGATAACATCAATAAGAACCAGCCTACTAGTGTACATGTTAAAAGGAAGCGTCCTTAGCAAAGCTATGGGATTCCTTGACCAGAGATCTGTCAACTTTTCTGATTAAGTATTAGTTAAAAACAGTCCCGCATGCCAATAATATCATACTAACATGTTAGGGCTTCACTAGCAGCATCATGGAAACAAAAAATTGTTGTCGTACTTGAGGCTCTTGGAGCACAAGTAGATGACCTTAACTCCTGGTTTTGATTGACTGGAATGAGAGAAAATAATAGTAGAAAAAATGAGGGATACACGTACTTTTTGTTTGAGTCTTTTTAATGATAATGAGAGATACGGGATGTAGCCCTCTAAATTTGGAGAGATACTCATATCATTTATCCTCCCCCTCCATCTAAACATACAACATGAAGGAGCAAGTTGTCTCCAAGATATTTTCCCTCGTAACAGTAACACTACTCAAACTAAAACTAAGAAGTCAATGAGAATAATAAAAAAAAAATAACTTGACTGTGGTTTTATTGGTAGGAGTATTTTGAGTATCTTTAGATCACATGAATTCTATAAATTCTATAGAGTTAATTTACTATTCATATATTGTCATGTTTTGAAAATTGATAAATTATAGAATTCATTTGTAAATAAATTCACTATATAATTAAATTAGTTTTTACAGATTTTATCAAAATTGATATAATTTACAAATAAATTTTACAAAATAAAAAGCAAATAAAGTTAGAATTACTTTCTAAGCTTTCACTCAAGCTTCCAAGTGAATTGTCATGTGTGTTAGAGGTGCCCAAACCTATGGCCAACAATCCATGTGGCGCCAACATGGCAATTACATCAAATTTCTATGTCTTCCAAATCACTGTCTCACATATTATCCCGTCAAAGATGATGTGACTTGAGATCCACTTGTACAATAAAAATAAGTAAGAGATGAGGGAATGAGTGTTTATGAAAATACAACAACATATAGATAAGCTTACACTTGCATACCTTAACTCTTTTGAGGTTGATTTACCTTATCTCAACAAACTATTGTTTTTGGCTTGTAAGTTTTGATCTTCTTTTGCCCATCTCCTTTCTCGTCTCTCGGATGTTGGATGTTTTGACTTTGGAATGCATATAGTCATCTTGGTCCTTGTTTCATTGGGTCCTTCGTGTTTGATTGGTACGTCAAGTCAATTTAACCTTAACATGTGTATTGCCATGTTAGGCTTTTATTTGGCCTTAATAGACTTTTATGTTTTATTAGTTTTACTGGGTTTATCATGTTAGTTTTGTTTCAATGAATTTTATCATTTAAGCTTATTATGTTAGTTTTGTTTCAATGGGCTTAATCATATAGTGGGTTTCAATGAGTTTATCATGATAGTTTAGCTTCGTTAGATTTTATCACATTGTAAATCTCAATGGGTTTATCATGCTAGTTGTCTTAATGGGTTTTATCATGTAATGAATCTTAATAGGTTTTATCATGCTAATTTTGCTTTGATGAATTTTATCATATAGTGAAACTCAATGAACTTTATCATTTTTTTGGTTTTTTTATAAGTCTTTTGGGTTTTATTCGGGCCTCTACTTGATGTGAATGCCCAAAATTAATAGAGAAAAAAATCTACATGAGTGTTTGGATGATTTCGAAGAGTTTTGTCATCCAATAAATGTTTTTCTTAAAATAAATGTCATTTTTATATTATTTTTATTTGGTTCTAAACGAAATGTAAAAAGTGTAATTGTGTATTAAAGTCTTATCAATTGCAAACATCATTTTCCTTTTAGAACCATAATGTTTGTTTCTTATATTTGAATCCCAATTTTGCCATCCTTTTTTAACACCCACACCAATAATGAATTAAAAATCTCAACCCCACTCATTACAATGTCAAATAATAGGCTTTTTTTTTTTGTTGGTTAAAGTGAAAATTTACCAATCAAGCTCCTACACATGTTGCATAATGACTAACTGACTCTCTAGGCATTACAAAAAAAAAAATAGCAAAAACGAGAGTTTCTCAGTGCTCTTGTTTCTTTAGCTTGCATGTTCTTTTTTATTTTTAGTATTTTTTAAAAAAATATAAGTATTTTATGTTAAAAAAATAAGGCAATTTGCATTAAGCTAGTCATATATTTTGTGAAAAAATTATTTTTTTATCATTAAAAGTATAAATTTACTATAAAAAAAAAGGTCTTTTACAACAAAATGTACAAGTAAAACGTGTTGCCCTGTATTTTAGCACGGCACCTTTGACTCACTTCAATAAAATGGCCAGTTTCTCATGCTTATTTTCAAGAACAATATTTTTTTAAACAATATAAAATGAACTCTAATAGTATAAAAAGAAGGAAGTTGCTCATTTTCAAGAACAGCAATAAAATAAAACTATGGGAGTAAAATTTTATATTTAATTTCATTCTTGCGGTTGGTGGTAGTTAAAAGTGTAGAAAGACTCGACTTTCAGTGAATGTCTTCCCTCCACAGCATTTATCCAAAGAGATAGGAGAGGATAAAATGTATGCTCCCTTCCTAATAAAAGAAAACCTCTGTATTTCTATTTCTTTTAATGACTTCTCTTCCTTAAGTTGCAATTAGTGGCACTCTCAAGCTCGAACTACAACCCAGAAAACATCCCACTGCTTCTCTTGTCACCGAAAAGGTACCTTCTTCCTCTTTTACATTTCAGTTCTCTCTTTTACTAAATGAAACTTATTAGGATATTTATGCGTCTCAAAAACATTTTTCATATCCGTCCTTTTTCTTTTTTGGTTACTTGGGAAAATTAAAGCCATGAAAACTATTGGTTGTTTAGAAAAGTTCTCTTATTTTCAGTTTGTTTAGTTTTAGCTGGATTAGCACTTTAATTTTTGCATGAATCCCTTCA